>CM050168.1:284468639-284648639 GCA_027410445.1 Discoglossus pictus
TGGCTGCAGTTCCACTAGACAGACAGACAGATAGTTATGGCTGCAGTTCCACTGGACAGACAGACAGTTATGGCTGCAGTTCCACTAGATAGACAGACAGATAGTTATGGCTGCAGTTCCACTGGACAGACAGACAGTTATGGCTGCAGTTCCACTAGACAGATAGACAGTTATGGCTGCAGTTCCACTAGACAGATAGACAGTTATGGCTGCAGTTCCACTAGACAGACAGACAGATAGTTATGGCTGCAGTGCCACTAGATAGACAGACAGTTATGGCTGCAGTTCCACTAGACAGACAGACAGACAGTTATGGCTGCAGTTCCACTAGACAGACAGACAGTTATGGCTGCAGTTCCACTAGACAGACAGACAGACAGTTATGGCTGCAGTTCCACTAGACAGACAGACAGTTATGGCTGCAGTTCCACTAGACAGACAGACAGATAGTTATGGCTGCAGTTCCACTGGACAGACAGACAGTTATGGCTGCAGTTCCACTAGATAGACAGACAGATAGTTATGGCTGCAGTTCCACTGGACAGACAGACAGTTATGGCTGCAGTTCCACTAGACAGACAGACAGTTATGGCTGCAGTTCCACTAGACAGACAGACAGACAGTTATGGCTGCAGTTCCACTAGACAGACAGACAGTTATGGCTGCAGTTCCACTATACAGACAGACAGACAGTTATGGCTGCAGTTCCACTAGACAGACAGACAGTTATGGCTGCAGTTCCACTAGACAGACAGACAGATAGTTATGGCTGCAGTTCCACTGGACAGACAGACAGTTATGGCTGCAGTTCCACTAGACAGACAGACAGATAGTTATGGCTGCAGTTCCACTGGACAGACAGACAGTTATGGCTGCAGTTCCACTAGACAGATAGACAGTTATGGCTGCAGTTCCACTAGACAGATAGACAGTTATGGCTGCAGTTCCACTAGACAGATAGACAGTTATGGCTGCAGTTCCACTAGACAGACAGACAGTTATGGCTGCAGTTCCACTAGACAGACAGACAGATAGTTATGGCTGCAGTTCCACTAGACAGACAGACAGTTACGGCTGCAGTTCCACTAGACAGACAGACAGACAGTTATGGCTGCAGTGCCACTAGACAGACAGTTATGGCTGCAGTTCCACTAGACAGACAGATAGTTATGGCTGCAGTTCGACTAGACAGACAGACAGATAGTTATGGCTGCAGTTCCACTAGACAGACAGTCAGTTATGGCTGCAGTTCCACTAGACAGACAGACAGATAGTTATGGCTGCAGTTCCACTAGACAGACAGTCAGTTATGGCTGCAGTTCCACTAGACAGACAGACAGATAGTTATGGCTGCAGTGCCACTAGACAGACAGACAGTTATGGCTGCAGTTCCACTAGACAGATAGACAGTTATGGCTGCAGTTCCACTGGACAGACAGACAGTTATGGCTGCAGTTCCACTAGACAGATAGACAGTTATGGCTGCAGTTCCACTAGACAGATAGACAGTTATGGCTGCAGTTCCACTGGACAGACAGACAGTTATGGCTGCAGTTCCACTGGACAGATAGACAGTTATGGCTGCAGTTCCACTGGACAGACAGACAGTTATGGCTGCAGTTCCACTAGACAGATAGACAGTTATGGCTGCAGTTCCACTAGACAGACAGACAGTTATGGCTGCAGTTCCACTAGACAGACAGACAGACAGTTATGGCTGCAGTTCCACTAGATAGACAGTTATGGCTACAGTTCCACTGGACAGATAGACAGTTATGGCTGCAGTTCCACTAGACAGATAGACAGTTACGCTGCAGTTCCACTAGACAGACAGACAGACAGTTATGGCTGCAGTTCCACTAGATAGACAGTTATGGCTACAGTTCCACTGGACAGATAGACAGTTATGGCTGCAGTTCCACTAGACAGACAGACAGTTATGGCTGCAGTTCCACTAGACAGATAGACAGTTATGGCTGCAGTTCCACTAGACAGACAGACAGTTATGGCTGCAGTTCCACTAGACAGACAGACAGACAGTTATGGCTGCAGTTCCACTAGACAGACAGTTATGGCTACAGTTCCACTAGACAGATAGACAGTTATGGCTGCAGTTCCACTAGACAGACAGACAGTTAGGGCTGCAGTTCCACTAGACAGATAGTTATGGCTGCAGTTCCACTAGTGCCACTCTGTGGTACCAGCTCGGACAGTGAGGAGAGGGGACGAGCCTTGGCAGGCGGCTCGGTGACATATTGCACACAGCTCACAGGGGAGATCCTGGGGTCTGTTCTGTTAGGGAGAACAGACGGCTTTAACCTCTCGTGTGCTGGAGCAGCCGGGGCCTCTGTACCTCTACTGAGTCTCACAGCCAAGGAGGAGGAATAAACCGGCATTAACTCTTACACTGCCAGAGACTGCTTCTCTTTCTGACACATGTTTTGTTAACCCTTTAGTCATTGACTCTTATTGCCTTCCTTCTGCTACCTATATGTTTATATTGTGAAAAGAAGTCAGAGGGTGCATAATAAGTCATAAATACATAAAACAAGAGGGTCAGTGATTGATAAAAAAGCAAGTGGGTCTGATCTAGGGGAACAAGTGTGTCTAACCTAGGGGAACAAGTGGGTCTAATCTAGGGGAACAAGTGGGTCTAATCTAGGGGAACAAGTGGGTCTTATCTAGGGGAACAAGCGGGTCTGATCTAGGGGAACAAGTGGGTCTAATCTAGGGGAACAAGTGGGTCTTATCTAGGGGAACAAGCGGGTCTGATCTAGGGGAACAAGTGGGTCTAATCTAGGGGAAAAAGTGGGTCTAATCTAGGGGAACAAGTGGGTCTAATCTAGGGGAACAAGTGGGTCTTATCTAGGGGAACAAGCGGGTCTGATCTAGGGGAACAAGTGGGTCTAATCTAGGGGAAAAAGTGGGTCTTATCTAGGGGAACAAGTGGGTCTGATCTAGGGGAACAAGTGGGTCTGATATAGGGGAACAAGTGTGTCTAACCTAGGGGAACAAGTGGGTCTGATCTAGGGGAACAAGTGGGTCTTATCTAGGGGAACAAGCGGGTCTGATCTAGGGGAACAAGTGGGTCTAATCTAGGGGAAAAAGTGGGTCTAATCTAGGGGAACAAGTGGGTCTTATCTAGGGGAACAAGTGGGTCTGATCTAGGGGAAAAAGTGGGTCTTATCTAGGGGAACAAGTGGGTCTGATCTAGGGGAACAAGTGGGTCTGATCTAGGGGAACAAGTGGGTCTTATCTAGGGGAACAAGCGGGTCTGATCTAGGGGAACAAGTGGGTCTAATCTAGGGGGAAAAGTGGGTCTGATCTAGGGGAACAAGTGGGTCTAATCTAGGGGAAAAAGTGGGTCTGATCTAGGGGAACAAGTGGGTCTAATCTAGGGGAACAAGTGGGTCTTATCTAGGGGAACAAGCGGGTCTGATCTAGGGGAACAAGTGGGTCTAATCTAGGGGAAAAAGTGGGTCTAATCTAGGGGAAAATGTGGGTCTGATCTAGGGGAACAAGTGGGTCTAATCTAGGGGAAAAAGTGGGTCTGATCTAGGGGAACAAGTGGGTCTGATCTAGGGGAACAAGTGGGTCTAATCTAGGGGAACAAGTGGGTCTTATCTAGGGGAACAAGTGGGTCTGATCTAGGGGAACAAGTGGGTCTAATCTAGGGGAAAAAGTGGGTCTGATCTAGGGGAACAAGTGGGTCTTATCTAGGGGAACAAGTGGGTCTGATCTAGGGGAACAAGTGGGTCTTATCTAGGGGAACAAGCGGGTCTGATCTAGGGGAACAAGTGGGTCTAATCTAGGGGAAAAAGTGGGTCTAATCTAGGGGAACAAGTGGGTCTTATCTAGGGGAACAAGTGGGTCTGATCTAGGGGAAAAAGTGGGTCTTATCTAGGGGAACAAGTGGGTCTGATCTAGGGGAACAAGTGGGTCTGATCTAGGGGAACAAGTGGGTCTTATCTAGGGGAACAAGCGGGTCTGATCTAGGGGAACAAGTGGGTCTAATCTAGGGGGAAAAGTGGGTCTGATCTAGGGGAACAAGTGGGTCTAATCTAGGGGAAAAAGTGGGTCTGATCTAGGGGAACAAGTGGGTCTAATCTAGGGGAACAAGTGGGTCTTATCTAGGGGAACAAGCGGGTCTGATCTAGGGGAACAAGTGGGTCTAATCTAGGGGAAAAAGTGGGTCTAATCTAGGGGAAAATGTGGGTCTGATCTAGGGGAACAAGTGGGTCTGATCTAGGGGAACAAGTGGGTCTAATCTAGGGGAACAAGTGGGTCTTATCTAGGGGAACAAGTGGGTCTGATCTAGGGGAACAAGTGGGTCTAATCTAGGGGAAAAAGTGGGTCTGATCTAGGGGAGCAAGTGTGTCTAACCTAGGGGAACAAGTGGGTCTTATCTAGGGGAACAAGCGGGTCTGATCTAGGGGAACAAGTGGGTCTAATCTAGGGGAACAAGTGGGTCTAATCTAGGGGAACAAGTGGGTCTTATCTAGGGGAACAAGTGGGTCTGATCTAGGGGAACAAGTGGGTCTAATCTAGGGGAACAAGTGGGTCTGATCTAGGGGAACAAGTGGGTCTAATCTAGGGGAACAAGTGGGTCTAATCTAGGGGAACAAGTGGGTCTTATCTAGGTGAACAAGTGGGTCTAATCTAGGGGAACAAGTGGGCCTGATCTAGGGGAACAAGTGGGTCTGATCTAGGGGAGCAAGTGGGTCTAATCTAGGGGAACAAGTGGGTCTGATCTAGGGGAACAAGTGGATCTAATCTAGGGGAACAAGTGGGTCTGATCTGGGGGAGCAAGTGGGTCTGAACTAGGGGAACAAGTGGGTCTGCTCTAGGGGAACAAGTGGGTCTGATCTAGGGGAACAAGTGGGTCTAATCTAGGGGAACAAGTGGGTCTGATCTAGGGGAACAAGTGGGTCTGATCTAGGGGAACAAGTGGGTCTGATCTAGGGGAACAAGTGGGTCTAATCTAGGGGAACAAGTGGGTCTGATCTGGGGGAACAAGTGGGTCTGCTCTAGGGGAACAAGTGGGTCTGATCTAGGGGAACAAGTGGGTCTGATCTAGGGGAGCAAGTGGGTCTGATCTAGGGGAACAAGTGGGTCTGATCTGGGGGAACAAGTGGGTCTGCTCTAGGGGAACAAGTGGGTCTAATCTAGGGGAACAAGTGGGTCTGATCTAGGGGAACAAGTGGGTCTGATCTAGGGGAACAAGTGGGTCTGATCTAGGGGAACAAGTGGGTCTAATCTAGGGGAACAAGTGGGTCTGATCTGGGGGAACAAGTGGGTCTGCTCTAGGGGAACAAGTGGGTCTGATCTAGGGGAACAAGTGGGTCTAATCTAGGGGAACAAGTGGGTCTAATCTAGGGGAACAAGTGGGTCTGATCTAGGAGAACAAGTGGGTCTGATCTAGGGGAACAAGTGAATCTGATCTAGGGGAAGAAGTGGGTCTGATCTAGGGGAACAAGAGGGTCTGATCTAGGGGAACAAGTGGGTCTGATCTAGGGGAACAAGTGGGTCTAATCTAGGGGAACAAGTGGGTCGGATCTAGGGGAAGAAGTGGGTCTAATCTAGGGGAAAAAGTGGGTCTGATCTAGGGGAACAAGTGGGTCTGATCTGGGGGAGCAAGTGGGTCTGATCTAGGGGAACAAGTGGGTCTGATCTAGGGGAACAAGGGGGTCTGATCTAGGGGAACAAGTGGGTCTGATCTGGGGGAGCAAGTGGGTCTGATCTAGGGGAACAAGTGGGTCTGATCTAGGGGAACAAGGGGGTCTGATCTAGGGGAACAAGTGGGTCTGATCTGGGGGAGCAAGTGGGGCTAATCTAGGGGAACAAGTGGGTCTGATCTAGGGGAACAAGTGGGTCTGATCTAGGGGAACAGGTGGGTCTGATCTAGGGGAACATGTGGGTCTAATCTAGGGGAACAAGTGGGTCTGATCTGGGGGAGCAAGTGGGTCTAATCTAGGGAAACAAGCGGGTCTGATCTAGGGGAAAAAGTGGGTCTGATCTAGGGGAACAAGTGGGTCTGATCTAGGGGAACAGGTGGGTCTGATCTAGGGGAACATGTGGGTCTAATCTAGGGGAACAAGTGGGTCTGATCTGGGGGAGCAAGTGGGTCTAATCTAGGGAAACAAGCGGGTCTGATCTAGGGGAAAAAGTGGGTCTGATCTAGGGGAACAAGTGGGTCTGATCTAGGGGAACAAGTGGGTCTAATCTAGGGGAACAAGTGGGTCTTATCTAGGGGAACAAGCGGGTCTGATCTAGGGGAACAAGTGGGTCTAATCTAGGGGAAAAAGTGGGTCTAATCTAGGGGAAAAAGTGGGTCTGATCTAGGGGAACAAGTGGGTCTAATCTAGAGGAAAAAGTGGGTCTGATCTAGGGGAACAAGTGGGTCTGATCTAGGGGAACAAGTGGGTCTAATCTAGGGGAACAAGTGGGTCTTATCTAGGGGAACAAGTGGGTCTGATCTAGGGGAACAAGTGGGTCTAATCTAGGGGAAAAAGTGGGTCTGATCTAGGGGAGCAAGTGTGTCTAACCTAGGGGAACAAGTGGGTCTTATCTAGGGGAACAAGCGGGTCTGATCTAGGGGAACAAGTGGGTCTAATCTAGGGGAACAAGTGGGTCTAATCTAGGGGAACAAGTGGGTCTTATCTAGGGGAACAAGTGGGTCTGATCTAGGGGAACAAGTGGGTCTAATCTAGGGGAACAAGTGGGTCTGATCTAGGGGAACAAGTGGGTCTAATCTAGGGGAACAAGTGGGTCTAATCTAGGGGAACAAGTGGGTCTTATCTAGGTGAACAAGTGGGTCTAATCTAGGGGAACAAGTGGGCCTGATCTAGGGGAACAAGTGGGTCTGATCTAGGGGAGCAAGTGGGTCTAATCTAGGGGAACAAATGGGTCTGATCTAGGGGAACAAGTGGGTCTGATCTAGGGGAACAAGTGGATCTAATCTAGGGGAACAAGTGGGTCTGATCTGGGGGAGCAAGTGGGTCTGAACTAGGGGAACAAGTGGGTCTGCTCTAGGGGAACAAGTGGGTCTGATCTAGGGGAACAAGTGGGTCTAATCTAGGGGAACAAGTGGGTCTGATCTAGGGGAACAAGTGGGTCTAATCTAGGGGAACAAGTGGGTCTAATCTAGGGGAACAAGTGGGTCTGATCTAGGAGAACAAGTGGGTCTGATCTAGGGGAACAAGTGAATCTGATCTAGGGGAAGAAGTGGGTCTGATCTAGGGGAACAAGAGGGTCTGATCTAGGGGAACAAGTGGGTCTGATCTAGGGGAACAAGTGGGTCTAATCTAGGGGAACAAGTGGGTCTTATCTAGGGGAACAAGTGGGTCTGATCTGGGGGAGCAAGTGGGTCTGATCTAGGGGAACAAGTGGGTCTAATCTAGGGGAACAAGTGGGTCTGATCTAGGGGAACAAGTGGGTCTGATCTAGGGGAAGAAGTGGGTCTAATCTAGGGGAAAAAGTGGGTCTGATCTAGGGGAACAAGTGGGTCTGATCTGGGGGAGCAAGTGGGTCTGATCTAGGGGAACAAGTGGGTCTGATCTAGGGGAACAAGGGGGTCTGATCTAGGGGGAACAAGTGGGTCTGATCTGGGGGAGCAAGTGGGGCTAATCTAGGGGAACAAGTGGGTCTGATCTAGGGGAACAAGTGGGTCTGATCTAGGGGAACAGGTGGGTCTGATCTAGGGGAACATGTGGGTCTAATCTAGGGGAACAAGTGGGTCTGATCTGGGGGAGCAAGTGGGTCTAATCTAGGGAAACAAGCGGGTCTGATCTAGGGGAAAAAGTGGGTCTGATCTAGGGGAACAAGTGGGTCTGATCTAGGGGAACAAGTGGGTCTAATCTAGGGGAACAAGTGGGTCTGATCTAGGGGAACAAGTGGGTCTGATCTAGGGGAACAAGTGGGTCTAATCTAGGGAAACAAGTGGGTCTGATCTGGGGGAACAAGTGGGTCTGAGTTGGGGAACAAGTGGGTCTGATCTAGGGGAACAAGTGGGTCTAATCTAGGGGAACAAGTGGGCCAGATCTAGGGGAACAAGTGGGTCTGATCTGGGGGAATAAGTGGGTCTAATCTAGGGGAACAAGTGGGTTCAATCTAGGGGAACAAGTGGGTCTGATCTAGGGGAACAAGTGGATCTAATCTAGGGGAACAAGTGGATCTAATCTAGGGGAACAAGTGGGTCTGATCTAGGGGAACAAGTGGGTCTGATCTGGGGGAGAGAGTGGGTCTAATCTAGGGGAACAAGTGGGTCTGATCTAGGGGAACAAGTGGGTCTGATCTAGGGAAACAAGTGGGTCTAATCTAGAGGAACAAGTGGGTCTAATCTAGGGAACCAAGTGGATCTAATCTAGGGAAACAAGTGGGTCTGATCTGGGGGAGCAAGTGGGTCTGATCTAGGGGAACAAGTTGGTCTAATCTAGGGGAACAAGTGGGCCTGATCTAGGGGAACAAGTGGGTCTGATCTGGGGGAACAAGTGGGTCTAATCTAGGGGAACAAGTGGGTTCAATCTAGGGGAACAAGTGGGTCTGATCTAGGGGAACAAGTGGATCTAATCTAGGGGAACAAGTGGATCTAATCTAGGGGAACAAGTGGGTCTGATCTAGGGGAGCAAGTGGGTCTGATCTGGGGGAGAGAGTGGGTCTAATCTAGGGGAACAAGTGGGTCTGATCTAGGGGAAGAAGTGGGTCTGATCTAGGGGAACAAGTGGGTCTGATCTAGGGGAACAAGTGGGTCTGATCTAGGGGAACATGTGGGTCTAATCTAGGGGAACAAGTGGGTCTAATCTAGAGGAACAAGTGGATCTAATCTAGGGGACCAAGTGGATCTAATCTAGGGAAACAAGTGGGTCTGATCTGGGGGAGCAAGTGGGTCTGATCTAGGGGAACAAGTGGGTCTAATCTAGGGGAACAAGTGGGTCTAATCTAGGGGAACAAGTGGGTCTGATCTAGGGGAACAAGTGGATCTAATCTAGGGGAACAAGTGGATCTAATCTAGGGGAACAAGTGGGTTCAATCTAGGGGAACAAGTGGGTCTGATCTAGGGGAAGAATTGGGTCTAATCTAGGGGAACAAGTGGGTCTGATCTGGGGGAAGAAGTGGGTCTACTCTAGGGGAACAAGTGGTTCTGATCTAGGGGAACAAGTGGGTCTGATCTGGGGGAGCAAGGGGGTCTAATCTAGAGGAACAAGTGGGTCTGATCTAGGGGAAGAAGTGGGTCCAATCTAGAGGAACATGTGGGTCCAATCTAGGGGAACAAGTGGGTCTGATCTAGGGGAACAAGTGGGTCTATTCTAGGGGAACAAGTGGTCTGATCTAGGGGAACAAGTGGGACTAACCTAGGGGAACAAGTGGGTCTGATCTAGGGGAACAAGTGGGTCTGATCTGGGGGAGCAAGTGGGTCTAATCTAGGGGAACAAGTGGGTCTGATCTAGGGGAAAAAGTGGGTCTAATCGAGGGGAACAAGTGGGTCTAATCTAGAGGAAGAAGTGGGTCTGATCTGGGGGAGCAAGTGGGTCTAATCTAGGGGAACAAGTGGGTCTGATCTAGGGGAACAAGTGGGTCTAATCTAGGGGAACAAGTGGGTCTAATCTAGTGGAACAAGTGGGTCTGATCAAGGGGAAGAAGTGGGTCTGATCTAGGGGAACAGGTGGGTCTGATCTAGGGGAACAAGTGGGTCTGATCTAGGGGAACAGGTGGGTCTGATCTAGGGGAACAAGTGGGTCTGATCTAGGGGAACAGGTGGGTCTGATCTAGGGGTACAAGTGGGTCTAATCTAGGGGAAGAAGTGGGTCTAATCTAGTGGAACAAGTGGGTCTGATCAAGGGGAAGAAGTGGGTCTGATCTAGGGGAACAGGTGGGTCTGATCTAGGGGAACAAGTGGGTCTGATCTAGGGGAACAGGTGGGTCTGATCTAGGGGAACAAGTGGGTCTGATCTAGGGGAACAGGTGGGTCTGATCTAGGGGAACAAGTGGGTCTAATCTAGGTGAACAAGTGGGTCTGATCTGGGGGAACAAGTGGGTCTGAGTTGGGGAACAAGTGGGTCTGATCTAGGGGAACAAGTGGGTCTAATCTAGGGGAACAAGTGGGCCTGATCTAGGGGAACAAGTGGGTCTGATCTAGGGGAGCAAGTGGGTCTAATCTAGGGGAACAAATGGGTCTGATCTAGGGGAACAAGTGGGTCTGATCTAGGGGAACAAGTGGATCTAATCTAGGGGAACAAGTGGATCTAATCTAGGGGAACAAGTGGGTCTGATCTGGTAGAGCAAGTGGGTCTGATCTAGGGGAACAAGTGGGTCTGATCTAGGGGAACAAGTGGATCTAATCTAGGGGAAAAAGTGGGTCTGATCTAGGGGAACAAGTGGGTCTGATCTAGGGGAACAAGTGGATCTAATCTAGGGGAACAAGTGGGTCTGATCTAGGGGAACAAGTGGGTCTGATCTAGGGGAACAAGTGGGTCTGATCTAGGGGAACAAGTGGATCTAATCTAGGGGAACAAGTGGGTCTAATCTAGGGGAAAAAGTGGGTCCAATCTAGGGGAACAAGTGGGTCTGATCTAGGGGAACAAGTGGGTCTAATCTAGGGAAACAAGTGGGTCTGATCTGGGGGAAGAAGTGGGTCTAATCTAGGGGAAGAAGTGGGTCTGATCTAGGGGAACAAGTGGGTCTAATCTAGGAGGAAAAATTAAGTATGATGAGGAAGAATAGGAGGTTCTGTTCTGGAGCCAAATATTTCTCATAAAGAGGGACCAGCAAGTCCGACATGGGGCACCAGTGACATAATCAGAGAGTAAAATTGTATCCAATCTGGGAGAACATAAATGTCTCATCTGGAAGGGACAAATGGGGTTCCAAGGATTATATTTGATGGGGTAGACCTGACTAATCTGGTGGGCTAGGTGGCTCTAGTCTACCAAGACAGATCCATTCTGGGGGATAGATAATTCCAGTCTGGCAGTGATAAGTAGGTCTTATCTGAGAGAATACACAAGTCCAATCTGGGAGGACTAATACGTTTCATATGCAGATCTGACATGTGGGCACCACCAATCTCATCTAGGGGTAAAAACTGGGTCGGATCTGGACTGACAGTTGGGTTGGTTGGGTGATTGGGTCTGGTCGGGGCTACAGCTGGATCTGAGCTAGAAGTACAAGTCGGTATTGGCGGACAGCTGGGTCTAATCTAGAGGGGCAAGTGGGTCTGATCATGGGGACATCTTAGTCTGATTTAGAGGGACAAATGGGTGTGGTCTGGGTGGACAGTTGGGTCTAATCTAGAGGGACAAGTGAGCCTGATCATGGGGACAGCAGGGTCTGATCTAGAGGGACAAGTAGGTCTGATGGGGGGAGACAGGAAGGTCTGGTCTAGAGGGACAATTGGGTCTGGTCTGGGCGGACAGTTATGTCTACTCTAGAGGGACAAGTGAGCCTGATCATGGGGACAGCCGGTCTAATCTAGAGGGACAAGTAGGTCGGATCTGGAGAGACAGAAGGGTCTGATCTAGAGGGACAATTGGGCCTGGTCTGGAAGACAGATGAGTCTGATTTGGGGGTACAATGGATCTGATCTGGGTTAATAGTGGGTATGATCTGAGAGTACAAATAGGTCTGATCTGGGGGGACAGGTGGGTATGTTTTGGGGCGGACATATGCATCTGACCTGGAAGGACAGGCAGGTCTGATCGAGGGGGACAGCTGGATCTGATCTAATTTCCTCTCTTCTTCCTTTCTCCAAACACTTCTCTCCTCCCGCAGTACATAAATATTGTGGCGTATTTTTACCCATCAGGTCTCATCAGCTGATCTCCACGAGGGGCCCAATAACTGTAAAATATATAATACAGCTCTATCACGGACGCCTCTCCATGAAGATGCTTTTAATGGATTGCAGCTCGCGATCCAAAACTTTGACTTGTGGCTCTGATACAAGAGCTAGCGGGAACCTGTGGGTGTCTTTAAACGCTGCACCTGTGGCCCACTTAGGATGCCCACCACTGGTATATACCGGAGACCTTGGCATGGCGGGGGCTCCTGGAGTGGCAGGATTTTAACACGTATCCTGGTTGAGTTGTATACCCGTTCGGTGCCATGTCCTCCCCCACCTCCTGGGGCTACGGTTGGCTCCTGGCATTGGCCGTCTGCCGGCAACTATCCCCAAGCCCGATGTTATGGTCACCGCTGTGTCTTTAATGTGACAACTTGTGGTGAGTTATTAACACGCCTGCATGGCAGCTCTCCACCGGATGCTTAACCCCTTCTGCTTGATGGTCCTAATGTGTCCCGCTTGGGGGGTAAAATTGGGGTGCGCCTGCTCTGCAGATACTGATATAAATGCTTAAATAAAATATTGCACATGTTGGATTTATTTAATTTAATAATTTACACAGCAATAATATCCGAGCTATGTGCCAGGCTATCTGGCGCGTCTAGGAGAGCCAAGGAAGGAAGGAAGCATATTTCAGAAAGAGAGAAGTGCGAGACGAGCTGGCAAACAAAGCGTTAGTAGTAGATTCCTGAATAGCCGACTAGCAGAGATGGTACAGTATGGACACTAAGGTTGGATGATGTACAACTGCATTAATTTAGGTGTGGACCAAATCTACTAAAGAATGACAAGCCTTCATCTCCAAGAGTTCTTTCTGATCCACCAGCAAAACAAGATTCTGTGTTAATGAGAGTGCCTGGGGAATTGGGAGAGTGCAGTGCCCTGACACATCACAGGAGTGACTGTTGGACCCTATTTGTCCAAACGGGTGGGAAGGCTAACCAAAAGCTCAAGAAGCATCTAAAAAGTTCTTAACACAGCCTTTCTGATCCGCTCACAAACCAAGATTTAGAGCTTCTGTTTAATGTGATCATTGGCATTAATTACTGATAAGCCCTCGAGACACTAGGTACATAGCCTATATATATATATATATATATATATATATATATATATATATATATATATATATATATATATATATATATATGTTGGCCTGTTACAAGTTAAGCATATATATAAATATATATATATATATATATATATATATACATATATATATATATGTTTCCCAGAATGCAGTGCAATAACTGTATTTCTCGGAATTCTGAGCAGGAAGTAAGTTTTTTTTACTTGTTTTAGACATTCAAATGTGAACACAAATGTATTATTTATTATAATGTTGGCGCAATATAAATAAAGATAATAATAATATGTAAATAATTGAAAAAACAAATACATATACTTATATTTTTAATAAAGTGTTAACTAGTAAGATTTATAAAAAATACGCTGCAACATTTTTTTTTTAATGGACCTCTCTAGCGCAATATGAAGCATAGTATGGCAATGATAGGGTTAATCGACTTGTTTAAAGCAGATGGGGTTAGACAGTGAACCAGAACAATAGAGAACTTTAAATCATGAAATCTGCCTCCAGAGTGAGTGGGTATTGTGGCGGTGCCAGGCAGGAGCACGGGGGCATCAGCTGGCCCTGCTCCCTAGGCTGTGTGTTTAGTTCCCACTGGGAAGGGAACCAAGAGGCCTATATGGCACCCCCAAACCCTTCCTCGCTCTCACCCCCGCCGGCCGGCTGGATTGCCAGAGAGGAGCCAGGGATCAGCTGGGGAGACAGCTGTGCTCTGCCTTCTGCCCTCACTGCTGCAAAAGCTGCCACCGCAGGGGGCAAGAGCTGAGAGAGGGAACACATCCCAGAATGGAAGATGTGGGGTCCCAGTGGGAGGGGGGCTCAGGTTGGTTGTACATCGGGTAAGATCACAGGATGCAGATCAGACTGTGCCCTCCCAGAACAGGTCTGCTTGCCCCAGGATCAAAGATACTTGTCCCTGCATGTCCCTCCAGATCTGACCTGGATACCCTCAGATCAGATGTGCTTACTGATTGCCACCCAAATCAGACCTGTTTGTGTCCCTCCACAGATCAGACCTATTTGTCCCTACCCAGATCAGACCTGTTTGTCCCTCCCCAGATCAGACCTGTTTGTCCCTCCCCATATGAGACCTCTTTGTCTCTCCCCAGAACAGACCTGTTTGTCCCTCCCCAGATCAGACCTGTTTGTCCCTCCCCAGATCAAACCTGTTTGTGTCCCTTCCCAGATCAGACCTGTTTGTCCCTCCCCAGATCAAACCTGTTTGTCTCTCCCCAGATCAGACCTGTTTGTCTCTCCCCAGATCAGACCTGTTTGTCCCTCCCCAGATTAGACCTGTTTGTCCCTCCCCAGATAAGACATGTTTGACCCTCCCCAGGTCAGACATGTTTGCCCCTCCCCAGATCAGACCTGTTTGTCTCTCCCCAGATCAGACCTGTTTGTCTCTTCCCAGATCAGACCTGTTTGTCCCTCCCCAGATTAGACCTGTTTGTCCCTCCCCAGATAAGACATGTTTGACCCTCCCCAGGTCAGACATGTTTGCCCCTCCCCAGATCAGACCTGTTTGTCCCTCCCCAGATCAGACCTGTTTGTCTCTCCCCAGATAAAACCTGTTTGTCCCTCCCCAGATCAGACCTGTTTGTCCCTCCCCAGATCAAACCTGGTTGTCCCTCCCCAGATAAGACCTGTTTGACCCTCCCCAGATCAGAACTGTTTGTCCCTCCCCAGATCAGACCTGTTTGTCCCTCTCCAGATCAGACCTGTTTGTCCCTCCTCAGATCAGACCTGTTTGTCTCTTCCCAGATAAAACCTGTTTGTCCCTCCCCAGATAAGACCTGTTTGACCCTCCCCAGATCAGACCTGTTTGTCTCTCCCCAGATCAGACCTGTTTGTCCATCCCCAGATCAGACCTGTTTGTCTCTCCCCAGATCAGACCTGTTTGTCCCTCTCCAGATCAGACCTGTTTGTCCCTCCTCAGATCAGACCTGGTTGTCTCTTCCCAGTTCAGACCTGGTTGTCTCTTCCCAGACCAGACCTGTTTGTGTCCCTCCTCAGATCAGATGTATTTGTCCGTACCCAGATCAGACCTGTTTGTCCCTCCCCAGATCAAACCTGTTTGTGTCCCTACCCAGATCAGACCTGTTTGTCCCTCCCCAGATCAAACCTGTTTGTGTCCCTTCCCAGATCAGACCTGTTTGTCCCTCCCCAGATCAGACCTGTTTGTCCCCCCCCAGACCAGACCTGTTTGTCCCTCCCCAGATCAAACCTGTTTGTGTCCCTACCCAGATCAGACCTGTTTGTCCCTCCCCAGATCAGACCTGTTTGTCTCTCCCCAGATCAGACCTGTTTGTCTCTCCCCAGATCAGACCTGTTTGTCTCTTCCCAGATCAGACCTGTTTGTCTCTCCCCAGATCAAACCTGTTTGTCTCTCCCCAGATTAGACCGGTTTGTCTCTGCCCAGATCAGACCTGTTTGCCCATCCCCTGATCAGACCTATTTGTCTCTCCCCAGATCCGACCTGTTTGTCCCTCCCCAAGTCAGACCTGTGTGTCTCTCCCCAGATCAGACCTATTTGTACCTCCCATAATCAAACCTGTGTGTCTCTCACCAGGTCAGACCGATTTGTCTCTTCCCAGATCAGACCTGTTTGTCCCTCCCCAGATCAGACCTGTTTGTCTCTCCCCAGATAAAACCTGTTTGTCCCTCAGCATATCAGACCTGTTTGTCCCTCCCCAGATAAGACCTGTTTGTCCCTCCCCAGATCAGACCTGTTTGTCCCTCCCCAGATCAGACCTGTTTGTCTCTTCCAAGATCAGACCTGTTTGTCCCTCCCCAGATCAGACCTGTTTGTCCCCCCCCAGACCAGACCTGTTTGTCCCTCCCCAGATCAGACCTGTTTGTCCCTTCCAGATAAGACCTGTTTGACCCTCCCCAGATAAGACCTGTTTGTCCCTCAGTAGATCAGACCTGTTTGTCCCTCCCCAGATCTGTTTGTCTCTCCCAGGGTCAGACCTATTTGCCCCCCCCCCCCCCCCCCCCAGATCAGGACTTTTTGTCCCGCCAGATCAGGTCTGTTTGTCCCCCCAGATCAGACCTGTTTGTCCCCCCAGATCAGGCAGTTTTGACCCTCCCCAGGTCAGACCTGTTTGTCCCTCCCTAGATCAGACCTGTTTGTCCCTCCCTAGATCAGACCTGTTTGTCCCTCAGCAGATCAGACCTGTTTGTCCCTCAGCAGATCAGACCTGTTTGTCCCTCCCCAGATCAGACCTGTTTGTCTCTCCCCAGATCAGACCTGTTTGACCCTCCCCAGATCAGACCTGTTTGACCCTCCCCAGATCAGACCTGTTTGCCCATCCCCAGATCAGACCTATTTGTCTCTCCCCAGATCCGACCTGTTTGTCCCTCCCCAAGTCAGACCTGTGTGTCTCTCACCAGGTCAGACCGATTTGTCTCTTCCCAGATCAGATCTGTTTGTCCCTCCCCAGATCAGACCTGTTTGTACCTCCCCAAATCAAACCTGTTTTTCTCTCCCCGTCAGACCCGTTTGCCCCCCCCCCCCCCGCCAGATCAGACCTGTGTGTCTCTTCCCAGATCAGACCTGTTTGTCTGTCCCCAGATCAGACCTGTGTGTCTCTTCCCAGATCAGACCTGTTTGTCCCTCTCCAGATCAGACCTGTTTGTCCCTCCCCAGATCAGACCTGTTTGTCCCTCCCCAGGTCAGACATGTTTGCCCCTCCCCAGATCAAACCTGCTTGTCTCTCCCCAGATCAAACCTGTTTGTCTCTTCCCAGATCAGACCTGTTTTTCCCTCCCCAGATTAGACCTGTTTGTCCCTCCCCAGATCAGACCTGTTTGTCTCTCCCCAGATAAAACCTGTTTGTCCCTCAGCATATCAGACCTATTTGCCCCCCCCCCCCCCCCAGATCAGGCCTTTTTGTCCCGCCAGATCAGACCTGTTTGACCCTCCCCAGGTCAAACCTGTTTGTCTCTCCCCAGATCAGACCTGTTTGACCCTCCCCAGGTCAGACCTGTTTGTCTCTCCCCAGATCAGACCTGTTTGTCCCTCCCCAGATCAGACCTGTTTGACCCTCCCCAGGTCAGACCTGTTTGTCTCTCCCCAGATCAGACCTGTTTGTCTTTTCCCAGATCAGACCTGTTTGTCCCTCCCCAGATTAGACCTGTTTGTCCCTCCCCAGATCAGACCTGTTTGTCCCTCCCCCGATCAGACCTGTTTGTCTTTTCCCAGATCAGACCTGTTTGTCCCTCCCCAGATTAGACCTGTTTGTTCCTCCCCAGATCAGACCTGTTTGTCTCTCCCCAGATAAAACCTGTTTGTCCCTCAGCATATCAGACCTGTTTGTCCCTCCCCAGATAAGACCTGTTTGTCCCTCCCCAGATCAGACCTGTTTGTCTCTCCCCAGATAAAACCTGTTTGTCCCTCAGCATATCAGACCTGTTTGTCCCTCCCCAGATAAGACCTGTTTGTCCCTCCCCAGATCAGACCTGTTTGTCCCTCCCCAGATCAGACCTGTTTGTCTCTTCCAAGATCAGACCTGTTTGTCCCTCCCCAGATCAGACCTGTTTGTCCCCCCCCAGACCAGACCTGTTTGTCCCTCCCCAGATCAGACCTGTTTGTCCCTTCCAGATAAGACCTGTTTGACCCTCCCCAGATAAGACCTGTTTGTCCCTCAGCAGATCAGACCTGTTTGTCCCTCCCCAGATCTGTTTGTCTCTCCCAGGGTCAGACCTATTTGCCCCCCCCCCCCCAGATCAGGACTTTTTGTCCCGCCAGATCAGGTCTGTTTGTCCCCCCAGATCAGACCTGTTTGTCCCCCCAGATCAGGCAGTTTTGACCCTCCCCAGGTCAGACCTGTTTGTCCCTCCCCAGATCAAACCTGATCAGACCTGTTTATCCCTCCCCAGAACATACCTGTTTGTCCCTCCCTAGATCAGACCTGTTTGTCCCTCAGCAGATCAGACCTGTTTGTCCCTCAGCAGATCAGACCTGTTTGTCCCTCCCCAGATAAGACCTGTTTGACCCTCCCCAGATCAGACCTGTTTGTCCCTCAGCAGATCAGACCTGTTTGTCCCTCCCCAGATCAGACCTGTTTGTCTCTCCCCAGATCAGACCTGTTTGACCCTCCCCAGATCAAACCTGTTTGTCTCTCCCCAGATCAGACCGGTTTGTCTCTGCCCAGATCAGACCTGTTTGTCCCTCCCCAGATCAGACCTGTTTGTCTCTCCCCAGATCCGACCTGTTTGTCCCTCCCCAAGTCAGACCTGTGTGTCTCTCCCCAGATCAGACCTATTTGTACCTCCCATAATCAAACCTGTGTGTCTCTCACCAGGTCAGACCGATTTGTCTCTTCCCAGATCAGATCTGTTTGTCCCTCCCCAGATCAGACCTGTTTGTACCTCCCCAAATCAAACCTGTTTTTCTCTCCCCGTCAGACCCGTTTGCCCCCCCCCCCGCCAGATCAGACCTGTGTGTCTCTTCCCAGATCAGACCTGTTTGTCTGTCCCCAGATCAGACCTGTGTGTCTCTTCCCAGATCAGACCTGTTTGTCCCTCTCCAGATCAGACCTGTTTGTCCCTCCCCAGATCAGACCTGTTTGTCCCTCCCCAGGTCAGACATGTTTGCCCCTACCCAGATCAAACCTGTTTGTCTCTCCCCAGATCAGACCTGTTTTTTTCTTCCCAGATCAGACCTGTTTGTCCCTCCCCAGATTAGACCTGTTTGTCCCTCCCCAGATCAGACCTGTTTGTCTCTCCCCAGATAAAACCTGTTTGTCCCTCAGCATATCAGACCTGTTTGTCCCTCCCCAGATCAGACCTGTTTGTCCCTCCCCAGATCAGACCTGTTTGTCTCTCCCCAGATCAGACCTGTTTGTATCTCCCCAAATCAGACCTGTTTGTCACTTCCCAGATCAGACCTGTTTGTCTCTTCCAAGATCAGACCTGTTTGTCCCTCCCCAGATCAGACCTGTTTGTCCTCCCCCAGACCAGACCTGTTTGTCCCTCCCCAGATCAGACCTGTTTGTCCCTTCCAGATAAGACCTGTTTGACCCTCCCCAGATAAGACCTGTTTGTCCCTCAGCAGATAAGACCTGTTTGTCCCCCCCCAGATAAGACCTGTTTGTCCCTCCCCAGATCTGTTTGTCTCTCCCCGGGTCAGACCTATTTGCCCCCCCCCCCCCCCAGATCAGGCCTTTTTGTCCCGCCAGATCAGGTCTGTTTGTCCCCCCAGATCAGACCTGTTTGCCCCCCACCCAGATCAGACCTGTTTGTCCCCCCAGATCAGGCAGTTTTAACCCTCCCCAGATCAGACCAGTTTGTCCCTCCCCAGATCAAACCTGATCAGACCTGTTTATCCCTCCCCAGAACAGACCTGTTTGTCCCTCCCCTGATCAAACCTGGTTGTCCCTCCCTAGATCAGACCTGGTTGACCGTCCCAAGATCAGACCTGTTTGTCCCACCCCAGATAAGACCTGTTTGACCCTCCCCAGATCAGACCTGTTTGTCCCTCAGCAGATCAGACCTGTTTGTCCCTCCCCAGATCAGACCTGTTTGTCCCTCCCCAGAGCAGACCTGTTTGTCTCTCCCCAGATCAGACCTGTTTGTCTCTCCCCAGATCATACCTGTTTGTCCCTCAGCAGATCAGACCTGTTTGACCCTCCCCAGATCAGACCTGTTTGTCTCTCCCCAGATAAAACCTGTTTGTCCCTCCCTAGATAAGACCTATTTGTCTCTCCCCAGATAAAACCTTTTTGTCCCTCAGCATATCAGACCTGTTTGTCCCTCCCCAGATCAGACCTGTTTGTCCCTCCCCAGATCAGACCTGTTTGTCTCTCCCCAGATAAAACCTGTTTGTCCCTCAGCATATCAGACCTGTTTGTCCCTCCCCAGATAAGACCTGTTTGTCCCTCCCCAGATCAGACCTGTTTGTATCTCCCCAAATCAGACCTGTTTGTCACTTCCCAGATCAGACCTGTTTGTCCCCCCCCAGACCAGGCCTTTTTGTCCCTCCCCAGATCAGACCTGTTTGTCCCTTCCAGATAAGACCTGTTTGACCCTCCCCAGATAAGACCTGTTTGTCCCTCAGCAGATCAGACCTGTTTGTCCCTCCCCAGATCTGTTTGTCTCTTTCAGGGTCAGACCTATTTGCCCCCCCCCCCCATATCAGGATTTTTTGTCCCGCCAGATCAGACCTGTTTGTCCCCCCAGATCAGACCTGTTTGTCCCCCCAGATCAGGCAGTTTTGACCCTCCCCAGGTCAGACCTGTTTGTCCCTCCCCAGATCAAACCTGATCAGACCTGTTTATCCCTCCCCAGAACAGACCTGTTTGTCCCTCCCCAGATCAAACCTGGTTGTCCCTCCCCAGATCAGACCTATTTGTACCTCCCATAATCAAACCTGTGTGTCTCTCCCCAGGTCAGACCTATTTGTCCCTTCCCAGATCAGATCTGTTTGTCCCTCCCCAGATCAGACCTGTTTGTACCTCCCCAAATCAAACCTGTTTTTCTCTCCCCGTCAGACCCGTTTGCCCCCCCCCCCCCCGCCAGATCAGACCTGTGTGTCTCTTCCCAGATCAGACCTGTTTGTCTGTCCCCAGATCAGACCTGTGTGTCTCTACCCAGATCAGACCTGTTTGTCCCTCCCCAGATCAGACCTGTTTGTCCCTCCCCAGATCAGACCTGTTTGTCCCTCCCCAGATCAGACCTGTTTCTCCCTCCCCAGATCACACCTGTTTGTCCCTCCCCAGATCAGACCTGTTTGACCCTCCCCAGGTCAGACATGTTTGCCCCTCCCCAGATCAAACCTGTTTGTCTCTCCCCAGATCAGACCTGTTTGTCTCTTCCCAGATCAGACCTGTTTGTCCCTCCCCAGATTAGACCTGTTTGTCCCTCCCCAGATTAGACCTGTTTGTCTCTCCCCAGATAAAACCGGTTTGTCCCTCAGCATATCAGACCTGTTTGTCCCTCCCCAGATAAGACCTGTTTGTCCCTCCCCAGATCAGACCTGTTTGTCTCTCCCCAGATCAGACCTGTTTGTATCTCCCCAAATCAGACCTGTTTGTCACTTCCCAGATCAGACCTGTTTGTCTCTTCCAAAATCAGACCTGTTTGTCCCTCCCCAGATCAGACCTGTTTGTCTCTCCCCAGATCAGACCTGTTTGTATCTCCCCAACTCAGACCTGTTTGTCACTTCCCAGATCAGACCTGTTTGTCTCTTCCAAAATCAGACCTGTTTGTCTCTCCCCAGATCAGACCTGTTTGTCTCTCCCCAGATCAGACCTGTTTGTCTCTCCTCAGATCAGAACTGTTTGTACTTCCCCAGATCAGACCTGTTTGTCTCTCCCCAGATCAGACCTGTTTGTCTCTCCCCAGATCAGACCTGTTTGTCCCTCAGCATATCAGACCTGTTTGACCCTCCCCAGATCAGACCTGTTTGTCTCTCTCCAGATTAGACCTGTTTGTCCCTCCCCAGATCAGACCTGTTTGTCTCTCCCCAGATAAAACCTGTTTGTCCCTCAGCATATCAGACCTGTTTGTCCCTCCCCAGATAAGACCTGTTTGTCCCTCCCCAGATCAGACCTGTTTGTCTCTCCCCAGATAAAACCTGTTTGTCCCTCAGCATATCAGACCTGAATGTCCCTCCCCAGATAAGACCTGTTTGTCCCTCCCCAGATCAGACCTGTTTGTCCCTCCCCAGATCAGACCTGTTTGTCTCTTCCAAGATCAGACCTGTTTGTCCCTCCCCAGATCAGACCTGTTTGTCCCCCCCCAGACCAGACCTGTTTGTCCCTCCCCAGATCAGACCTGTTTGTCCCTTCCAGATAAGACCTGTTTGACCCTCCCCAGATAAGACCTGTTTGTCCCTCAGCAGATCAGACCTGTTTTTCCCTCCCCAGATCTGTTTGTCTCTCCCAGGGTCAGACCTATTTGCCCCCCCCCCCCAGATCAGGACTTTTTGTCCCGCCAGATCAGGTCTGTTTGTCCCCCCAGATCAGACCTGTTTGTCCCCCCAGATCAGGCAGTTTTGACCCTCCCCAGGTCAGACCTGTTTGTCCCTCCCCAGATCAAACCTGATCAGACCTGTTTATCCCTCCCCAGAACATACCTGTTTGTCCCTCCCTAGATCAGACCTGTTTGTCCCTCAGCAGATCAGACCTGTTTGTCCCTCAGCAGATCAGACCTGTTTGTCCCTCCCCAGATAAGACCTGTTTGACCCTCCCCAGATCAGACCTGTTTGTCCCTCAGCAGATCAGACCTGTTTGTCCCTCCCCAGATCAGACCTGTTTGTCTCTCCCCAGATCAGACCTGTTTGACCCTCCCCAGATCAAACCTGTTTGTCTCTCCCCAGATCAGACCGGTTTGTCTCTGCCCAGATCAGACCTGTTTGCCCATCCCCTGATCAGACCTATTTGTCTCTCCCCAGATCCGACCTGTTTGTCCCTCCCCAAGTCAGACCTGTGTGTCTCTCCCCAGATCAGACCTATTTGTACCTCCCATAATCAAACCTGTGTGTCTCTCACCAGGTCAGACCGATTTGTCTCTTCCCAGATCAGATCTGTTTGTCCCTCCCCAGATCAGACCTGTTTGTACCTCCCCAAATCAAACCTGTTTTTCTCTCCCCGTCAGACCCGTTTGCCCCCCCCCCGCCAGATCAGACCTGTGTGTCTCTTCCCAGATCAGACCTGTTTGTCTGTCCCCAGATCAGACCTGTGTGTCTCTTCCCAGATCAGACCTGTTTGTCCCTCTCCAGATCAGACCTGTTTGTCCCTCCCCAGATCAGACCTGTTTGTCCCTCCCCAGGTCAGACATGTTTGCCCCTACCCAGATCAAACCTGTTTGTCTCTCCCCAGATCAGACCTGTTTTTTTCTTCCCAGATCAGACCTGTTTGTCCCTCCCCAGATTAGACCTGTTTGTCCCTCCCCAGATCAGACCTGTTTGTCTCTCCCCAGATAAAACCTGTTTGTCCCTCAGCATATCAGACCTGTTTGTCCCTCCCCAGATCAGACCTGTTTGTCCCTCCCCAGATCAGACCTGTTTTTCTCTCCCCAGATCAGACCTGTTTGTATCTCCCCAAATCAGACCTGTTTGTCACTTCCCAGATCAGACCTGTTTGTCTCTTCCAAGATCAGACCTGTTTGTCCCTCCCCAGATCAGACCTGTTTGTCCTCCCCCAGACCAGACCTGTTTGTCCCTCCCCAGATCAGACCTGTTTGTCCCTTCCAGATAAGACCTGTTTGACCCTCCCCAGATAAGACCTGTTTGTCCCTCAGCAGATAAGACCTGTTTGTCCCCCCCCAGATAAGACCTGTTTGTCCCTCCCCAGATCTGTTTGTCTCTCCCAGGGTCAGACCTATTTGCCCCCCCCCCCCCCCCAGATCAGGCCTTTTTGTCCCGCCAGATCAGGTCTGTTTGTCCCCCCAGATCAGACCTGTTTGCCCCCCACCCAGATCAGACCTGTTTGTCCCCCCAGATCAGGCAGTTTTAACCCTCCCCAGATCAGACCAGTTTGTCCCTCCCCAGATCAAACCTGATCAGACCTGTTTATCCCTCCCCAGATCAGACCTGTTTGTCCCTCCCCTGATCAAACCTGGTTGTCCCTCCCTAGATCAGACCTGGTTGACCGTCCCAAGATCAGACCTGTTTGTCCCACCCCAGATAAGACCTGTTTGACCCTCCCCAGATCAGACCTGTTTGTCCCTCAGCAGATCAGACCTGTTTGTCCCTCCCCAGATCAGACCTGTTTGTCCCTCCCCAGAGCAGACCTGTTTGTCTCTCCCCAGATCAGACCTGTTTGTCTCTCCCCAGATCATACCTGTTTGTCCCTCAGCAGATCAGACCTGTTTGACCCTCCCCAGATCAGACCTGTTTGTCTCTCCCCAGATAAAACCTGTTTGTCCCTCCCTAGATAAGACCTATTTGTCTCTCCCCAGATAAAACCTTTTTGTCCCTCAGCATATCAGACCTGTTTGTCCCTCCCCAGATCAGACCTGTTTGTCCCTCCCCAGATCAGACCTGTTTGTCTCTCCCCAGATAAAACCTGTTTGTCCCTCAGCATATCAGACCTGTTTGTCCCTCCCCAGATAAGACCTGTTTGTCCCTCCCCAGATCAGACCTGTTTGTATCTCCCCAAATCAGACCTGTTTGTCACTTCCCAGATCAGACCTGTTTGTCCCCCCCCAGACCAGGCCTTTTTGTCCCTCCCCAGATCAGACCTGTTTGTCCCTTCCAGATAAGACCTGTTTGACCCTCCCCAGATAAGACCTGTTTGTCCCTCAGCAGATCAGACCTGTTTGTCCCTCCCCAGATCTGTTTGTCTCTTTCAGGGTCAGACCTATTTGCCCCCCCCCCCCATATCAGGATTTTTTGTCCCGCCAGATCAGACCTGTTTGTCCCCCCAGATCAGACCTGTTTGTCCCCCCAGATCAGGCAGTTTTGACCCTCCCCAGGTCAGACCTGTTTGTCCCTCCCCAGATCAAACCTGATCAGACCTGTTTATCCCTCCCCAGAACAGACCTGTTTGTCCCTCCCCAGATCAAACCTGGTTGTCCCTCCCTAGATCAGACCTGGTTGACCCTCCCAAGATCAGACCTGTTTGTCCCTCCCCAGATAAGACCAGTTTGACCCTCCCCAGATCAGACCTGTTTGTCCCTCAGCAGATCAGACCTGTTTGTCCCTCCCCAGATCAGACCTGTTTGTCTCTCCCCAGATCAGAACTGTTTGACCCTCCCCAGATCAGACCTGTTTGCCCATCCCCAGATCAGACCTATTTGTCTCTCCCCAGATCAGGCCTGTTTGTCCCTCCCCAGATCCGACCTGTTTGTCCCTCCCCAAGTCAGACCTGTGTGTCTCTCCCCAGATCAGACCTATTTGTACCTCCCATAATCAAACCTGTGTGTCTCTCCCCAGGTCAGACCTATTTGTCCCTTCCCAGATCAGATCTGTTTGTCCCTCCCCAGATCAGACCTGTTTGTACCTCCCCAAATCAAACCTGTTTTTCTCTCCCCGTCAGACCCGTTTGCCCCCCCCCCCCCGCCAGATCAGACCTGTGTGTCTCTTCCCAGATCAGACCTGTTTGTCTGTCCCCAGATCAGACCTGTGTGTCTCTTCCCAGATCAGACCTGTTTGTCCCTCCCCAGATCAGACCTGTTTGTCCCTCCCCAGATCAGACCTGTTTGTCCCTCCCCAGATCAGACCTGTTTCTCCCTCCCCAGATCACACCTGTTTGTCCCTCCCCAGATCAGACCTGTTTGACCCTCCCCAGGTCAGACATGTTTGCCCCTCCCCAGATCAAACCTGTTTGTCTCTCCCCAGATAAGACCTGTTTGTCTCTTCCCAGATCAGACCTGTTTGTCCCTCCCCAGATTAGACCTGTTTGTCCCTCCCCAGATTAGACCTGTTTGTCTCTCCCCAGATAAAACCGGTTTGTCCCTCAGCATATCAGACCTGTTTGTCCCTCCCCAGATAAGACCTGTTTGTCCCTCCCCAGATCAGACCTGTTTGTCTCTCCCCAGATCAGACCTGTTTGTATCTCCCCAAATCAGACCTGTTTGTCACTTCCCAGATCAGACCTGTTTGTCTCTTCCAAAATCAGACCTGTTTGTCCCTCCCCAGATCAGACCTGTTTGTCTCTCCCCAGATCAGACCTGTTTGTATCTCCCCAAATCAGACCTGTTTGTCACTTCCCAGATCAGACCTGTTTGTCTCTTCCAAAATCAGACCTGTTTGTCTCTCCCCAGATCAGACCTGTTTGTCTCTCCCCAGATCAGACCTGTTTGTCTCTCCTCAGATCAGAACTGTTTGTACTTCCCCAGATCAGACCTGTTTGTCTCTCCCCAGA
This sequence comes from Discoglossus pictus, assembly GCA_027410445.1. Lineage (NCBI taxonomy): Eukaryota > Metazoa > Chordata > Amphibia > Anura > Alytidae > Discoglossus > Discoglossus pictus. The sequence continues at coordinate 284,494,378 of CM050168.1, forward strand.
TCAGACCTGTTTGTCTCTCCCCAGATCAGACCTGTTTGTCCCTCAGCATATCAGACCTGTTTGACCCTCCCCAGATCAGACCTGTTTGTCTCTCTCCAGATTAGACCTGTTTGTCCCTCCCCAGATCAGACCTGTTTGTCTCTCCCCAGATAAAACCTGTTTGTCCCTCCCCAGATAAGACCTATTTGTCTCTCCCCAGATCAGACCTGTGTGTATCTCCCCAGATTAGACCTGTTTGTCCCTCCCCAGATCAGACCTGTTTGTCTCTCCCAGCTAAAACCTGTTTGTCCCTCAGCAGATCAGACCTGTTTGTCCCTCCCCAATTCAGACCTGTTTGTCTCTCCCCAGATCAGACCTGTTTGTCTCTCCCCAGCTAAAACCTGTTTGTCCCTCAGCAGATCAGACCTGTTTGTCCCTCCCCAATTCAGACCTGTTTGTCACTTCCCAGATCAGACCTGTTTGTCTCTTCCCAGATCAGACCTGTTTGTCCCTCCCCAGATCAGACCTGTTTGTCCCCCCCCCAGATCAGACCTGTTTGTCCCTCCCCAGATCAGACCTGTTCGTCCCTTCCAGATAAGACCTGTTTGACCCTCCCCAGATAAGACCTGTTTGTCCCTCAGCAGATCAGACCTGTTTGTCCCTCCCCAGATCTGTTTGTCTCTCCCAGGGTCAGACCTATTTGCCCCCCCCCCCCAGATATGGCCTTTTTGTCCCCCCAGATCAGGTCTGTTTGTCCCCCCAGATCAGACCTGTTCCCCCCCCCAGATCAGACCAGTTTGTCCCCCCCAGATCAGGCAGTTTTGTCCCTCCCCAGATCAGACCTATTTGCCCCCCCCCCCGAGATCAGGCCTTTCCCCCCCCCCCATATCAGGTCTGTTTGTCCCCAAACATCAGATCTATTTGCCCCCCCCCCCCCGAGATCAGGCCTTCCCCCCCCCCCCCCATATCAGGTCTGTTTGTCCCCCCAGATCAGACCTGTTTGCCCCCCCCCCCCCCCCCCCAGATCAGACCTGTTTGTCCACCCCAGATCAGGCAGTTTTGTCCCTCCCCAGATCAAACCTGTTTGTTCCTCCCCAGATCAGACCGGTTTGTCCCTCCCCAGATTAGACCTGTTTGTCCCACCCCAAATCAAACCTATTTGTACCTCCCAGATCAGACCTGTTGGCCCCCTCCGCAGATCAAACCTCTTTGTACCTCCCTAGATCAAACCTGTGTGTCCCTCCCCAGATCAGACCTGTTTGTGTCCCTCCCCAGATCAGACCTTTTGTCGCTACCCAGATCAGACCTGTTTGTCTCTCCCCAGATAAGACCTATTTGTCCATCCCCAGATGAGACCTGTTGGTCTCTCCCCTGATCAGACCAGGTTGGTCTCTCCCCAAATCAGACCTGTTGGTCTCTCCCCAGATCAGACCTGTTGGTCTCTCCCCAGATCAGAACTGTTTGTCACTCCTCAGATCAGACCCGTTTCTCCTTCCCCAGATCAGACCTGGTTGTCCCTCCCCAGATAAGACATGTTTGACCCTCCCCAGATCAGACCTGTTTGCCCATCCCCAGATCAAACCTGTTTGTCTCTCCCCAGATCAGACCTGTTTGTCTCTGCCCAGATCAGACCTATTTGTCTCTCCCCAGATCAGACCTGTTGGTCTCTCCCCAGATCAGACCTGTTTGTCTTTCCTCAGATCAGACCTGTTTGTCACTCCTCAGATCAGACCCGTTTCTCCTTCCCCAGATCAGACCTGGTTGTCCATCCCCAGATAAGACATGTTTGACCCTCCCCAGATCAGACCTGTTTGCCCATCACCAGATCAAACCTGTTTGTCTCTCCCCAGATCAGACCTGTTTGTCTCTCCCCAGATCAGACCTATTAGTCCCTCCCCAGAGAAGACCTGTTTGTCCCTCCCCAGATCCGACCTGTTTGTCCCTCCCCAAGTCAGACCTGTGTGTCTCTCCCCAGATCAGACCTATTTGTACCTCCCATAATCAAACCTGTGTGTCTCTCCCCAGGTCAGACCTATTTGTCCCTTCCCAGATCAGATCTGTTTGTCCCTCCCCAGATCAGACCTGTTTGTACCTCCCCAAATCAAACCTGTTTTTCTCTCCCCGTCAGACCTGTTTGCCCCCCCCCCCCCCCCCGCCAGATCAAACCTGGTTGTCCCTCCCCAGATCAGGTCTGTTTGCCCCCTCCCCAGATAAGACCTATTTGTCCCTCCCCAGATCAGACCTATTTGTACCTGACCAGATCAAACCTGTAAGTCCCTCACAAAGTCAGACCCTCCCCAGATCATACCTGTTTGTCCCTCCCCAGATAAGACCTGTTTGTCCCTCAGCTGATCAGACCTGTTTGTCTCTCCCCAGATCAGACCTGTTTGCCCCTCCCCAGATCAAATCTGTTTGTCCCTCCCCAGAACAGACCTCTTTGTCTCTCCCCAGATCAAACCTGTTTGTGTCCCTCCCCAGATCAAACCTGTTTGTGTCCCTGCCCAGATCAGACCTGTTTGTCTCTCCCCAGATCAAACCTGTTTGTCCCTCCCCCGATCAAACCTGTGTGTCCCTTCCCAGATCAGACCTGTTTGCCCCTCCCCAGATCAAACCTGTTTGTCCCTCCCCAGATCAGACTTGTCTCTCCCCAGATCAACCCTGTTTGTCTCTCCCCAGATCAGACCGCTTTGTCTTTTCCCAGTTCAGACCTGGTTGTCTCTTCCCAGATCAGACCTGTTTGTGTCCCTCCCCAGATCAAACCTGTTTGTGTCCCTCCCCAGATTAGACCTGTTTGTATCTCCCCAGATCAGACCTGTTTGTCCCTCCCCCGATCAAACCTGTGAGTCCCTCCCCAGATCAGAGTTGTTTGCCCCTTCCCCAGATAAGACCTATTTGTCCCTCCCCAGATAAAACCAGTATGTCCCTCCCCAGATTAGACCTGTTTGTCCCTCCCCAGATCAAACCAGTATGTCCCTCCCCAGATTAGACCTGTTTGTCCCTCCCCAGATCAAACCTGTTTGTGCCCCTCCCCAGATCAGACCTGTTTGTCCCTCCCCAGATCAAACCTGTTTGTCTCTCCCCAGATCAGACCTGTTTGTCTCTCCCCAGATCAGGCCTTTTTGTTCCCCCAGATCAGGTCTGTTTGTCCCCCCAGGTCAGACATTTTTGTCTCTCCCCAGATCAGACCTGTTTGTCCCTCCCCAAGTCAGACCTGTTTGTCCCTCCCAGATCAGACCTGTTTGTCCCTCCCAGATCAGACCTGTTTGGCCCCCTCCCCAGATCAGACCTATTTGTAGCTCCCTAGATGAAACCTGTGTGTCCCTCCCGAGATCATACCTGTTTGTCCCTCCCAGATCAGACCTGTTTGTCCCTCCCCAGATCAGACCTATTTGTCTCTTCAAAGATCAGATCTTTTTGTCCCTCCCCAGATCAGACCTGTTTGTCCCTCCCCAGATCAGACCTGGTTGTCCCTCCCCAGATCAGACCTATTTGTCCCTCCCCAGATAAGACCTGTCTGTCCCTCCCCAGGTCAGACCTGTTTTTCCCTCCCCAGATCAAACCTGTATATCTCTCACCAAGTCAGACCCTCCCCAGATCAGACCTGTTTGCCCCTCCCCAGATCAAACCTGTTTGTCTTTCCCCAGATCAGACCTATTAGTGTCCATCCACAGATCAGAACTATTTGTCCCTCCCCAGATAAGACCTGTCTGTCCCTCCCCAGATAAGACATGTTTGTCCCTCCCCAGATAAACCTGTTTGTCCCTCCCCAGAACAGACCTGTTGGTCCCTCCCCAGAACAGACCTGTTTGTCCCTCCCCAGATAAGACCTATTTGTCCCTTAGCAGATCAGACCTGTTTGTCCCTCCCCAGAACAGACCTCTTTGTCTCTCCCCAGATCAAACCTGTTTGTGTCCCTCCCCAGATCGGACCTGTTTGTCCCTCCTCAGATAAGACCTGTTTGTGCCTCCCCAGATCAGACCTGTTTGTTCCTCCCCAGATCAGACCTGTTTGTTCCTCCCCAGATAAGACCTGTTTGTCCCTCAGCAGATCAGACCTGTTTGCCTCTCCCAGATCAGACCTGTTTTTTCCTTACCCAGATCAGACCTGTTTGTCCCTCCCCAAGTCAGACCTATTTATCCCTCCCCAGATCAGACCTGTTTGTCCCTCCCCAGATCAGACCTCTTTGCCCCCTCCCCCCCCAGATCAGGCTTTTTTGTCCCCCCAGATCAGGTCTGTTTGTCCCACCAGATCAGACCTGTTTGTCCCCCCCCAGATCAGGCCTATTTGTTCCCCCAGATCAGGTCTGTTTGTCTCCCCAGATCAGACCTGTTTGTCCCCCCCCAGATCAGGCCTTTTTGTCCCCCCAGATCAGACCTGTTTGCCCCCCTCAGATCAGACCTTTTTGTCTCTCCCCAGATCAGACCTGTTTTGCCCCCCCCCCCCCCCCAGACCTGTTTCTCTCCCCAGGTCAGACCTGTTTCCCCCCCAGTTCAAACCTGTTTGTCCCTCCCCAGGTCAGAGCTGTTTGTCCCTTTCCAGATCAGACCTGTTTGTCTCTCCCCAGATCAGACCTGTTTGCCCCCCCCCCCCCAGATCGTGACTATTTGTCTCTCTCCAGATCAGACCTGTTTGTCCCTCCCCAGATCAGACCTATTTGTCCCTCCCAAGATAAGACCTGTCTGTCCCTCCCCAGGTCAGACCTGTTTGTCCCTCCCCAGATAAGACATGTTTGCCCCTCCCCAGATCAAACCTGTTTTTCCCTACCCAGAACAGACCTGTTGGTCTCTCCCCAGATCAGACCTGTTTGTCCCTCTCCAGATCAGACCTGTTTGTCTCTCCCCAGATCAGACCTCTTTGTCTCTCCCCAGATCAAACCTGTTTGTCCCTCCCCAGAACAGACCTCTTTGTCTCTCCCCAGATCAAACCTGTTTGTGTCCCTCCTCAGATCAGACCTGTTTGTCCCTCCCCAGATAAGACCTGTTTGTCCCTCCCCAGATCAAACCTGTTTATCCCTCCCCAGATCAGACCTTTTTGTCTCTCCCCAGATCAGACATATTTGCCCCCCAGATCAGACCTGTTTGTCCCCCCCAGATCAGGCCTTTTTGTCCCCCCAGATCAGACCTGTTTGCCCCCCCAGATCAGACCTGTTTGTTCCCCCCAGATCAGGCCTTTTTGTCTCTCCCCAGATCAGACCTGTTTGCCCCCCCCCCCCCCAGATCAGACCTGTTTGTCGCTCCCCAGGTCAGACCTGTTTCCCCCCCAGATCAAATCTGTTTGTCCCTCCCCATGTAAGACCTGCCCCCCCCCAAAGTTCAAACCTGTTTACCCCACCCCAGATCAGACCTGATTGCCCCCCCCCCCAGATCAGACCTATTTGTCCCTCCCCAGATCAGACCTGCTTGCCCCTCCTCAGGTCAGACCTGATTGCCCCCCACCCCCCCAGATCAGGACTATTTGTCTCTCCCCACATCAGACCTATTTGTCCCTCCCCAGATCAGACCTGTTTGTGTCCCTCCCCAGATCAGACCTGTTTGTGTCCCTCCCCAAATCAGACCTGTTTGTCCCTCCCCAGATCAGACCTGTTTGTCCCCCCCCTCAGATCAGACCTGTTTGTCTCTCTCCAGATCAGACCTGTTTGTCCCTCCCCAGATCAGACCTGTTTGTCTCCCCAGATCAGACCTTTTTGTCCCCCCCCCTCAGATCAGACCTGTTTGTCCCCCCCCTCAGATCAGACCTGTTTGTCTCTCCCCAAATCAGACCTGTTTGTCTCTCCCCAGATCAGACCTATTTGCCCCCCCCCCCCCAGATCAGACCTGTTTGTCTCTCCCCAGATCAGACCTATTTGCCCCCCCCCCCAGATCAGGCCTTTTTGTCCCCACAGATCAGACCTATTTGCCCCCCCCCCCCAGATCAGGCCTTTTTGTCCCCCCAGAGCAGACCTGTTTGTCCCCCCTCCAGATCAGACCTGTTTGCTCCCTCCCCCCCGAGCAGACCTTTTTGCCCCCCCAGATCAGATCTGTTTGCCTTCCCCCAGATCAGACCTTTTTGTCCCCCCAGATCAGGTCTGTTTGTCCCCCCAGATCAGACCTGTTTGCCCCCCCAGATGAGACCTGTTTGCCCCCCCACATGAGACCTTTTTGTCCCCCCAGATCAGACCTGTTTGCCCCCCCCAGATCAGACCTGTTTGTCCCCCCAGATCAGACTTGCTTGCCCCCCCCCACAGATCAGCCCCCCCCCCCCCCCCAGATTTCTCCTTCAGGTCTCTCCCCAGATTTATATATATATAAACAATATGTGTCTCTTACAGTTTATAAGCAGTATTTGTGTTTGTTTATTGTACATATAATCAGGCAAAATGTTTACTGCAGTTTGAAATTGAATATACAATAAAACCATATAAAATAACATTAAATATATATATATATATATATGAATGTGAGTCCGTGTATATGGGATTCTCACATACCTTGTATACAAGTGTATATTACTATGCTATATGTACAGTCATACATTTGGTTGTGTATATTGTACATTAGTGTAAGATCTGTATGTGTATGTGTTTCATTCTGTATGCTTTTGTGTGCACTGTGTATTAGTATGTTGTGTATGTTTGTGTGTGTTGTGTGTACACTCCATATGTCGGTGTCTATCAGTGTAACACATCTCTCCTGTGCCATATTGTGTGTCTATATGAGGGGTTAAGCCCTGTGTGTGTGCGTGTGTCAGATGTCTCGGCGTGTGTGTGTGCAATTTCAGGGCGGGTGATGTTATTGCCACAAGCTCATTACGCTGATATTGTTTTTTAATCAGTGCCATGGAAACCATGATGCAAGTTTATATCCAACACCTGATCCTCTCTCCCCACCCTCGGCTCCTCCATCTGCAAAAACGTGCCGGGTGGGGGCCCCTCCATTCCCTCCGTCCCTTCCATCCCTTCCATTCCCTCCATCCCCTCTGTCCCCTCCATCCGCTCCAATCCCTCCATCCCCTCCATACTGGTCCACGCCATGGAAGAGCCCCCTCAAAGTATATTAAAGTGATGGAATTTTTTAATGTTAATTATAGGTTTTAATGGCTGATTTTTTAACCCCTAACATTTACAGGGACAATGGAGGCCAACACTTTGGATTCATATTGTAGTTTATCTAACTAGGGTCTTGATGGTTTTTCCCTCTTCTCAAGGAGTCCCAGTTTGGGTAATATCCCGTCTGAATTGATCCAGGCCCACCATATTGACACATGTTGATGGCCTTTTGATGTTTTTGTTTAGTAGTTCAGTCATGTCCAACTCTCCGTGATCCTATGGACTGTTGCATGCCAGGCATATCTTGTCTCTGATTGTGCTTATCAATACAGCTAAGCAGAGACACTGGGGTGGGTAGCCAGTTCCTTCTCCAGTAGACCGCAATTTGTCTGACCTCTCTGCTATGACTTGGCAAACTTGGGTGACCCTACATGGTATAGCTCACAGCGTCATTGAAGTATTGGATTGATTGTTTATAGATTCCCTCAAAAAATAAGTCTTCGTAGTGGGTAAGGGATTGGATCCCACATTAATATGGATTTAAAATGAAGTCAAGTGGCTTAGTGATGTTAGATTTCCATTAAAGGACCAGTGTAGTTTAGAAAAAAACTGCATTAGCAGCTGTGTTATCCATGAGCATCCAAAATTACAAGACTAGAGATGTATAACTGTGAGTTTCTATTCTATTTAGTTCTATTGCAAAGTAATTATTCAAAGCCTTTCAACAGAACTGTATAGAGATGGTATCTGGCGTCTAGGTTCCTAACACTCCTCCCAGGTATCTAACCCGGTTAAAAAATATCTCCATTTAATAAAGAGAATATAACTAACTAAAAATAACAGACTCTATTTTGGTTCCTGAATGAGCGTCTTAGAAGCAACAGTCTGGTTCCCATATAAATTAAATATACGAAAAAGCGGAAGACGGAAAAAAATCGGTCATGGCTGGACAACCAATGGCAGGAGATTCAGGAGTTATTGTTAAAGTTACTAAAATGGTAATATGTTATAGGCTAATCTTCCATTGGAAAAGGTGGATTATTTACCCTTATGTTTCTTTCACAATGTCTAATAGCAACAAGATGTAGCAAACTCTCTTCTTGTAAATCATTTTTTTTATGGTGGTCTATAATCCTGTTTGTCTCAAAATTGGACCCTCCTGTTCTTCTCAAAATCAGACCAAACTGTCCTTCTGAAAATAAGACTCACCTGCTCTCCTCTAGACCAGAACCACCTGTCCTCCAGATCATACTAGCCTGTCCTCCTCCAGATCAGACCCGCCTGTTCTCCTCTAGATCAGACCCACCTGTCCTCCTCCAGATCAGACCCGCCTATACTCCTCCAGATCAGACCCACCTGTCCTCCCCCACATCAGACCCGCCTGTTCTCCTCCAGATCAGACCCACCTGTCCTCCTCCAGATCAGACCCGCCTATACTCCTCCAGATCAGACCCACCTGTCCTCCCCCACATCAGACACGCCTATCCTCCTCCAGTATAGACCCACCTGTCCTCCTCCAGATCAGACCTGCCTGTCCTTCTCTAGATCAGACCCACCTGTCCTCCTCCAGATCAGACCCACCTGTCCTCTTCCAGATCTTACCCACCTGTCCCCCTCCCGATCAGACCTGCCTGTTCTCCTCTAGATCAGACCCACCTGTCCTCCTCCAGATCAGACCCGCCTATACTCCTCCAGATCAGACCCACCTGTCCTCCCCCACATCAGACCCGCCTATCCTCCTTTAGTATAGACCCACCTGTCCTCCTCCAGATCAGACCTGTCTGTCCTTCTCTAGATCAGACCCACCTGTCCTCCTCCAGATCAGACCCACCTGTCCTCCTCCAGATCAGACCCACCTGTCCCCCTCCGGATCAGACCCGCCTGTCCCCCTCCGGATCAGACCCGCCTGTCCTCCTCCAGATCAGACCCGCCTATCCTCCTCCAGTATAGACCCGCCTGTCCTCTTCCAGATCAGACCCGCCTGTCCTCCTCCAGATCAGACCCACCTGTCCCCCTCCGGATCAGACCCGCCTGTCCTTCTCCAGATCAGACCCACCTGTCCTCTTCCAGATCAGACCCGCCTGCCCTTCTCCAGAACAGAACCGCCCATCCTCCTCCAGATCAGACTCGCCTGTCCTCCGCCAGATCTGACCTGCCTGTCCTCCTCTAGATCAGACCCACCTGTCCTCCTCCAGATCAGACCCGCCTATACTCCTCCAGATCAGACCCACCTGTCCTCCACCACATCAGACCCGCCTGTTCTCCTCCAGATCAGACCCACCTGTCCTCCTCCAGATCAGACCCGCCTATACTCCTCCAGATCAGACCCACCTGTCCTCCCCCACATCAGACCCGCCTATCCTCCTTTAGTATAGACCCACCTGTCCTCCTCCAGATCAGACCTGTCTGTCCTTCTCTAGATCAGACCCACCTGTCCTCCTCCAGATCAGACCCACCTGTCCTCCTCCAGATCAGACCCACCTGTCCCCCTCCGGATCAGACCCGCCTGTCCCCCTCCGGATCAGACCCGCCTGTCCTCCTCCAGATCAGACCCGCCTATCCTCCTCCAGTATAGACCCGCCTGTCCTCTTCCAGATCAGACCCGCCTGTCCTCCTCCAGATCAGACCCACCTGTCCCCCTCCGGATCAGACCCGCCTGTCCTTCTCCAGATCAGACCCACCTGTCCTCTTCCAGATCAGACCCGCCTGCCCTTCTCCAGAACAGAACCGCCCATCCTCCTCCAGATCAGACTCGCCTGTCCTCCGCCAGATCTGACCTGCCTGTCCTCCTCTAGATCAGACCCACCTGTCCTCCTCCAGATCAGACCCACCTATCCTCCTCCAGATTAGACCCGCCTATCCTCCTCCAGATCAGACCTGCCTGTCCTCCTCCAGATCAGACCCACCTATCCTCCTCCAGATCAGCCTGCCCTTCTCCAGATCAGACCCGCCTGTCCTCCTCCAGATCAGACTCGCCTGTCCTCCTCCAGATCAAACCCGCCTGTCCTCCTCGGATCTATCCTTTTATATGTACACACGGGAAGCCTCCTGGTTCCTGGCACACAGGAAGCCTCCTGGTGCCGGGCGCGCTCGCATCCCGCGTCCCGATGTACTAGTACACCACAACCCACTAACCCTCTAACCCTAAGCCCCTAACCCTCTTACTCTAACCCCCCAAACCTCACTTCCTAACCCTAAGCCCCGACACCACTTACCAGGCCCAACCCTAACCCCCTAACCCTCTAACCCTAACCACTTACCAGGCACTTAGACACAGCTAGATCAGGACGTTGGCGGGGCGCTTCCCGTGCTTATATATAACAGGATAGGTCCTCCTCCTCTAGATCAGACCCACCTGTCCTCCTTCAGATCAGACCTAGCGGTCCTCCTCTAGATCAGACCCACCTGTCCTCCTCCAGATCAGACCCACCTATCCTCCTCTAGATCAGACCCACCTATCCTCCTCCAGATCAGACCCACCTGTCCACCTCAATAGCAGACCTCCTTGTCCTGAAAATCAGACTTGACTGTCCTCTTCCATATAAGACCTGCATGATGTCTACAATATCAGACCCACCTGCCCTCCTCCAGATGAGACTCGCTTGTCTATCTATCTATCTATTTATATATATATCTATCTATATCTATATGTTTGTCTATCTATATCTATCTATCTATCTATCAATATATCAATCAATCTATCTGTATCTGTCTAGGTTGAGGAACTTAAGTTTAATACATGCTATTTGGATCATGGTGTCTTCATTGAGATCTATCCATCCATCTATCTTTTTATCTATCTCTGTCTGTCTATCTATCTGTCTGTCTATCTATCTATCCCTCTATCTATCTACCTATCTATCTATCTGTGAACAAAAAACTGTGAACAAAATGTATATCCACCAATCCTTTAATAAAGAAATATTTTCCCAGCTGAATTATGATCAGTAAACTATTACAATCATGGACTAATTCAATTGTGCAGGTAAATAGATGTCCAGAGACAAAGGGTTTCATTTGGAATTTGCTTTCTTAATGCCAATGTTATTCTATGGAGCCTGTTCAATAAAACCAAATAGATATATCCAGCCTGAAGAGCCATGTTGGATAATATAGGAATTATAAGAGAGAATAAACTACTTTCCTCAGCAAGTGGTAGGGACAAACACAAGAATTCAAGCATGCCTGAAATATGCTTAATGCAATTGCCATTATTATTATTATTAAAAGCTGTTACGTAGATACAATGGGTAGGTAAGATGGGACTATTGGTTCTTATGTCAGTCAAATCAGTTATTAAAGCTGTTACGTTAGTGAATACAATTTTTTTTTTTTTTTGGCAAAAAATAGTAACTTGTTAAATCCTAAACTGATAAAATATATGTAAAAATGTGCAACATATAATTCAATGCTCTACTGAGCTTAGTCTTTGATGTTTAAAAAATATATTCAAATGAGTGCATTTAAAGATAATAAATATTTCAATAATATATATTAAATTAGAATGTATTATATTTTATTAGTAATAACGGCATTGAATGTGATACATATAAAATGATTGGACTTTTTGGAGTTTTTTCGCCCCTTTGCCATTTTCATGCATTCTGACATCCCCATTAGAAACTGCACAAAATGTAAGATGGCGAAAAAAAATACTCGTAAAAGCAACGTACAAACTGAAAATTGACAAATATGCCACATAACAGGTGCAAAGGCGATGGTTCCAGTGGTTGTATCCAGTATGAGCCTTGGCGGGCGTTGGTGCTCACCGCCCATAGTGCTCTGATACAATGTCACAACTGTATCAACTGGGAAATGGGAAGTTAGCGGTTCCCACTTTTTTTTTTTTTTTTTATACCACTTAGTTTTGAAGCTGGGAGACTTTTGCAACAATCTCTCCCGTATAATTGTGCGGTGCAGAATTGTCATTTCAGGGGGTTTGTTACTCCCAGCTCCATGTCCCATGGGATGGCTTATAATCTCCGAACTCATCCCGTCTGTCACTCTCCCTCTGATTCACTGTCCCTGGCCTTCATTTCCCCGGCTCTCTCACTTCTATCCAATCCCTCTCTTCCTTCTTTATGAAATATGCATGTCGAACAGATGTCCTCATCCCCCCCTCTCCCCATACAGACACACTCCTGGTCCTCTCCCCATCCCTCCCCTCTGCCCCTTAGCCAAGTCACAGGAGCGCTCCTGCCCCTCCTTCCTCATCCCTTGGGTTTTCCCATCCAGTCAGCCAATGGAATCCCCCCCCAGCTGTTTAATATGTATGATGGAAGGGCCTGCAGTGGCCAATCAGAGCCAGGCCTCCATCCTTCATGTGGTCTCCTCTGTGTGTCCATATATATAAATATATGGAACTCCCATACACATGGGTGTCTGTATACCAAGGCTTGTACCTGGCTCTCTTTGAGCCTGTGTATATATATTTATTTACCCCCAAAATATAGAACATCTTCCATAACCAGTAAGACAACTGCCCCATTCCTATTAATAACAGGACATCACATTCCTAAATACATGGATACAAGGACGCCGGACACACAACTGGACATTCCAGCATAATTTAAGAGGTGAGTTATTTTATTTTATTTTATTTGATCCTATATCAATGTAATTCCCAGTATAGAGGGGGTGCATTATTTCATTGAGGGGTCTCCATGGCATTACAATGTTTTATAGGATTTTTATAGATATCTGATCCCAAGATGCTTTACAATAATTCTTGAAAATCCCATTCACTTCTTGGAGGTTTTTGAATAATGAAACTATTTATTAGTCATTATAGAGTATTATGCTTGAATTCCAAGATTTTAGCGAGTACTTAGAGTTTCTCTAATCTTCCTTGAACATTGCGAGATTCTGCAAAGGATGAAAAGAAGGTGCAATAATAGGTTGAGGAACTTAAGTTTAATACATGCTATTTGGATCATGGTGTCTTCATTGGGATCCATCCATTTATCCATCAATCCATCCATCTATCTATCTATCTATCTATCCATCCATCCATCCATCCATCCATCCATCTATCTATCCATTCATCCATCCATCCATCCATCCATCCATCTATCTATCTATCTATCTATCTATCTATTTATCTATCTGTCTGTCTATCTATCTATCTATCTATCTATCTATCTATCTATCTATCCATCCATCTATCTATCTATCTATCTATCTATCTATCTATCTATCTATCTATCTATCTATCTATCTATCTATCCTATAGATCTATCTGTTGCTCCACTTCAGATGGTAATTAAACTCTTTGTCTGTAAACTTAGTGTTATCCTTTCTGTAGTAGCAGGTCATTGTGTGAGCAGATGTCTTGTGTTCCTGTCCTGTTCAGCAGGCACTTTGTGTGGGGTTATCCTTTTGTTCTTGGGTTTGCTCCTCTCAAGTCCCCCATTCGCTTACTCACATTCCAAGGCATCTTAGCCACTTCACACATCTACAACAATGGCCTAAGTGCTGAGGGATGGGAACACACACACGGCTTCTATTAACTTATTTTGTAATATGATTTACTGAGATTATTATTATTTCTGTCCCGTCTATGTGAAAAAAATATATTTACTTCAAAGAGAGAAAAAAGTGAAGTTGATAACAATTCCTATGTCATTCTATCAAGCCTATTTATAATTAAAAAATAAGTACATGTCATAAACAGAACAATTATTAGACCAGAAATGATTTATTTAGCAAATTTGATATTTTTATAGTTTATTTTATACCAATATCTGCAATTATTTTACCTGTAGCTTTTTGTCACATTTAATTTGTACCACCTCTGCTTGGAGGTTACTCCAGTATGTACAAAGTTTAATTAATCAGATTTTGCTCACAATTAAATACCATTTAATAATTACATGTTCCTGTGCTTATCAACCTAGTATTTTGTCTATTATTTATTATACTACTAATAATCAGCCCTCCCCTATTTTCTGGACCTGGTTGGTTGTTAAATACTTTAACTTCTATTCTAGCCCCTTATATGGAAAATGTGCTGAACTATTTTATATATATATATATATATATATATATATATATATATATATATATATATATATATATATTGTTATTAATTATATGTATGTATATAAATTTATACATATGGGAAATAGAATTAGTTTAGGTTCATTAGCCTCAATATATTTAAGTGTTGACCGTCTACCCTACATAAGTTGGGACACTCCCTTTAATAAAAATGGATGCCCCTCTGCAGAAAGGGTTAATGTCAGATATGCTAAGCCGTCTGTTTGTACCTGTGGTATAATGAGACTTTTCTTATAAAATATTAGTGACCTCCAGCTTACTGCCCAAGACGAGTCATAATCTGGGTTATTAAGTCAATTACCAGAATGAGTCTGCAATACTTTGGGAGTTAAATGGTTAAACATGAACTGAATCATTGTTGAGCTTCTAGTTAGAGTGTAAGCTCTTGGGATAATCATTCTGAAAATGAATGCTTATGAGCACTATAATTATCCATTTTTTGTGTATTTTATTGTTGTAAGATTATTGGTATTTTTTTACAAATAAAGTTAAATATATTAGATAACTCCATTAGAAATACAGTAACTGATCCATAATAATGTTATATTTTTACTTGATATAGATAATTATAAAAAAAAATGGTAAATAATTTTACTTCCCCAAAATATTATCTTCAGTACAATATGTTCCTTAACAAGATGTGCTTGCCAATTTGAGTATTTTCCAATTTCTCCCCATTTTAATTAAAACAAAAGTAATGTTCAGTGCTATCAATGGATTTTTTGATATTTTTTATGCCAGAGAAAATGTACTTTTTTTTTTTCATTTATTACCCTTTTGTGCTGTTGAAAATTAATACTGAGTATATTAATTAGGATACCATACAGAAATACACATTAAAGGAAATGCCAGTCTGCTTCATACTTGCCTGAAAAAAATGACAACAGATGTTTGTCCGGGGGGGTGGGGAAGTGTAGCTGAAATTACTCAAAGAAATTCATATATCAAAAGAAACCTGGTACAGTTTGGTATAAATTTACAAAGCATTTCAATGGTGATTTTATATTTAAATATTAAGTTCAGATTTAATTTAAATATTTTTGATGATTAATAGATGAATGTTAATGCAAATATATTGATATAATTGGAATTTTCAGATTTAAACATGCTCTTTTATATATATATATATATATATATATATATATATATATATATATATATATATATATATATATATATAATCTATATTTTTGTATACCAAAATCCATATAACTAATTCTTGGAATAATATTACATTTTTTCTTCATAATTTTAACATAGTGTTCACTAAAAAAGTAAAAATGTCTCTTCTTAAAGAGATAAAACTTTGCTAGTTTTATATCCACAAAAGATCAGCTAATTAAAATAATAAATGTTACTTTTATTAAAAAAAAAGAAAAACAAATTTTCTCTCAAGAGAAATTAAATTTGTGTTTAATACATAACACAAAAAAAGGAGAAAATATTTATGATGTTTATGGTCATTTTCTTTTGAACTGGGTGATTTTTTTTCTTATTAAGTATGAAATTGTTTGTCCTTTGATAATTATAACATTTAGGAAACCAACAAATAAAGTTCTTTGTTTACAGGTATAGAGTTTTCAGAGCCTCTAAAAGTTACTTTCTTTAAGAGTTTTAATAAGGTCTAAATCTGCACATTTTAATAGTAACAGTTTCTGTTACTGATAATTATCCAAATGTCAAACTCTTTTGTTTTAGAAGGTTTATCGAGTTATGGGATACAAGTAACAGGTTGATTGCAGTTAATTAAAGAAACAAGTGCAAGGAGAACATTTTCTCGAGTTGGTTCCAATCCCCAGATTTTCCTTGTTGCATTTCAGTATAGTAGATTTCATTAAGCTATAAACATGGGTAACGAGGCTCTTGTGGGCTATGAAGCTGCATAAAACCACAAGTAATTCTGGGACAAACGGAAGGACTTGTATTTGTTCATTTTACAATGGAATATAAAGTTGAATGAGGTGACACAAGAGGGGTAGTTTGTTTTATTGATGATATCTCAACATCTTACACTGGAAGATAGTCAATAATTTACACTAATTCTTGGAAATCCCATTCAACTATTGGAGGTTTTTGAATAATAAAACTATTTATACACTAACGACCTATCATAATAGAGTATTATATTTGAATTATAAGATTTTAGAGAATATTCAGAGTTCATCTATTCATCCAAGAACTTTCCTAGATTGGTCCAAGAATGAAATTAAGGGTCAGAAAGGCACAGTAATAAAATTAGGATCTTAAGTTACACATTGCGTATACAAATTAAACTTTGCCAAATACACATTGGTAAAGTTTAAGATATGAATATATAGTGGTTAGATTGCACTGGGAATACATAAAACATAGTCTACTAGCATATATATATATATATATATATATATATATATATATATATATATATATATACATAATATATTGTTGTCTTGTCCACAATGGGAACACTTGATTTGATATTTCTATTTAGTTTGAAATAAATCCAAACTTTCCTTTAAATGTTTTCACTTCTGTTCCCTTCACTAAATGTCATAATATCTGCCAACATGAAAGCATAAAAATTGCCTCTAAAATATATTTTAGAAAATAATATATTAAATTATTTTTGGTATTTAAAAAAACACTGAAATTAATAAAGTCAATTATAGCTTTTTGATGTGTGATAAAATTAGAAAAAAATAGATTTTCATACCTATTTTTTTAAGCATATGTCCATGTAGCTTAGAAAATAATTTAAAATATGTAATCTAAATTACATGTTTACATGTGTAAAGCCACAAATAAATACCTACATAATATACACTTTTCTTTCAAATTATCACTACTGAGTTTATGTGATTTCTAAATGGGTCCTCAGTTACCTTATCTAGCTTTATCTAATTTGAGTTTTCGCACCTGTTTTCCAGAAAAATAAATCAATAAATAAATCAATAAATGAATAAAAAATATATTTATTTATGTATTTATATATTATTTCTGTGTCTAACTATCTTTTCATACATAACGATATAAACACAAATTTGTCAAAACATAATGGATGTCTATACATTATAATATATTGTCTATATATATTAATATTTGACAAACCGTAAGCAAATAATGTATTTTCCATATTTTTCTTTCCTAATCACCTCAGTGGCCTTGGGAATCCAATATAACAGATTACATTACTGTCTAGCCCTGAAATGTGGCAGTGCACAGCACCCATCGCTCCTAATCACATGAATATCCAGGCCTGTATACAAAGACAAGCCACAATAATCCAGTTTTTCTTCATGACAATAGGTGTGCCCATTCATCATTCCCATCTCTCGGCCAGGCCCGGTGTGGATTGGGAGTGACGTGTGCTTCATCTGCAGTAATTCACTTGTGATGAGTAGCACTCGCTAGAAATGGCAGAGACAGGCGCTCCTATGGATCTGATTACCAGAGAGACCACAGGGTGAACTCTCAATACTTGGTTGAGGTGGTTGATTTATCTGTATAATTTATGTCCAGGTGACGTCTATAACTAATATCAGTAAATATGTTAAATATCTGAAATTATTACAGTAGGTAGAACCTTTCTTAAGGTGCTTATATTATTTATTACTGTACACAAGATATATATATATATATATATATATATATATATATATATATATATATATATATATATATATGTCTGTAACTTCAACCAATAAACTGAAAATATACCTCTTCAATTGATATGCGGAAGTTAAGGAAATTTATAGAAAGTGTAAATCGATGTCTATCCATTACTGTTGGCCACCAGTTGCTTCAGGATACACCATCCTAGGCAATTAAGCCACTCACAGCCTCTCACTGTGGGATTATCTTAAAACATCTATTGTCTAACAGCAGTATGGGGACTACCTACATGGTGGCTACAGACACTGAGTAATATATAAATTTAGATATTGAAAGAAATTTTGGCAAATAGGTATATAAGTTGATAGACATTGATATACAGATATAAATATATATATATATATATATATATATATATTAAGGGTATGGAAATAGGTTAGTGGCTAATGGAATTAGTGATACAAAGCTACAGGTTTGTCCCAAATCAGAAGAACTTACATTGTATAATAAGGAAGTAGAGTTGTAAGACTGTTATAATAAGAAGCTTTGATAGCTTACAGGTTGTGACATGGTTGGTTTAATGGTGTTTAAGGTACACGTTGAGAAGGAGGATCGATAAAAGGGAGGGTCTCTGTGTCAGGGGACCCCTGCAGAGCTCAGGCCTTTTCAGACACATTGCACAAAGCAGCTGGGTTGGGTTCCATATGTCTCCAGCGGCAGACTCTGTGACATACGGGCTAATTTAATATACACACCCTCAGACCCCTCCTCCCTCTCCCTCCCTCTGTCTCTCCTTCCCATCCATCCACCACCTGTCCCATCTCAGGAGACCCCGAGAGGAAAATGCTTTTTCATTTACATCTATATTTATAAAATGTGCTGGATTCCCCCCAGGCTGTACTCGCTGCCTTTGGGTGCCTCATTTTGTTTCCCTCATTTGTACAACTTGTCAGTTCCACTTAGACTGAGAGAGGAGGAGGACTTCCACCACAAACACTGCCAGTAGTTGGTGTCTTCTTAATAATTTTCTCTCCGTAAAAAATCTTAAATTATTTTTAAAGGCACTATTCAATCACCTAAAAATGTTTAGTTAGTTGATAAGGTTCAAATGATCAAGAAGTCTGATAACCCAATAGTTAAATGGAACCATCTAATTTGGTTTAATTATTCTATTGTTCCCTTCTATGTATATTATCACTATTATATGGCATTAGGGGTTAATTTGGAGAACTGATATAGAGAACAGTCCATAAGCACTCTCTGCCCTTCTTTATTTCCTCTCTCTCCCCGTCACATGCCTTACGCTAGCCTTTCCATGTCTCGCACCCATTCCCATGTAGTGTCTCAGTCAATATACCCCATGTCTTTCTCAAGCCGTTACATATCTCTCTATATCATGTCTATCACCCCCATTCTCATGTTTTGATCAAGCCTTTCTATATCTCACTCTCTTTATCCTACTAATATCTCTTTTCTGCCCCCCTTCTCCTTTCCCCAAGGTCTTTCTGCCTTCTACTTGCCCAACATGTTCTCTTCTTTCTATAGCTCTCCTTTGCAAGAAACCCATCCCATCCTTGTTCCTCTTGTCTCTTTCTATCTCTCTTTATCTCTCTTATACCTTGCCCAGTATATCCTATTGTTCATATATATTTATATATATATATCATATCATATATTATTCTGTCCCGTATGTCTATCTAACTTCCATCTATCTCTCTCAAGCTTTCTCTCTTCCCTGTCTTCCTTTTCCCATACCAATTTTCTCCTTTTATCTCCATTTTCTCACCTCCTTTTCCTATGTATTTCCCTTGTTATCTCTCTTATTTTTGACTCCCATTTCCATCTCAATCTTCCCCTTCCTCCTATTTCTTACCCCCTGCCCTTATTCCTAACAGCTATCCTACCATCCCATGTTTCTTTGCCTCTCAACAGAGTTTTTGAAATTCAGATATTGTCAAAAATATAATAAATACATCCTTGTTATTAACTCATTGAAATGTAATAATCTTTGATACATATTTTGCATTTATTTTTAACTTTTTCTCGAAATTCTTAAAACTAAGATGCCCTTATCCAGTGACAGAGCCACTGACTGACCAATCAATGTCTGAGTAAGGATACCCCTACTTTCTGATCTGTTAAAGTATATTAGATACTGGAGTTGGCCTCCTCAGACAAAGGTCTTAATTTTATACTTTTGTTTCAGAATTATTATATTTTTTTATGTTTTTCTAATAATTCAAATGTTTTTTTTATAAGGAGTTATGTTAAAACATCTCTGTTTCTGTTTGTCTAGGGGGAAATCTCAAAAGTCAGTAAAGACAGAGAAGAAGCAACAAGGCCAAATCATCATCTGTACTGGAGAGTTTCCATTAATTCCTCAAATTGTCTTTGTTCGGTGATAGCTGTCCATTTTTTTTAGTTTTGCACATATTTTGGAAGCACTTTATTTACTGATTTTGGAGACCACCTATCTAGTAGGACATTGGGTCAGTGTAATAAAGAAATGATGTTAAACTCCGAACAGACAGAGATTCCCGTGCACTCAGAGACAGAGTCCGTCTTTAGTGATTGTGGTGCTGGAGGTTTGAGTGAAGCTAGTGGGATCAGCTTGTGTGGGGAAACACGAATCTGCGATGCCAACGATGCAGTGAAACGAGAGCTCCAGCACTTAAGCCGTGAAGAGCGGAGACGGCGGAGGAGGGCAACTGCAAAATACCGTACAGCTCATGCTACGAGGGAGCGTATACGAGTGGAAGCCTTCAACTTGGCCTTCGCAGAACTGCGCAAACTTCTCCCCACCCTGCCCCCTGACAAGAAGCTGTCCAAAATTGAGATTCTCAGGCTGGCTATTTGCTACATCTCCTATCTCAACCATGTTCTGGATGTTTGAAAACTTTGAGAGCTTCAATGGGGTTGATACTCCTTGACTCTCGTTTTATCTGCTGCTTCATTCAGCTATGAAATTGTACATTTAACAGTGGAGAATCCATGCTATCAAAATCTTTCTCACTGTTAGAGACTATTTTAGGCCCCATCCTAGATTATAGATGTCCATTGCAGATCAGCTAGGTGAGCTGTTCCAAGACTTTCCCACCAAAATCCATAAATCTAGGTCTAGTAAAATGGCTACTTAGAATGAGGTTACAAGTTCATAGGCACCCTTTAGGTCTGCCATGTACCTACTTACCACCTACTCATCTGAGTGCATTGCAATCCAGTCTAAGTTATTTCCAGCAACAATGGACTTTAGGGTTTAATGGCAGATGTTCTCCTGATTGTTCTGCCAATGATCCGTCATGATGATCTTACAATTTTGAAACATAATGAGGTTATGAAGAACATCAATAGTAGATGGGGAGATGTTCAGATATCTGCTGGTTCCATGTTTAAGTTGCACTTTTGTGTTACCTTTTCAACTGCTTAAAGCCAAGACTGATGACCAGTAGTCTGTTCTCCGACATGATAGGTCACATTCAACTGGAAGTGGGCTAAGCACCAAGGTCTGGTAGAAGACAAACAAATATGGGGTTATGCATTATCTGTCTCCATTCTATAAGCTCTAATATTTCATAATATGTCATGTTATATTTAATATTGAATGATCATCGATAAACTATTTATAATATGGCATAATCTTAAATTAAATTCCTCAAATGACTAGTTTCTTTAAGGTGAGATGTCTCTCCAGTTCTCAGTGGATTTCTCCAGTTCTTTTTGACCAGAAAAATAAATACATTTTCATGGTCGATATGAATCAATAGGCAAATCCAGAAAATTCTTATCTACCTACAAATCTATGACTTAGTAGTGGTAAGTATACCTTAGGCATGCTACACAGCCTATATGTTTAGCTTTGAAGATTTCACTCCAAACTGAAAAAGATGCTCCAAGGAACTCTACTGAAACTTGAGAAATTTTACCTCACTAGTGAGAAATGTCTCATCTTAGTGAACATAGCCAAAGATGTGATGCATATTATAAAATATATGGGGCAACTAAACCATGTCATAATGCCTTCTATTATTCCATAATGCTCAGATGTGGAAGCACTAAAATATTTGGTTTAACATTTTGGGAATCTGATGCATAACCCCATAAATGTTTCCAATATGACTTACGCCTGATAATGGTCAATGATCGGTGGCAGATACATGAGAAACTTAGAAACTGCTTGATGCAGAATGTAGTGTAATTAGCCCTAAAATAGATGACTCCCTATTTATTTAAATAATAAGAAAAAAAATGTGCACTTTTCTTTTCAGAAAAATACAATATATATTTTATTAGTCTGGGTCTGTCTGGATTTTCTAGTCATGACCCATGTTTTGTAGCTTATAGTAACAGTAAAAGGGTTGGGAGAGTGGTATCAAAACTAAAAAAAAATGTAGGAATTATTTTTTATTTAAAGGCTGGAGAAAGCTACTTGTTCACTAATCTCTGTTGTAGAGTAAGCTTAAGTAATTTATTTTAATAGGAAAAATGAATTATATCAAACCTTTTTAGGACATTTATTGTAGAGTGTCTATCTCCATGACCTTTCTTCTGTGCAGTTTGAAGAAGTTAGAGATTGTTTAAGACAAAATGCTCCATAGTTTTATTTATTGCCTTCTATTCTTCTATGTTCGATAGTAACATAATTAAACATTAGGCCACTTCAAAATGCTCATGGAGTAAGCCATTGGAGTAGACCTATATACATTCCAAGAAGCACTAATCAACCAGCAATTATTTACATTCATTAATTACATTTTTTTTGTATTTTAATTGTCTGTTATTTAAATTTGTTCTCAAAAGAGATGAGTGAAAAATAGTTTTCTTTGTCCAGTTAAATCTAAAACAAGGATTTTGCTGCTCTAAAAATGTATATTTATTTAGTTTCAACAAATGATGTAACAACTCAAAGGCCAGTCATTTATCCCTGAATGTTCTGGGTTAGATGGTCAGTACTGGATAGGTCCAACAATGGTTATTAATGTAAAAATGATCAACACCGAAGTGAGCCTTCCTTCCTACTGGCGACCCAACCCTACTTTAAGAACAATGTTTAATTTTCTCTTAATTATTCATTCTGTGTGCCAGGAACATATTTATTTATTTTAATTTATTTTATATGTCAATATTTATTTGTTGTGTTGTGCACTTTTTACAAAAAAAAATTAAAACTTGAAACTTTAACCCATAAATGGAAATTTAAGTGGAAATCTACCATCTTCTCAAGATCCTATAAAATCAATTATTATGTTTATGTGAATTCCTATCCTTCTTTGATGGCATTTTTATCTGTATATTTTCATTGAAAATGTAGTAATTTTAAAAAATTCGAACTTTCTTGTCGGTGCTTTTGATGGCCCCACTTCCTTTGTCCATCATGTTGTTTTAGTCTCCTAACTTGATCCTAATCTTAATAGTCAGTCAGGAAGTGTGGTCTTTTCGATAAACAGGAATCTTCAGATAAATTTAAATATTAATAAAATAAAATAGCCAATCACGAATGATTTTGACTTATTATTATAATAATAATAATAATAATAATAATAATAATAATAATAATAATAATAATAATAAAATAGCAAATCAGGAATGATTTTGACTTATCCATAAACATACTGATTCGGTTCTGAGTTGATGGCGGTATCCCTTTGACTACCTTTGACTACCTTTATTTTATTTTCTGTGCAGTGATTATGTCAACTTTTATACAATAATCCTCATTAAATTCTATTGGACAATATGGGGATATAATTAGATAAGATTACCCAGAAAATAAAATAAAGGCTTTGAGTGAAGGAGACTGGCGCCACATGTAAATCTTACCTCCGTTCCGCAGGCCCAATCTTCGCTCTATAGTTATGTTTGACAATTTTTAAATATGCCCTTAATTCTTCAACCTGTACATATTTTTACGTTTTCTGTGTTTAGAGTGGATAAGAACGATTATTTATGGTTTCTTAAAAAACAAGAACTTAATTAAAAGAAAAAAGGTGCTGAGAACATTTGTGTCTGTGTTCTTTTTTGACGTAACATTTAAATTTGCAGTTTTTTTGGTGGGTGGAATTGCTTTTTTTATTATTTGATGGAAACCAAACTAAAAGGTCCAGTGTCTTCCACTGAATCATCAGCATCCTGTTCTTCAGAACCTTGGAAAGTTTTGAAAGCTTATTTCCTTATCACAGAAGTATTTTGCCATATCAACCTTACTATTATTTTCCATTGCTAATGTTGCTAATAAAACTAAATTGAGGGTTCTCAAATTTGAAATTATATTATACTGAATTCAAAGAAGATAGTAAAAAGATCTGACCTCCTAAAAACTCCATCATGTAAGAATAAAAGATATCCCTGTGGATAAGGAAATATTGGCTTTACCACAAGCCTATTTAAATACAATATTATCATTTGTCAAACTTTGATTTTATCCTGCTGATTGCATCTCTTCCCTCCAGTGGCTAAAACTATTTCGTTCCACTAGCTATTTCTCATTGATTTCACAGACTACCTCTCTCGCCTTGGCTCTCTGCTTACTTTTAATTCTCCTCCTTTGCCCTGGCTCTATTCCACATGGTTTTGGATGCCTTGTCTTTCACTAGTATGAAAAGATCATTGATGGTCATTTAGAAACACTTAAGGAAACCATGTTATAAGAGAGATAGGCACACAAACACATAGGTAGACTAACTGATAATTCAGTCTACATAGTAGTAGGAAACCACAATTGTGACAAGAATATTGAATATGGCTTTAGATAGAGGGAGACCATCTAGCAAGTATAATTAGTTAGAGACTCCAGTACCTTGACATGGGTTGCTGATGTCAGCTCGGGGCTGAAATGTTGAGTCTTGTGTCGTGGAAAAGTCATCAAGGAGCAAAAGAAGAGACATTAACCAACAAGAACATAGAGGGGCTTTTAGAAGAGGAACTGGTTGGCCACCTAGAGAGATGAGAAATCAAGAAAATAATTTTATTTTAGATTACGTGCCTAAAGGTTCAGTTAGAAGCTTCTATAACAAATAATATAGATATATTTAGCTAGATGGATAGATAGACAGATAGAGATAGATAGCTAGACAAACAGATAGTCAGAGATAGATATACATTTAGATAGGTTTAATAGCATATATACATCAACATATTGACATTAATCTGTATATACGCACGCTACTCTACAGAAAAGTACCAGGTGCTTGGAAACTCTTGTTTGATCTTAATAAATTTACCACCTAGAATAATATGGAGGTGAAGAGCCTTTCTATGTGTTCTTCATACACCTTCCCACCTTAGCACATATGAAAATGTGGTTACATTTATTTTCTGCGTCATAAGACTTATTTATTTTTGACTAGACCCTTTAAAGCAAAACCTTTGCTAAAATTCATAGTGTAGAGCTACACCAGAACATATACAGAGCATATAAACTGGAGCATATACAAATGGGTTAAAGCTTATTCTCCATGTTCTACCTTATAATATTAGTACATCAGTTCCATTGACTTGACAAGGAAATACTTTACACAGTAAGCTTTAACTGATCTATACATACCAATATATGGTAGTCGTCGTCCAGCTGAATTTCTATTCCCATTCATAGGTTTATTATTAACCAATCCTTTTTGGTGGAAACATCTGAGCTGTGCAATTAAATTATCCCTCTTTATCTACCTCAGCGCCTCTGTCTCATTCAGCAATTACAAGTCACCCATCCACTGGCTTCTTAATGCTCACATTGGCGTGAAATTTATATCCCCAGGCCTAGAAATAAGAGATGTGAGCAATGTCAGTGGTAATTTTCTGGCAGACTCAATACTAAAAAAATTAAATGCTAAATATTGCTTTCTAAAATTGATATTTTCACGAAAAGGTGAAAAAAACATCTATTAAAATGGGAATTTATTTAAACAAGCTTCAAAATGTATGAATGTTATAAGGTATTACATAGATGGTATTTGGATCCATTTATGTTATCTAGTTGTTCGCAGAATATGATGGGGAATGTTAGGGTAACTGGCAAAATACTGGACGCATGGAACACACATATGGAGGTTTTGTCCAAAAATAAAAACATTTTGTGATTAAATTTGATTAAAATTACAGATAATGCTAAGTATATCAGTGGAGATGTGTCTCTTCAATATTTTTCCCAGGTGAAATCACATTATTTAAAAGTATTTAAATAATCAAGTAATAGCCAATATTTTATAAGTGGCAAAATGATTGGTCTGTAAATGGAAACCAAAAATAACTCCTTTTTGGAGGAGAATGCAGAAAAAAAAATAATTTAAGAAAGTCTGAAATTTGAATTACTGACTCAATAATTATATTAATATTTGGAATTTATGGGATAATCTGGAATATTGTGGATAGAGAATCCTCAATATCATTGGCCACTTAAGATATGATAATGTATGTCAATTACTAATGGAATTTGGATATTATATATTGTATGTTTTATGAATTATATGCTTGATAATATTATTTTTTTTATATTTTTAGTGCAAATAAAGAAAAATATATAAAATATATAAAAGAAAACACAGTTTACAGAGAAACAAATGAGCCGAACAGGCTGGCTAAATGTTGTCATGATAGTTGTTAATTAAAAAAAAAAAAATGTTGATGCCTCTGCAAGACTCTGGAGGGATTGATTATACATGGGTGGAAGTTGTGTGAGTTAGAGGGGCGTTTATATTTTTGAGGAGCTATGGTTGCAATGTATGATGCAACTTCCTGCTTTTGGGCCAATGAGGGGGAAGATGTATGGCGTCAATATCAATATTATCCAATTATCAAACAATGGCTCTGGATTTCTGTTTGTTTCCTCCTCCCCAGTCCCTCCCTCCACTGATAATTACAAACACACACCCCTATCATCCAGTTCTCATGATGTGATGTAACAAACACAAAATGGATTTCTGTACTTAAAAAAATCATATTTTCTCAAAACATGATTTATGCTTATGGCTTACACAGTTTGGTATAGAGGTGTCTTTTTCTTGCAGTGGTCCTTTCATTTGGACAGTATTAGATTCAGGGGCAGTGCGTGACAGTACTACTTTACAGTAAAGTGCTTGATTACTGGAATAACCAACCAATGATAGGGAGCATAACCCAAAAAATAATACCTGAGATAGGCATTAAATTATCTTAAGAATTAATTAATAGTAGATATAGTGAAAAAAATGTATTTACATACTGAAAAATGTTGTCTCTTTGCAAATAAATGTTATTCCTCTAAAACACAAGACTATTGTGGGACTTGAAAGTTTAAGAGAATAAAGTGGCTGGAGGTCGGTCTACTAACTAACCCTGTCCATGCTATGTAGTGGTGCACTGATATACTTCTAAACAATAAAATAGTAAGTAGTATCATTTATACTACTTATTTATGTAATATTATTAATATTGACGGTCACTGAGCACAATTTGAGAACCTTTCTCGTAGAGGATGTAATACTATATGTACCCTAACAGGGGCGGAGTTACCAAAAGTGCAGGCAGTGCAATGCACTGGGGCCCTCCAATGTTTTTTTGGGCTATTTCTTTTCAGGCAATATGTAGAAGACAATCGTCAGATAATATAATGGGACTGGGAAAAGAATATTGTTTTGTCCCATAATATATGAACAATTTGAGGTTCTTTGCTATCCTCCAAAATAAGTATTTTGTGGTGGGAATACTATCTGACCACATTTTTAGAGTTGAATGTCTGCACTAATACCATATAGGCCTAAATACCAATTGATTCTACTATCTCAGTGCATTGATCTTATTTTAATTACTCACTGTGGCATTGTTCACCAAAACTAATAAAGTTGAAGATAATTTTCTTTTTAGAGTGTTTTCCATTTGCTTATTGTAGTGGGGTATAATATGTCCAAAATTAAATGGAATGTTAAAATGTATAGACAGTGCTTAAATATTTATGTTACATTTCCCTTTTGTCTTGTTATATATATAAATACAGTGCCTTGCAAAAGTATTCACCCCCCTTGGTATTTTTTGCATTTTGTTGCCTCACAACCTGGAATTAACATGGATTGTTTGAGGATTTGCATCATTTAATTTACAGAACATGCCACAACTTTGAAGATGTTTTTTTTATTGTGAAGCAAACAACAAATAGGACAAAATAACAGAAAAAGTCAATGTGCATAACTATTCACCCCCCTAAAGTCAATACTATGTAGAGCCACCTTTTGCGGCAATCACAGCTCCAAGTCGCTTTGGATGAGTCTCTATGAGCTTGCCACATCTTACCACTGGGATTTTTGCCCATTCCTCTTTGCAAAACTGCCCCAGCTCCTTCAAGTTGGATGGTTTGCGCTTGTGAACAGCAATCTTTATGTCTGCCCACAGATTTTCTATTGGATTGAGGTCTGGGCTGTGACTCGGCCATCCCAACACATTTACATGTTCCCCTTAAACCCCCCAAGTGTTGCTTTAGCAGTGTGTTTGGGGTCATTGTCCTGCTGGAAGGTGAACTCCGTCCTAGCCTCAAATCCCACACAGAGCGGTACAGGTTTTGCTCAAGAATATCCCTGTATTTAGCACCATCCATCTTTCCCTCAACTCTGACCAGTTTCCCAGTCCCGGCTGCTGAAAAACATCCCCACAGCATGATGCTGCCACCGCCATGTTTCCCTGTGGGGATGGTGCTCTTTGGGTGATGTGATGTGTTGGGTTTGCGCCAGACATAGCGTTTTCTTTGATGGCAGAGAAGTTAAATTTTAGTCTCATCAGACCAGAGCAACTTCCTCCATACATTTTGGGAGTCTGATTAATGCCCTCCTTGCCCGGTCCTTGAGTTTTGGTGGGCAGCCGTCTCTTGGCAGGTTTGCTGTTGTGCCAGATTCTTTCCATTTGGTTATGATAGATTTGATGGTGCTCCTGGGGATCATCAAAGATTTGGATATTTTTTTATAACCTAACTCTAACTTGTACTTCTCAACAACATTGTCCCTTACTTGTTTGGAGAGTTCCATGGTCTTCATGGCAGTGTTTGGTTAGTGGTGCCTCTTGCTTAGCTGTTTCAGCCTCTGGGGCCTTTTAAAAAAGGTGTGTATATGTAATGACAGATCATGTGACACTTAGATTGCACACAGGTGAACATCATGTCACTAATTATGTGACTTCTGAAGGTAATTGGTTGCACCAGACCTTTTTTATACGCACATGCCATTTTGTTTTCTATTTCTAAAAAATACTTTTATCTATATATTTTTTCTCATTTCACTTCACCAACTTAGACTATTGGGTTCTGATCCATCACATACAATTCAGATTAGCAAAACATTGAACTTAAGGCTGTAATGTAACAAAATAGGTAAAAAGTCATGAATACTTTTGCAATGCACTATATATATATATATTTTTTGTTTTGTTATTTAAGGTATACATAACAAGGTATACATAACACTTACTGTCAATTCCAAGAGAAGACTGAGATTTTCTGAATCCATTAACAGGTATACATAAATAATACTTACTGTCAGTGGTGGGATTGAAGCTCAGGGATGCTGGGAATAGAGACAGAAGGTAATTTTAGCAAACACACATTAAACATATTGCTTAGCAGCCATCAAATATTATTGTTATATACGTTGCATTATATTTTATAATATTTTTTTATTTTGCAATTATGTGAAGCAAAAAAAGAGTACAAGAAATACATACATATATAATATAAATATAAAAATAATACAAAAAATATAAATATTCAGAAAACAAAAATGTTATTTTACATGACAGTATTGGGAAATAGGATATAAAAATTTGGCGCTGTAAATAAACTGTGTATATTACTTATTTTTTTGTGTCCGAAAATGTTCATTTAGTATTTATTTGTAACTACAAGTACAACGGGTCATCCCACACCTCCTTTATGCCAGACAAATTTACAGCAGGAGTGTAGCCACTGAGTGTTGCCGCCATTTCTTGTTCCATGGCATCTTCTGTCAGGTTCTAAGCACTTGCCATTCTTTGGCTGGCGGGTGGGAGATTGGTCGGGGGCGTCTGTGGTGGCTATTGAGGATGGCCAAGTGTTGCTTTGGTGTTGGTCGGGTGGTCTTGTGCTGGAGACTCCTCTCCAGGGTGGGTCTCTTCGGGTAGGGACTTCTGGATGGCCTTGCATCTCTGAGATTTCATGGCTTTGCCTGTAATCTAGAACCAGGCTCGCACACACCTGACACAGTTGTTTCAACAAATTGGTTAATCCGGAACATTGTTGTGAATTGTGTTTAGAATAAAAAACCATTGGCAGATGGCTGGTATAAAGCAGCACTGGCACAAGCAGGTGGAAGGTATATGGCAACACTGGTCAGGTACACAGCAATGTAGTCACATAAGTAGCAAAAACATGGCACCACTGGCACAGACATATGTCACATTTACAGCTATACTGGCACAAGTAGGTAGCAAGAATATGGCACCACTGGCACAGGTCAATGTCAGGTAAACAGCAGTCATGGCACAAGTAAGTAGCAAGGACATGGCACCACCTGGACAGTCAGATGTCAGGTACACAGCAGCACTGGCATATGTAGGTAATAAAAGCATGGCACTACCGGCACAGACAGATGTAGGGTACACAGCAACACTGGCACAAGTAGATAGCAATAATATGGCAACACTGGCAAAAGTCGATGTCAGATACACAGCAACACTGTCACACGTGGGTATCAAGAACATGGCACCACTGGCACAGGTAGATGTCAGGTACACAGCAACACTGTCACACGTGGGTATCAAGAACATGGTACCACTGGCACAGGCAGATGTCAGGTACACAGCAACACTGGCACAAGTAGGTAGCAAGAACTTTGTCACCACTGGCACAGGTAGATGTCAGGTACACAGCAACACTGGCACACATAGGTAGCAAGAACATGGCACCACTGGCACAGGTAGATGTCAGGTACACAGCAACACTGGCACACATAGGTAGCAAGAACATGGTACCACTGGCACAGGCAGATGTCAGGTACACAGCAACACTGGCACATGCAAGTACAAAGAACATGCTCCTTTTAAACTAATAATCTTTCCAATAGTAATGTTGAAAGTACTGGCAGTCATAGGCTCCACATTATAGTTATAGGCTCCATTGTCCTACATCAGGAATTTGATCAGCCGAAACATAAATCGTCCACAGCAATATAATTGTATATAAAAAGACAAGAAATAAATTAGAGTCTATTATTATTTTACATTTTAATGATATTTTCCTTATTTTCAAAAATATTTTTTCAAAATAGCATAATTTATTTATATGTAGTTGTGTTCAAAAGTTTGCATACCTTGGCAGAAATTGTGAAATTGTGGCATTTATTTTGAAAATATGACTGATCCTGCAAATAAAATGTATTTTATTGAAGGATAGAGATCATAACCATTTATTATCACATAGTTGTTTGGCTCCTTTTTAAATCATAATGATAACAGAAATCACCCAAATGGCCCTGATCAAAAGTTTACATACCCTTGAATGTTTGTCCCTGTGGCTTTTTGAATTGCAATTAGTGTCTGTGTATAAATTGTCAATGAGTTTGTTATCTCTCACGTGGATGCACTGAGCAGGCTAGATACTGAGCCATGGCGAGCAGAAAAGAACTGTCAAAAGACCTACGTAACAAGGTAATAGAACTTCATAAAAATGGAAAAGCATATAAAAAGATATCCAAAGCGTTGAAAATGCCAGTCAGTACTGTTCAATCACTTATTAAGTGGACAATTCAGGGATCTCTTGATACCAAGGTAGACCAAGAAAGCTTTGAGCCACAACTGCCAGAAGAATGGTTCGAAACACAAAGAAAAACCAACAGGTAACCTCAGGAGAAATACAGGCTGCTCTGGAAAAAGACGGTGCGGTCGTTTCAAGGAGCACAATATGACAATACTTGAAAAAAAATGAGCTGCATGGTCGAGATGCCAGAAAGAAGCCTTTACTGCGCCAATGCCACAAAAAAGCCCCGTTACAATATGCCCGAAAACACCTTGACATGCCTCACAGCTTCTGGCACACTGTAATTTGGAGTGACGAGACCAAAATAGAGCTTTATGGTCACAACCATAAGCACCATGTTTGGAGAGGGGTCAACAAGGCCTATAGGGAAAAGAATACCATCCCCACTGTGAAGCATGGTGGGGGCTCACTAATGTTTTTTTTTCTTTTTGGGGTGGGGGTGCGGGGTGAGCTCTAAAGCCACAGGGAATCTTGTTGAAATTGATGGTAAGATGAATGCCGTATGTTATCAGAAAATACTGGTAGAAAATTTGCATTCTTCTGCGCGAAGGCTGCGCATGGGACGCTCTTGGACTTTCCAGCATGACAATGACCCTAAGCACAAGGCCAGGTTGACCCTCCAGTGGTTACAGCAGAATAAGGTGAAGGTTGTGGAGTGGCCATCACAGTCTCCTGGCCTTAATATCATCGAGCCACTCTGGGGAGATCTCAGACATGCGGTTCATGCGAGACGACCAAAGACTTTGCATGACCTGGAGGAGTTTTGCCAAGATGAATAGGCAGCTATACCACCTGCAAGAATTAGGGGCCTCATAGACAACTATTACAGAAGACCGCACGCTGTCATTGATGCTAAAGGGGACAATACACAGTATTAAGAACTAATGGTATGTAAACTTTTGATCAGGGCCATTTGGGTTATTTCTGTTATCATTATGATTTAAAAAGGAGCCAAAAGAACTATGTGATAATAAATGTCTTCATATGATCACTATCCTGCAAGAAAATACATTCAGTCATATTTTCAAAATAAATGCCAAAATGTCACCATTTCTGCCACGGTATACAAACTTTTGAGCACAACTGTAGCTACAGTGATCCTTTAAGCCAAATGTTTAGGTAGATAAAATGGGCTGATTAGATGTTGTTTTTTTTGTTTGTATCTGTCTTTAAACCTATGATTCCATGTCCATGTTTTCCATCACACTCCGTTGCCTATTAATATACACCCTCATTGTTGTGTTGTTTATTTGTTTGTTTCTTTTTACAAGGTCACTTGGGATAGAAGCATTTAATGTAGCATTTCTAGTTGAAAGAATTGTATTTGTTTACTTAATAAAGTTAATTGTTGCGACAGACAAGAGGATAACAAAAGACACAATAAAAGCTTTTCTAATGCAACGCCCCTATGTTTTATTTTCATATTGGGCCCTCTATAATACGCATATACAGTAAGAATGGAACATCTGGGGCCCTCCACTGAACATAACCTCCATCACCCTTCCATGTCTCGGTGGATCAATACACCCACATGCGCCATGATTTGTACCGTCATTACAGCAATTCGATTTATTAAAAGTACTTTAAAAAAATGTACTTCCCACTAATTGTTTACAAGTAAGAAATTGAACTTGGCCCATACTGCTGAGGCCATTGATCAAACTTGTTGTGTCAACATTGTCCATCATTATTATTATTTATTATTAGATTGTGGGTGTAAGTGTTATTAAGCTGTGAAGTGTGCAGTTGTAATTATAAAGGCTGAAGGTAATAAGATTTTTTGGTGTGTTTTTAGTAATTTTTTTAAGGTTTTGAGGAAGGAAAATAATCTAATGGAGCGAGGTAAGGAGTTCCAGATAGTAGGGGCAGCACGAGAAAAGTCTTGAAGACGGGAGTGAGAGGAGATGATAAGAGATGAGGAAAGGAGAAGGTCGTTAGCAGGACGAAGTGGGCGGTTGGGAGAGTATTTTGAAACAAGAGCAGAGATATAAGGGGGTGCACTGTTGTTGAGGGATTTATACGTTAGGTTCAGGATTTTAAATGTGATTCTGGTAGCTATGGGAAGCCAGTGGAGTTTGACAGAGAGGAGCTGCAGACATTGAGCGTTTGGTATTGAAGATGAGTCTAGCGGAGGCGTTCATTAAGGATTGGAGGGGAGACAGACGAGAGATGGGTAGGCCAGCAAGGAGTGAATTGCAGTAGAGTCGAGATATGATGAGAGAGTGTATTAGAATTTTAGCTGTGTCTTGTGTAAGATAATGATGAATGTTGGAGTTGTTTTTTAGGTGAAACTGACAAGATTTCGTTATTGATTGGAAGTGAGGAATAAAAGAGAGGGCGGGATCCAGTAGAACTCCAAGACAACGGGCTTGGGAGGTGGGAGTGATGATGGTGTTGTCAACAGTGAGAGATATTTTAGGAGTGGAAGCTGTAGTAGAGGGTGGAAGGGTAGAAGTTCAGTCTTAGACATGTTGAGTTTGAGTTGACGGGTAGACATCCAGGAGTATATGCTAGAGAGGCAGTTGGAAACGAGCTACAAGAGAGGGGGATAGATCGGGTGTAGAGAGGTAGATTTGAGTATCATCTGCATAGAGATGATACTGAAATCCAAAGGATTTTATGAGGGTGCCAAGGGAGGAGGTGCAGATAGAGAATGGCAGGGAGCCTAGGACAGAACCTTGGGGAATGCCAACAGAGAGAGGAAGAGGTGAAGAAGAGGTGCCAGAGAAGGAGACTCTAAATGTACAATCTTTTAGATAGCATGTGAACCATGAAAGAGCTGTGTCCTGGATGCCAAAGGAGCGAAGAGTTTGGATTAGAAGAGGGTGGTCAACTGTGTCAAAGGCAGCAGAGAGATCCAGGAGATTTAGAATGGAGAAGTGACCCTTTGATTTGGCGGTTAGCAAGTCATTGGTGACTTTTGTGAGGGCTGTTTCTGTAGAGTGTTGGGCCCAGAAACCAGATTGGAAGGGTTCAAGAAGGGAATTGGAGGAAATAAATTGAGTGAGCCAATTGTAAACAAGCCGCTCAAGAAGTTTAAAAGCTAGGGGAAGTAGTGAGATAGGGCGGTAGTTGGAGGCAGAAGCTGGGTCAGATGAGTGCTTCTTGAGAATAGGTGTAATTATGTCATGTTTTAAAGAGGATGGAAACTTGCCAGTGTTTAGGGGGAGGTTTAATAGATGTGTGAGAGCTGGGATAAGTGTGGTGGATAGGGGAGGGATTAGCTGTGATGGAATAGGATCATGAGGACATGTTGTAAGGTGAGAGGTTGATAATAAGGTAGATACTTCATCCTCGGTTACAGGGTCAAAGGAATCCATAGTGGAGGAGGGATTGGGGAAGGGTAAGGGTTGGGTGTTGTCGGTTTGTGGAGAGGATGGTGGGATAGGGCCAAGCTGGGAGGAGAGCTCATTTTGGATGGCATCAAGGAGAAGTATCCTGCTTTTCAACTAAGCTGCTTGGCTCATAATTTTTGGCAGTGTTCACAACACTAGTTTGATCAATGGCCTCAGCAGATATGATTCATGGGATTTTTTCAAGATTCTGTATAGTAGGAGGCGCCTGGGGCAGGTGGATGACAACCAGATCAGTTGAGCACATGATAATAATTTAACAAGACATATCTCAAAGGCAAATAGACTGTCACAATCTTTATTTCATCATGCTTCTCCATCCTGTGTATAAAGAAGGGACAGGAGTAATTATTTTTTATATACTTTTTTTTACATTTATTTTAGATAATCGATCGAAATGAGTGGCCTCCTATTCCTTCAATATAAACTAAAGTCCCTGAGCATCTTCCAGATGCAGGGAAACTACCTCTGCTGCACCAGGGCCCTCCTCTGGGGGGGGGGGGGGGGGGGGGGGGGCAAAGTCCAGTCTGCAGTTAAGTAAATATATATATATATATATATATATATATAAACATTCTATAAAAATATCAAATATACATATATAATAATATATATTTTTTATACTTTTATATATTTTTTATTTCTTTAGTGTAGCAAATACATAAATAGATAGATGGATGGATAGATAGATAGATAGATAGATAAACATCTTGAGAGTTTGAGGTACCATAAAACTGTAAGGAGACCTCAAACTCTCAAGATGTACAAATATTTACGACCCTGTTTATTTACTTTAACCTACACTAATACAGACCTGTGCACAGCCCAATGAACAGATTTTTTTTCTGTAATTTGGGCATTTCAATGGGAATCAATAAGAGTTGCTTCAGACTTGATAAAGAGAGGTGCGCTCGCGAAAGCTAGTCATGAAAACTATAAATATGTTTGTCCAACAAAAAAGGTATCACTATACACTGCAATACTCTGATTATTCATCTAGATTACTGGACACTCATGGCTTTCTATCTATCTATCTATCTATCTATCCATTCATACATCTATCTATCTATGTATCTATCTATCGGAGGTGGCAAAAGAATATTCTTTGCACTGGGCCCTCCATTCACTAGCTCTTCCACTGCTTCAAGAGGTCGGTGATCTCTCCGATAAGCGAAGTACCTTCAAGATATGAGACTGGCACATCTCCACATACTTGGCATCCAGGAGGTTGAACATTTTCTGTAGTGTAATAAAGTAAAATGAGAACAGTAAATACAATGAGATAACAAATATAAAGTGTATGGAGATACAAAGACTTTAGATAATTTTATGTGACGGAGTTGAGCTATAATCTAGAGGACATTGGTTACTTGGAATATGTAGGTCCTTGTTATTATGATTATTAATAATAATAATAAGACCCTTTTCCTCTTGCTGTTTACTCTCTGGATATCTTGCACAGCTGGAGATTCTGTCACTTGGTGCAGGGGTGGGGGGAGATTAAATGCCACAGGGGACAATAAGAAAGGGAAGAGGGTGGAGGGATGAGGGCTCTGCTGTGACTTAGTCCTGATGGCTCACGAGCTGAGGTCAGCTGGCCATGTTCCCCTGAGAGAGTCTGGAAGACAGCTTGACCTGGCGTGTGCTGACAGCAGCCCAAGGCGGGGAGGCGGATCCGTGTGTCACACAACAAAGGGCCAGGCGATATATTATGAGTACATAGGCCCTGTCCCTACATCTCCTCCTCCCACGGGGAAGCAGTGAAGTGACTATCTCCAGTGTGATCAATACCTGTAATTGAGTCTTTGTAGATGTTCTGATTGGGATGCGTCATCTTGTTAATATTAGCTGGCATCAGGCCATCTTGCGCTCTAGAGGTCACACTGTCACTTGCTCGCCTTTTGGACATCAACACAGCTGCCAATCTGTAACCCCTTAGGGTGCAAAATGTTGAGCAACACATTTATTTCAGCAAGAAAAATAAATACAAAGTAAACATAAATAATGTTTTTGTGGCTAGTACGTAAGACCCAAGACATGACACGATTAAAGATACTGATAAAAGATAAGTTGGACTGAAGAACATAATTAAAGATGGCGGAGGAGATGTATACTGGATAGTGGTAATGGCAGTGGGCAGTACTACATATAGAAGGGGACTGTATGTCATGAGATATGAGCCAATTGGACAGTTGATCTCACAAAGGTGAATGGGCTGAGTACAAACTACAAAGTCGAGACTCTGTACAATACCTATGTTATTCCATGGAAAATATTAGTTAGGTTTAGATATCCCCATATTGTAAAAAAAGAGCTTACACAGTACTAGTGGGACATCTCTCATGTTAGTGAATATATGCAAAAAACTAAGTGTAAAATCTCTAATGGTGGTAACTACCAAATAGTGCGCCATCTTACAAGAGTATAAGTGGCTTTTTGGCAATGTCAGATGTTGGAAGGTAAGAAATAGCGGGTTATAACTCCCATAATGGGTCTGTAATCTGTTCACTAAGGTGGGAGAAATAATGTTATTCTATGAAACCTATTCACTAAAATGTGAAGATCTCCCCAACTGGGGCCTCCATGGGAATTGGAGAGATTTTACTTAGTAGTGAGAAATCTTATATATTAGTCAAAATAGCACCACATGTCAGAGTTGACTTTATGGGGGTCTAATACCATACAACTAAGTGGCTTTATTTTGACCTGACGTTGCTTAGAAATGAACTTGGTCCCCACTCCTCCTGGGAGGCTCCTCCTTAGGAGAAATCTCTGTACATTTCAACCATGTGAGACATAGGGATGGTCTCCAGATGCTGCCTATAAGCTGTACACGGAGGAGTGTGGGGTCTGCACTGCCCTATCAGAGCTTCTTTTGAATGATGTGATTGAAATCCATTTAGCATCCAAATTAAATAAATAAATACTTAATAATATTTTTATACATTATTAACCATTTTTATTTTAAAATATTTTCCATATTTACCTTAAGGATATGGAAGGCTCCTTGATTTTACTAGATATATAATATTCTTCTGTATCTATTTACAGTATATAGTTTATTTTATTAAGTAGCGTTTAAGATCTGGTTATGCTTCCCACAATCAAACAAATAGTCCCTGTATGGGTCTGCCCTCTGCAGCATATGCAGACACAGTGTCTGTAGGACTGGATGTATAGTGTAAAATAAATAGATGTCCATGGTGATGCTGACATCTCTCAAAAGCATCAGAAGCAGAGTAATAAGACCAGACCGGTCCAGATCTCCCAACGAGTCATTGCAATGTCCCTCAACCTTCCAAAGTGTTCCTCTTTTGAAGTGAAGTCCCATATTTAAGCAATGAACATGAGTTTGAGGAGGAAAAGAGTGACTGACATATGTGCCTGGAATGCTGGGGGTCATAAGATCATGGAGAGTCAGACCCGACTGAACAACAACCAATATTTAAAGACAAATAACCATGACCATGTCCAAGGTTTTCCAGTTCCTCTCAAAGAGTTGGAGTAACACAGGAGCCGGCCAGAATACATAACTATGAGAAGAATTATGCCCATTTTGAGTGACTATTTTATCTCTAATATGAAGTTTACACGTTGTACAGAATGGTGGTACCACAACCTAATATGTCCTTATTTGGTCATTTATATAATGGGTTACTCTTAGTTTATTTGAAATGTTGGTAGGTGATGGCAGTGGGCAGTACTCATAGGATGGGACTGTATGCCATGAGATATGAGCCAACTGGATTCTTGACCTCACAAGGATGAATGGCAACCAACAAACCCTGGATTGTTCAATACCAATGCTATTCCATGGCACATACTAATTAATGTTAGATGTTCCCATCTTGTAAAAAGAGAGCTTGCACATTACTAGTGGGAAATCTCTCATCTTAGTGAATATATCCCCAAAAACCAATTGTTTCTAAAAAATTGTAGAATCTCTTAATGTTGGAAAATGTTGGTAACTACCAAATGGTGCGCCATTTTTCAAGAGTGTAAGTGACTTTTTGGCGAATTAAGTGCTGGAAGGTAAGAAATAGTTGGTCACAACTCCCATCATGGTAAATTATTTAAGTAACATTCTCTACTGCTTGTGAGATAATATGCTCTTTCTTTGACCACTATGGTGACTTCTAGTCTCTGGTGAAGGAATTTGGTTGAATCTTCCACGTTACTTCCTCACAAATCCTCTCTATTGTTCATGACACTGGGATCTGCTCTTGGCCATTGTTGAGTTGTCCATTTCCCTATCATTCTACACAGCAGAGAAGTCACTTGCCCTTTTGTACGACGTATTGTTGCCCTGGGCCTCCCGTGTTGTTGACTCATTGTCCGACGCCTCCACTTGTCCTCTGCTGAGCCCGACTCTCCCTGACAAGGGGATAGGAAAGGGTTAGCTGAGCGGCTGCTCTGCTTTTGTTTACCCTCAGAACATGGGGATCCCCTCGGGGGAAGGAGGGCTGCAGCTGTTCGTTCACTTGCTCCAAATTTCTTCAGAGAATCGGTTGGACACGGTAGCATCGCCTCCCAGCAGGGGATGCATTAGATCAAAAAATGGGCAACATCAGAGTGAAAAATCGAGTGAAGGAGTGTGAGATGGCCGCTCGCCATCCAGGGATATGAATTTTAATAACTGCTCTTCTGAGCGGGCAGAATTAGCCCATTGAAGCGACAAAGAGGAGAAGCACCGAGGCTGGTACAGGAGATGTTCATGTGTGGCCTCAACTGGGGTCTGTAACAGGTGAAGGTTGTGGAAATATCTGGTTATAAACAGCTTATACACACATTATACAAATACTAGCTATATCTATCTATCTATCTATCTATCTATCTGTCTATATATATATCTATCTATATATATATATATATATATATATATATATATATATATCACTTATCTATCTATCTATCTATCTATCTATCTATCTATCTATATATCTGTCTATCTATCTATCTATCTATCTATCTATCCATCATCTATCTATCTATCTATCCATCATCTATCTATCTATCTATCTATCTATCTATCTATCTATCTATCTCTCTATCCCTCTATCTATCTATCTATCTATCTATCTATCTATCTATCTATCTTTATATCTATCTCTATGTCTATCTATCTATCTGTCTATCTATCTATCTATCTATCTATCTGTCTATATATCTATATATATATCTATATCTCTATCTATCTATTTGTCTATCTATCTATCTATCTATCTATCTATCATCTATCTATCTATCTATCTCTGTATCTATCTATCTATCTATCTATCTATCTATCTATCTATCTATCTATCTATCTATATATCTATCTCTGTATCTATCTATCTATCTAGCTATCTATCTGTCTATATATCTATCTATCTGTCTATCTATCTATCTATCACTATCTATCTATCTATCTATCTAACCCTTAGATTGTAAGTTTGCGAGTTTTCAATCTTGTGTCAGTGCCTTGGAAACAAGCTCTATGTACATTTGATTTTATGCTCAAAAACAGGGCCCTCCATTCTTTACAAGGTGTTTAATTTGTTTTCTGATATGTACTCAACCCCTGTACAGCGCTACGGAATATGTTGGCGCGATATAAATAAAGATAATAATAATAATAATAAATAATAATAATAATATCTATCTATCTCTATCTATCTCTCTATCTATCACTATCTATCTATCTATCTATCTATATCTATCTATCTATCTATCTATCTATCTATCTATCTATCTATCTATCTATCTATATATATATATATATATATCTGTGTCTCTCTATCTATCTATTTCTTTATCTATCTATCTATCATCTATCTATCTATCTATCTATCTATCTATCTATCTATCTATCTATCTATCTATCTATCGCTGTTTCTCTCTCTCCCTCCCCCTCTGCCCCCTCTCTTTCTCCCCATCCTGTCTCCCTCCTCCCCTCTCATCCTCTCTCTCCCCTCTATCTCCCTCTCCCCTTCTCCTTTCCTTTCTCTCCCATTTCCATCTATCTCCCCCTCACTCTATCCCCCCCCCCCTCTCCCTCTGTCTTTCTCCCCTCTAGCTCTCTCTCCTCCTATATCTCCCTCTCTTTCACTCCTCCTCTCCATTTAGGACCATACAGCTATCTGTGGGTAGTTCGTCTAACTCCTAGATAATCCATTCTATGCTATGCTTTATAGCTGTGTAATACATATGCTAGATGCAGCCATGCATAAAGTGGTATTGGATTAAAGAGTGAAAATGCATTGTGGGCTCATTTGCGTGTCCAGCCCAGTTTCCCAGAGTGCAGTGCAATAATTGTATTTATGGGAATTCTGAGCATGCAATACGTTTTTTAATCTTGGTTTTAGTAATTCTAATGTCAACACAAATGTACTATTTATTTTATTATATATATATATTTATATATATATATATATATATATATATATATATATATATATATATATATATATATATATATATATATATATATATTGCTACCTTGTAGTGGTTAAGGGACTTGTGTACTTCAATGAAACTGTGAGCTATACAATGTAGGGTCACCCGAGATGGGCACAGGTCATAGCAGTGAGTCCAGACTAATTGTGGTCCACTGGAGAAGGAACTTGCAACCCACTCCAGTATCTTTGCCGTATGGATTAGCACAACCAGACACAAGATGAGCCTGATGTGCTGCGGGCCATAGGGTCACAGAGAGTCGGACATGACTGAACACATTTTTTTTTAGTTCATTCGTATATATATACAATTTTGTTATATACAAGTTTCATTTGGGAATTATTTGTAATATGCTCTTTGAAGAACTACACTTAATAAGAAAATATGCAATTATACTGTAGAGAAGGTGATCAATGCTTTATTTACCAAGAAGGTTAGGGTAGGAGAGAGAGCGCCACTACATAGCGCAGATCAATCGCTGAGTTGACCTTAGTATCCACATGCAGACGTGTATTACAATGGACTCTCATCTGTTTTCCCATGGGTTGAATCGCCAAGTAAGTCTCTGGTCCGGTTCCTTGGTCGTGGTCAAAACCCATGGACTCTTATGCGACTAGTGTATGTGGAGTGACTTTACCCCTTTAGCCTGTTTATAGTGCATTCATTTTATAGCATCCAATGCCCAGATGGCATTAACCGCTCTAATGTGGACGTACCCAACTAGGTGATGGACCACACGGATAAGTTTGAAATAAAATGTTCTTTATTTATTCTATATGAACATTTTCAAATCAAATCAATTATATTAGACAGTATAAGAGACAGATGATGTATTCTTAGCTTGTATAGTGTATGTATAACAAATAGATAGACACGTTTCGCTGCCTTGGCAGCTTTCTCAGTAGCTCCAATTCTACCGATCTCCCCTAAAGGGGAAAAGATACTGAGGAAGCTGCCAGGCAGTGAAACGCATCCATCGATTCTTATTTTTTGTTAATGAGAGATCATTGGCATTAATTACTGATAAGCCCCTAAACCATAGCAGGCACTGTAATGACTCTCAGTGACCACATGGACCGCAACACACCAAGCTGATCCACTCTGTATCCATGGCTAAGATACTAGATTTGGTTGCCAGTTATTTCTCCAGTGGGCCACAGTATACAGCTCCTGATATTCCTAGGTGATCTCTATCCAAGTACTGACCAGGCCCAACCCAGACTTCAGGTTGGTGTGACCTCTTGATTCCCTGACTGGCATTGAACACAAGCACCAAATCCTAACCACTCATCTTTCTGTGCAGTTGACTGCAGTCAAAACATTGGACCCAATGCCTCACTGAGTTATCAGTAATTAATGGCAATAATTTTAGATTAACAAAAGAATCTTCCGTAGAGGGAGGATGAGAAAT
Source organism: Discoglossus pictus (assembly GCA_027410445.1). NCBI lineage: Eukaryota > Metazoa > Chordata > Amphibia > Anura > Alytidae > Discoglossus > Discoglossus pictus. The sequence goes on from CM050168.1 coordinate 284,536,968, forward strand.
GCTAAATAATACAGCCTTTAATTCTTAATTATTTTATTCAATTTACTTTAAGATAAGCAGAACTTTGAGGAACTGGAGGACAGATACGATCTCCATTCAGTTATGTTGGAAGACTGCCACTTTACATAGCAATTTGACAACAGACATGAATAGAAGAGAGCAGGGGCCCTTTAATGAGTGGCTAACAAGCAGCACTGTACAAGTTTTACTCACATAAGTCAGCATCTTGCACTGACAAGACCCAAGGGTGGAATAGCTGTCTGTGGGTAGAGCTCCTGACTCTGCACTTCCAGCAGACGTAGATAGAAAGAGATCGGTCCCAATGGATGGAAATTAAATGTGGCATAAAAATGGCTGCGGTAAAGGATAAAAACTAAACACATACTAAAGAAAACTACATACAATAATAGAAACTAAAACTGGTGTAAATGTAACAATATCAGATGCACCACTATACAATAAAAAAAACATGTTTGAAAACTAGTAGAATTTGGCTGGGCCCTGGAGGCATCCATGATACTTTAATGAAGGCTGTGTGCAAGAGGGGTGTTTACATTTCTGGATAGCAGGATTTGAATTTATGGATACAAGTTGCCCACTTATGGGTATATACAGACCAAAATTTACATCTCTGGCGCCTTCCTTCCTCTCGCTTGTTCCAGGTGTTCGCCCCCTAGAGACTAGTCTGTGAACTGCAGTATTTCCTTTTCTATGTCAAGGAACATTTTGAAGTGTGAAATGAGGCGCCCTGCACAGGGAAGTGCCCCTAAGCGGCTGCCTAGTTGGCCTAATGAAACATAAATGAGAGTGACAAGGTTTGAATAAAACATTAGAGCGAGAGAGACAGAATGGATAAGAGATAATGAGTAGACTAGACCCCAGACAGAGTCACTAAGAACTTACATCTCAAGCACCCCTATGCACAGTGGCTTCCTCCCTTGGGTAACTCTCTTGTTCCAAGCGTTCATCCCCTAACAGCGAGTCTGTGAACTGCAGTATTTCCTTTTTTTTTTTTAAGTGTAAAATAAGGCTCCCTTCATAGGGAAGCGCCACTAGGCAGCTGTCGAGTTGACCTAATGTGAAATCTGGCCATGGGTATATACACAGGGAAGGGAGTAGGTGTCAAATTCTAAGAGAACAAATTATTTAACAAACCCACCTCCCCTCCTGACCACCCCACTCAAAACTCACCAGGCTTTTAAAAATGTTTACATTTCCAAAAATTCTGATTTTCCCTAAAAATGTTTTTATGGTTATAGCTTACACAACTGCTAATAATGTGAATTTCTTACGCACTTTACAAACATGTGTAGTTTTTCTTGAACTACAGTGGTTCTTTAAATTGATATTAACTATAAGTAACAGAAGAATCAGTGGAAACCAAGCCTTGAGTACAAGGATCCACGTAAAGACATATTGAATATAAAATTGATGGAAAAGGGTTTTATATAAGAATAAAATACTAGCATGGAAACTAAAGTGGCACAATAGATAAAGTAGATAATAGATAAATACAAAAGCACACCCTTCTATTGCATTGGAAACATTTCACACTCAGGCTTGAATAGTAACTGAATCCACTGAAGGTCGCAAAGTATTCAACTTTCAGATAATGTGCCTGAAAAATTATATGTCATATATTGTGCACATGTACTGGGAATGTGCACATGGGAAATGTTTAGAAACCAAAACAGGAGGAAGATAATCCAAGTAAAGTGGGTGGAAGCTAATACGATGGAGAGAGAGGTATGTAGAAAACAAAATAAAGGAGCTCACTCAGAAAATTAACTAATAGGTTAGTTCTATGGACATGATAACCCACTCGGAGAGCAACCTCTTTTAGCCACTTGTGCCCGTCACAGGGAGATATATCCTGTAGTATATCACTCTGGTCTCACCCAATAGAGTGACCCAGCCCCGAAATACCAGGCAATTCTACCCTGAACAGGAGAAACAGTAAACCACAGATGTATGTTTCGGCCTCTCTTTGGCCTCGTCAGATGTTTATTTCAGCCTCTCTTGGGCATCGTCAATGAGGTGTAGCTGAACTCCCTAACGCTAGCAAGATGTTACAGATCAAAATACAAACATTGCAATAATATAATAAGATGTGTTAAGGCTTGAGAACTGACACCTTTGAATTGTGGTATTAGCGAAAACTGCTTGGGCTACAAGAAGATCCAGTCAATCAATACTACAGGAAATTAAGCCAAACTGTTCACTGGAAGGTTTGATCATGAGACTGAAGGTCAAATATTTTGCCCATATTATGAGACGACAGGACTCCCTAGAGAAGATTCTGATACTGGGCAGCAGAGGCAGAGATAGATAGATGAGGTCATTGAAGCAATAAACATGAGCTTAAGGGAGCTCAGAAAGGCAGAGGCTGACAGATGTGCCTGGCGTGCTGCTGTCCATAGGGTCATAGAGCTGGACATGGCTGAATGACCAAACAACAACAAAAAAGGTTAGTGGAGCTGGATCTTGGAGGATCGTGTGTATGTCCCTGGTGGTTAAAACCCATCCACCGACGAGTGCTTACATGCCCGGAATGTTCAAATTGGGCAATACCAGAGAAGACTACCTCCCAATGTAAAGTTGATGGGGAAAAATGGAGGTGATATAGCCAGTGGTGGAGCTAGTACATGGGGGGCCCCAGTGCAAAAGAAAAAGCAGCTTCCTTGCCCATGTCCAATCTAACATTTTTCGTCTTTTCTTGCCCATGTCCAAGGATACATCATTTTTCATCGTCACGTGGCTTCCAACAAGCACACTTAGTGAATTTCAGCCCACATCATACTTGCCCAAGCCTTAGAACACGCTTTCTCCTTACCACGACAATCTGGCCCACTACTCAGGCTAGATTTCATAGCTTTGGCCATATTGCTACAGCTACCCTTCACCGTAGGAGAGGGGCCCGACCACAAATATATATTATATATATAGTGGTTCCTTTTATCCGTTCAGGACGGCAGGATGAATTCCAAACAGGTTGAGTACCAAAAAAGCATTTCCCATAAAGATCAATATAAACTGAAATAATCCGTTCCGGACCACAGATTTTTGATACAAAACCTTACAAAAGACATAAATAAAAAATAATAATTATATCAAATAACATAGAATTTTACTTCCCTTTAACTGTACTGAGAGGACTTGAGGGACCATTGTGATGGTGGGGGTGTAGAGGAGAAGGAAGAGACATTGCTTGGAACTTTGGTTCTTGTAAGCACAGGCTGCACATTGGCTCTTACAGACAGAGGCTGCACATTGGTTCTTTCAGACACAGGCTGCAGATTGGCTCTTACAAGCACAGGATGCACATTAGCTCTTACAGCCACAGGAAGCACATTGGCTCTTACAGATACATGATGCACATTGGCTCTTACAGATACAGGAAGAACAATGGCTCTTACATGCACAGGCTGGGCAGATTAGTTCTTATTGACACAGGCTGAGCACATTGGGCTCCTACTGGCACAGGCTGAGCACATTGGGCTCCTGCTGACACCGGCTGGGCACATTGGGCTCTTACTGACACAGGCTGGGCACATTGGCTCTTACACAGGCTGGGCACATTAGCTCTTAATGACACAGGCCGGGCACATTGGGCTCTTACTGGCACAGGCTGGGTACATTGCCTCTTACTGACACAGCATGGGAACATTGGGCTTTTACTGACACAGGGTGGGCACATTGGCTCTTACAGACACAGGCTGGGTACATTGGGCTCTTACTCACACAGACTGGGCACATTGGCTCTTACACGCTGCACATTGGCTCTTACTGACACAGGCTGGGCACATTGGGCTCTTACTGACACTCCGAAGGGGGGCCACAGCAGGCCATGGTAGGTTTAGCTGGGCCCCCCAGAGTAGGACCCTGGTGCCTTGCACTGGGTGCACCAACGAATATAGCTCATTCAGTGAGAGACCTTCAGTGGCAATTGGTGGGCTCCAAGCCAATCTTCATATATATAAATAGAAAAACCTTATAGTGCACCTTTAACCCTTAAATTACTACTGTGAATAGAAATCCTAGCCCTGTGTATTCTGCTTTTTACTTCTGCAGTGATATACTGTAATATTATGTTGATTCAAATAAAGTGATTATTGTATGTAACTTGATGTCTGTGGTCATGGAGGTATTTTATTCTTTTTTAGAGGTGCAGGTCTCTGACCTAGTCCTAGGCGAACTAAGCAAAGTTAATGGCATTTTAGTGTGGCAAGAAACATGGGATGCTCTGGCAACCTCCCTTATTTGTACCATAATACAATGAAACTCATAAAATATACTGACAAGATAGTATTTAACCCCACAATGTCTCAGTGTCCTGTACCCAGGGTCGATTTCCATATCTGGACTCCTTAGCCACCCCCTGGGTGCACGAGCCATGTGCATGTCTGTTTCCCTGCCACCATTTTGCTCCACTAGCATTTATCTATATTATAGTGCAGCACACTACAGCCCTACCATTTTATACCCACCTCATTCCCCTTCCCCATGAAATTTTTTCTCATGGCACCTGGCTAGAGAAAATAGTGGCATGAGTGAAAATGAATTGTGGGGGGGGGGGACGCGGGTGCTTTGTTCGCCTAGTTATAAATTTAACCATGCCCGTACCTTCAATTTTCAAATTTGACAATGTGGTTAAAAAATAAAACATAATGAAAGGGATGGATGTATAGGGAAATAAAGTGATACAATGGAGTTCAACAGCTTATCGTTCTACTGCAGAGGAATGTTTCACACTCACATATAAGAATGTCTGAATAGTAATTGTATTTAGAGTATAATTCACTGAAGGTCTCAGCACTCACGTGTCAGATAATGCACTTGATAACTTTAAGGTCATATATTGTGCTAAAGTACCATGGTGAGATCTGTGAGCTTGGCTCATCGTGGTTAGAAAGTAAAACTAAAGTCATCCTTGTAAACCGAATAGAGATGAAGAAAAGTGATTAATGTAAATGAAAAGAAAATAATAGAATGGAACGGGGTCTATGTAAAGTGGGAGGAGGCGAACTACCATCCTGTTGGTCAGCACAGGCGCAGGCTTACCGGGACACAGTACCCTGCTACCTGATGAGAACTTCAGCTAATAAGTTAAAATATGTCCCTTAAAGGTATATGGAAGAATCCTGGGTTTTAAATGTTTCTTAAAAAAACAGCCACAGATTAACAGAAAAATATACATTGCATTGCAAAATTCAATCTACTTACAGTTTTATTTTCTCCAAACCAAAATCTTGATTTCCACACCCCAGAACTGCTTACATCATCAAAACATACTAACCTATAGGAACACAGCATTCAAGTTTGGATTTTAACCTGTTAGTTACTCACCAAACAGCTGTGCAGCTCAGTCTGCTGTATCAAATTAAAGGTTTGGGAGCTGTCACAGCCAAACGCTGGAGTGGGGGTGACGGGGGAGATTGAGAGAGATAGTGAGAGGAAACGGAGACAGAGAGAGCGACACAGATAGTGAGAGAGAGACAGAGACTCAGAGAGATTCTCCCACCATCAGCAATTCAAATGAAAAAACATGCATCAGTCGTTGATACATATAATTGATTTCTAGTGGGGTGGTAGAAGAGAGTGGAGAGATGCAGTAGTTGATACATAAAATGCTTTTCCAGTAGAAGTGGTAACCAAGGCTGAACACACACTGCAGGTATAGCAGTATGATTTTATTTTATATGTAAACTCTGTGTTATTGTTTGCTGCTGGGACTGGGGTGGAATGTGCTACAGAGACTGTGAGAATGTGCTGAAGATACCAAGGGGAAAAAAACTGCAGAGTGAGAGTTGAAATGAGCTGCAGAGAATTGAGGTGGAATCTGCTGCAGAGAGAGACTCTTATATGAAAATATATGGCACCCTTTTACATGGATATGTGTCAGACTACAAATCCCATAATGCTTTGCTACAATTTTGCAGCTGCCTTGATTGGCCAAAATGAATTATGAATTTTTGGCTAATTTAGCCTGGGTTTGTAGGTGGTTGTCTACTCTAATTGTCAACTGGCAGAAAATAGAAGACATTTTGCTAACTTCAGGGTAAGTTTGCTAATGTTTATTTGGGGATTTTTTCATGCAAAAAAAAATATGTGCACACACTACCGATTCTCCTCTATCAGACGCTAATCCAAGAAACTGAGATATGCCTTTAAAGAAGAAAAAAGTAGAGTAAGTATTGAACAGACTTTTTCTCTAAAGTACTTAATGATGAGATCCATTTAACATCGAAACAGGTGTCTGTGGGAAGGTCTCCTAACTCGTACATGATCCATCCTATGATTGGCTTAAAGCTGTGTAATACAGAGAGCACATGTCTAAAAAGAGCTGTGTATATAGTGGTATTAATTAATTAAAAGGTAAATAAGCATTGTGGGCTCATTTGCATGCCGCACCCAGTTTCCCATAATGCAGTGCAATAACTGTATTTCTTGAAATTCTGAGCTGGAAATAAGTCAATGTGAACCAGTTATTTCAATTAGGGAGATATTTATCAGTATCATTTTAATTTAAAAGATAATTTACACTGTATCGCAGCTTTGTAACCCAGTATAGTAACTTTCCACTGGTATTTTTTGAATATATCCACTCAATGTTAATGGCTTTTCTTCTTTGTTCGACTGACATTCAGAACTGAATAGCTACATTTACATTGAGTTCTCAACAACCTCTCTGCTACAATATCATTTTTTTAAACAATAAGTGATACAAATAATGAGATTCTCATCTCAAACTTATCTCTGTTTAGTTTAGAATTAATCGCTCAGATAAATCTGTGAAACGGGATCCATGTAAAAAGAGGTTGAAATAAGAATGGATATGAATCATGGCCAGATTTATCACTAGGCAAACAAGGCAGCTGCCTAGGGGCACCTTCCCTGGAATGGGTGCCTCATTTGTACAACAATATATAAATTACAGCACCAAATGAATGGTGACAGCATATACAGCTGTTTATCTGTTTATTAGGGTTCCCTGGTGGCCCAGTGGTCAGGATTTGGTGCTGTGACCTGGGTTCGATTCAGTCAGCAAATCAAGAGATCAAAGCACCCTGAAGCCAAGCAGGGTTGGGCCTGGTCAGTACTTGGATAGGAGACCCCCTAGGAATACCAGGAGCTGTATGCTGTGGCCCATCGGAGAAGGCACTGGCAACCCACTCCAGTATCTTAGCCAAGAATACCAAGTGGATCAGGATGGTGTGTTGTGGTCACTGAGAGTCGGATACGACTAAGCGATGCAAACACGCCAGCACTTTATTTAATTAAGAAGTGTTTAAAAATCAAACAAATAGTTCCTATTTGGTTTCTCCCCTCTGCAGCTCATGAAGACAGTGCACTGACTCATAGTAACCAATCAATGGCAACATTCTGCAACATGCTGCTTGAGAGAGGCCACTAAGAGGCTAATTTGGAAACACTGTACTTCATGAGCTACAGAGGGCAGATCCAAACAGGTACACATTATATTATTTAGGCAGAAAAAAACAGAGCACTTCTTAATAAAATTAAGTACATAACAGTAAATAGATACACAGGGATATTATTATTTCTTAGTGAAATCCAGAAATCTTCAGTGACCCTTTAAGATAATTATATGTACTTATAAATAAACAGTCAATATTTACCCAGCATTCTCTCAGCACTTGGACATGTAATTGTTAGGTATGTTATGGGCTGCCCCTACACTGGGTAATTGTACACTGTTATCCTAACAAGTTATAGGTCATGGTACCCCCCAGGGCAAATACACAAGAGGAAAGGGCAACATATTGTTTAGTTAACATGGGGGTATACTCAGACATGGAGAGATAATATCACCCTCACACCCACTTACACACCTCTACAGTCCTGTAAGTATAATATACTATCCTGAAGAACTACACTGACAAGTAGGCTGAATGTATTTAGAATGTAAAATAATAATAATAATAATAATAATACATCCGATAATTTATCATTTATTTGTAGAATCCACCATATTGGCTTTGGCAGATCAACTTCCCATTGTGGGATAAGGCTTTGAATACAGAGGAAGTTTCTATTAATGTAATGGAAATGTGACAGCCATATGTTCAACCGCACTAATGGAAAGCTCATTAGTTTACACAATGCCTCACCCTGAAACAGAAGCTGAAAATGTAGCTAAGAAACGGAAATGTAACAAGATAGAAAATAATACATTTGTATAATAATTTAAATAAAGGTTGTGTTTTTTTTTTTTTTTTTTTTGCTTTCTCAAAGTAAGGTTTAGTTAATAATTAATATGTTTAAATAAAAATAAAAAAAATTTGACCACAGTTGTCCTTAGACTGGCTGGAGGTGATTGGGAAGAGTATAAGGACCAGCGCAATTTTTTGTATTTTTTTTTATATTATTTTATTATATATTAATTATATTTATTTAATAAAACCCAGAATGAAGATATTGGGAATTTCAATTCGTACAAAAAAATACAGGTTGGAAGAAAATAAAAATGTGATAAAAACACTTGTGTTTAACAAATGTCACTGAGTTATAAAAATCTCCACTTTTTATAAATAAATAAATAAAAAAAGTAAAATAAGTTTATTTTAAAAAATTCCACTTTTATTGAATTTAAATACATTCAATATAAAAAATCTCTGTTAATTATACCCAAATAGTTATACATAATATCGCTCAACAATTTTATTTTCTCTCTCTAGGGATAACATTATGTTTTACATTTAAATTATATGTAATATACCAATGTTCTTTGTATTTTATTGAAATAGAAAAACAGGAGAGTTAGTTTTAATAATTAACATTGCATAAATATTTAATATCTTGTCTCAATATACATCATGTTTTCTTTGTACAATGTATTTCATATTTGGTGCTTTACAAATAAAATATATTAATAATAATTATATATTGAGAAAAAATATTACTATATTAATGAATAATTATCATCATTAAAAATACTGATTAATTATAAAATCTTATCTATCTATCTACATATATACCCCCACACATACAAATGTATATGGATATATTAATTTTTATATTAGCAGAAGTAAAGATTTGTTGTGTTTTACTATTTCAATAATTTGTTACATTTTTTCTGGGTCACTTTACCTATGATTAGGATATGTGTAATAATAATCATCATCATTTATATGCTAAAGCTCTAATGTTGCTTGTAAAAAAAATATATATATATATTTGATATTTTTATTATAAATATATATTTTTATTATTATTATTTTCTATACCTGTATACCGCACATATATGACATATGATATACGAGTGAGATTTACTAAGATGGGAAGATTGGAGATCTGTTTGTGACATCTTAGTAAATCTGCAAAATAGGATAAAGATTCACCCAAAAATACCCAAACCTTATTAAAACTAGCATCAAAATGTATGCTAATTTCAATATTAGACCAAATACAAAATAAATATCTATAAATATTATACTTTACCAAAATATTCTGTAGCGCTGAAAATACTTATTTTTCATGAAAAAAAAAATTAAATCACCAAATTAAATTATCGTTTTATACAGTTGATCTCCAGCTGATGTCACACAGGCCTGGTCATTCACATTTTGACAGAGAAATTTACAGGAAATGGTTCCTCAGAATTGTCTTATAAATATTCAACCTCAACCAAACATAGGTTATTATAAATTCCCCCCTTAGCCAAAGAGTTAATATATTATTGTAGAGGTCGTCCTCAACCAAATATGGAGTTCATATATTATTATAAAGTTCTTCCTTAACCAAAGATAAAGTTGATTTATTATTATAAAGTGGTCCTTTAAGATGAATAGTGATGATTAGGACATGCATGAAAAATACTTCTATTTGGACAGTGTCCTAAGCAGGTAATCCCCCTAGATACCCCAAAACACATGGAGAGAGGTAGATCTGCTGGAAGCTGCATTACTAAAGTTCAGATGTAATTTATGTCCCCTTTTTCGTTCAAATGCAGATTTCATTAAACATTTATAAAATAAATAAACAATGACATGTATAAAGTCCCTATTTAACCAAATATAAAGAGATGACATATTATAATAAAGCTCCTCCTTAATCACATCTAAAAAGTTGATATATTAGTATAGAAGAGTTCCTTCTTTCCCAAATATAAAGAGATGATATATTAGTATAGAAGAGTTCCTTCTTTCCCAAATATAGAGATGATATAGTATTATAGAAGAGTTCAACCTTTGCCAAATATAAAGAGATGATATATTATTATAGAAGAGTTCCTCCTATCCCAAATATAAAGAGATGATATATTATTATAGAAGAGTTTCTCCTTTCCCAAATATAAATAGATGATATATTATTATAGAAGAGTTCCTCCTTTGTCAAATATAAAGAGATGATATATTATTATAGAAGAGTTCCTCCTTTGCCAAATATAAAGAGATGATATATTACTATAGAAGAGTTCCTTCTTTCCCAAATATAAAGAGATGATATATTATTATAGAAGAGTTCCTCCTTTCCCAAATATAAAGAGTTGACATATTATTATAGAAGAGTTCCTCCTTTCCCAAATATAAAGAGATGATATATTACTATAGAAGAGTTCCTCCTTTCCCAAATATAAAGAGATGATATATTATTATAGAAGAGTTTCTCCTTTGTCAAATATAAAGAGATGATATATTATTATAGAAGAGTTCCTCCTTTGTCAAATATAAAGAGATGATATATTATTATAGAAGAGTTCCTCCTTTGTCAAATATAAAGAGATGATATATTATTATAGAAGAGTTCCTTCTTTCCCAAATATAAAGAGATGATATATTATTATAGAAGAGTTCCTCCTTTCCCAAATATAAAGTGATGATATATTATTATAGAAGAGTTCCTCCTTTGTCAAATATAAAGAGATGATATATTATTATAGAAGAGTTCCTCCTTTGTCAAATATAAAGAGATGATATATTATTATAGAAGAGTTCCTTCTTTCCCAAATATAAAGAGATGATATATTATTATAGAAGAGTTCCTCCTTTCCCAAATATAAAGTGATGATATATTATTATAGAAGAGTTCCTCCTTTCCCAAATATAAAGAGATGATATATTATTATAGAAGAGTTCCTCCTTTGTGAAATATAAAGAGATTATATATTATTATAGAAGAGTTTCTCCTTTCCCAAATATAAAGAGATGATATATTATTATAGAAGAGTTCCTCCTTTGTCAAATATAAAGAGATGATATATTATTATAGAAGAGTTCCTCCTTTGTCAAATATAAAGAGATGATATATTATTATAGAAGAGTTCCTCCTTTGTGAAATATAAAGAGATTATATATTATTATAGAAGAGTTTCTCCTTTCCCAAATATAAAGAGATGATATATTATTATAGAAGAGTTTCTCCTTTCCCAAATATAAAGAGATGATATATTATTATAGAAGAGTTCCTCCTTTCCCAAATATAAAGAGATGATATATTATTATAGAAGAGTTCCTCCTTTCCCAAATATAAAGAGATGACATGTTATTATAGAAGAGTTCATTCTTTCCCAAATATAAAGAGATGATATATTGTTATAGAAGAGTTCCTTCTTTCCCAAATATAAAGAGATGATATATTATTATAGAAGAGTTCCTTCTTTCCCAAATATAAAGAGATGATATATTATTATAGAAGAGTTCCTCCTTTCCCAAATATAAATAGATGATATATTATTATAGAAGAGTTCCTCCTTTCCCAAATATAAAGAGATGATATATTATTATAGAAGAGTTCCTCCTTTCCCAAATATAAATAGATGATATATTATTATAGAAGAGTTCCTCCTTTGCTAAATATAAAGAGATGATATATTATTATAGAAGAGTTCCTCCTTTGCCAAATATAAAGAGATGATATATTATTATAAGAGTTCCTCCTTTCCCAAATATAAAGAGATGATATATTATTATAGAAGAGTTCCTTCTTTCCCAAATATAAAGAGATGATATATTATTATAGAAGAGTTCCTTCTTTGTGAAATATAAATAGATGATATATTATTATAGAAGAGTTCCTCCTTTGCCAAATATAAAGAGATGATATATTATTATAGAAGAGTTCCTCCTTTCCCAAATATAAAGAGATGATATATTACTATAGAAGAGTTCCTCCTTTCCCAAATATAAAGAGATTATATATTATTATAGAAGAGTTCCTCCTTTCCCAAATATAAAAAGAGATGATATATTATTATAGAAGAGTTCCTCCTTTCCCAAATATAAAAAGAGATGATATATTATTATAGAAGAGTTCCTCCTTTGTGAAATATAAAGAGATGATATATTATTATAGAAGAGTTCCTCCTTTGCCAAATATAAAAAGAGATGATATATTATTATAGAAGAGTTCCTCCTTTGCCAAATATAAATAGATGATATATTATTATAGAAGAGTTCCTCCTTTGCCAAATATAAAGAGATGATATATTATTATAGAAGAGTTCCTTCTTTCCCAAATATAAAGAGATGACATGTTACTATAAAATTCCTCCGTAACCACGTATAAATCAGTGATATATTATTTTAGAAGAGTTCCTAGCTAACTCAATATAAAGAGTTGATACATAAATGTTCCTCCTTATATATTATTATAGAGGAGTAGTTTGGGTATTACCGCTTCGTGGCATGACAACCTACGAGGTTCCTCACTTTCCCTGTGACCGACTCTATTAGCCATATTGATCCAGCCTCACACCCTTTTCCCTATCATCCTGCCTGAGCAGATTGTGCCCAGTATAATTAGGGATATAGCCGTTGCCCCCTGTCAGAGCCCTTTAAGGAGCCCCCATCCCAGAGGTTGATTAAGTTGCCTCCAAAGCAACAGATGAATCTTGTAAGAGAGTGTGAAACATTGTGCGCTGCTCCTCCAGCCTTCTGGGGGTTATTGTTTCGTCTCCTGCCAGTGAAGTTTCTGACATATGGGCACCATTGTCTGCCACACAAAGGAAGCACTTAATGCTAATTCAGCTGTGGGCCGGTCTCATCATGCCGACAGACTGGCTTCTCTCTGCCGCTCTGAAGAGCCTGAGAGTAGCCCGGTCACAGCTGGACTAGTCGTCCACTTTACTGGAAATGAATAAATCCAATTCTGCAGCGAGATGGGTTTCATTAGATACTGAAAGGAGCGTACATTGTGTGCGGCTCGCAGGGAGCGCTGGATATAGACCCACCTAGGTCTCTCATTACTGGAGGAACAGGGAGTATGAGGGCAGAGAGGGACCGCTGACCCCATCACTAATAATGTGTACACATAAATCACTCACAGGGCCTAATGTACATGGTTATATATAGACACCCATGTCCTGGAGTCACCTGCACGTACACAAACATATCTGTATGTCTATCTATCTATCTATATCTATATATCCCTCTATATCTATCTATCTATCCCTCTATATCTATCTATCTATCTATCTATCTATCCATCTGTCTGTCTGTCTATCTATCTATCTATCTATCTATCTATCTATCTATCTATCTATCTATCTATCTGTCTGTCTATCTATCTATCTATCTATCCTTCTATATCTATCTATCTCTCTATATCTATCCCTCTATGTATCTATCTCTCTATCTATTTATCTATGTATCTATCTATCACTATCTATCTCTCTATATCTATATATCCCTCTATATCTATCTATCCATCTATCTATCTATCCATATATCTATCATCTATATCTATCTCTCTATCTATCTATTACTATATCTATCCCTCTATCTATCTAATTACCTATCTATCTATTACTGTATCTATCTATCTATCAATCTATCTAACTATCTATCCATATATCTATCTATCTATCTATCTGTCTCTCTATCTATCTCTCTATCTATCTCTGTATCTATCTATCTATCTATCTATCTGTCTATCTGTCTATCTCTCTATCTGTCTATCTCTCTAACTCTCTATCTGTCTATCTCTCTATCTATCTATATATCTATATCTCTCTCTCTCTATCTCCCTATCTATCCATCTATCTATCTATCTTTCTATCTATCTCCTTATCTATCTCTCTCTCTTTTTATCTCTCTCCCTATCTATTTATCTATCTATCTATCTCTCTATCTATCTGCCTATCTCTCTATCTCTCTGCCTATCTCTCTATCTATCTGCCTATCTCTCTCTCTCTCTCTGCCTATCTATCTCTATCTCTCTACCTATCTCTCTATCTATCTGCCTATCTCTCTATCTGCCTATCTCTCTGCCTATCTCTCTATCTCTCTGCCTATCTCTCTATCTCTCTGCCTATCTATCTGCCTATCTCTCTATCTCTCTGCCTATCTCTCTATCTGCCTATCTCTCTATCTCTCCCTATCTATCTCCCTATCTGTCTCCCTGCCTGTCTCCCTGCCTGTCTGTCTATCTATCTATCTATCTATCTGCCCTGGTATACACGGCCACTCATACTATGCGGCACATAGCTGTCTCTCAGCACATATTTAACCTTTTAAAGAGCTTTGTTATGACAGGGTTACCCCTATAGACGCTCTGTCCTTTGTAATTATAGGGTCCAAGTACTTATTTGAGATGTTTTGTGGTACAGACACACAAACACAATGCTGAATACACATACCTTGTCATGTCCACATATAACACACATACATTGTCATGTCCACATATAACACACATACATTGTCATGTCCACATAGAACGCACATACAGGGCCAAATTAACACCTTTAGGAGCCCAAAGCACTTAAAAGATTTTGGTGCCCCCATATATATCTAATTCAAAACATAAACTAACTGTTACAATGTGTGTCATTAACCTCCATTATTACTATTTTACTATCATTATTGTATATATACAGTATGTGTGTAATTGTTTAAGTTATTGCGGGAGCCCCTTTTTTTGGAACCTCCTTCATCTGCACCATTTGTAGTTTTGCACCATTTGCCGTTCATGATAAATCTGACAATGGGACATTTTTGTGGTGCCCCCTTCCCTTGATGCCCTAAGCATGCGCTTATTCTGCTTAATGGTTAATCCAGCCCTGCACACATATAATAATCTCATACAATATATACCGTAAAGTCCTACACCATATCCTAACACACTTACTGTCACACTGTAACCCACCTTATCAATAATCTAATAATCTGTACAATCTGGATCCAGCACCCCATATTCTTAAACAGCATAGACCAAACCTCAATTATACCAGACAGTTGGGATAAGGAGCCAGTGACAGTTACCCACCATCTTGTCTTGGTCTCTCATGAACCTCCTTTCTTGGTGTTCATATCTTATCTTTTATCTTCCAGTGAGTTGTCCTGTTCATTATTCACGTGCCTTTACCTACCATAGGAGTTGCCATGTTGGCCTCCCATCACTGCCGAGCCGCCCTCAGACATTGTCACTATTCAAGGATCAGGCAGTCAAGTGTGAATCTCCACATTGCAGTATCTAGTCCAAAAAAGGGTGACCAGTGGCTCTATATTGGTTCATGTGATTCCAAGGGGGCAGGTCAGCAATGCAGAGCCGACACCTGCCTTAGAAACTGCAATATGGAATATCACAGCCTGTTGCCAGCCTCTTCTCATAATACAGGGATAGAAAGAAGAAGGCGGCCATCATGGCAGTCGCCTAGAGGACAGCAGCTTTTATTATGCTACCTACAGCTTATACTGTTAATGACTATGGCTTATTTTCCTCTACATTTAAGATGAAAAGCCTAACCCAAGACAAACCTTGATGTCAATAACCCCACATCCTTAGTTCTTTGGCTTCTACTTGACTCTGATCTCTCCTTTACCCATCACATAAAATCTCTTTTTCCTTGACTTATCTATCCCAGGTTAAAACTCCATACTGTACGACATGTCCTAACCATCACTATATTTATCAATTCTTTATATTTGTTTAAGGGGGGACTCTATAATAATATATCAATATATTGGGTTAAGAGAGAACTTTATAATCAAATATCAACTTATTTTATTTGTTATGGAGGACCTTTATGATTATACTAGGAAATTGACGAGGATAAAATTGTAAATCTGGCAATGCTGTTTGCCACACAATGTGAGGATTTTGGCCCTCTGAGCACCTTCGGCACTCATTGCGAGCCTCTCCTCCGGTGTACTTCAACTCTCCTGCATTGCAATGATCACCTTTGGTGCTCATAGCAAGCCCCATGATGAGTGTGTTTGGCTCTTATTGCGTGGCTCACAATGAGCGCCTTTGGTGCTCATTGCAAGGCTCTCCCCATGTGTACTTTATAGGCCTTGTGCTTGAGCACCTTCGGCGCTCATTGCGAGCCTCTCCCCCCCATGTAGTTTAGGGGCCTCACGATTAGTGTTACTGCCTTGAGTTAAGTGCTACTGCCTTTGACCTTGTTTTCATCCTGTTACATTTTTACGGCCGCCATTTTTTTTCTTGCTTAGGTGATTTTCTATTGTGAAAAAACACCAAATATACCTCAAATTCACTGGCAACCTCACTCACAGGCTCCCGGGCTCTACGCCTTTGCTGTGTGTGAATGTGTAACTGAATCTGAGGCTCAATTTAGTTTTTTTGGTGGTCTTTCCAGTTGCGAGGTTCAGGCATTTTACGTGCATCGATCTTAAGTCCTACAAGGATAGCGATTGCAGTTGCGTGGTTCGGGCATTTTACGTGCATCGATCCTAAGTCCTACAGCGCTCGAAGCAGCCAATGACCAAAAGGCTTCACGAGGGCCGCAAACCGTGACCAACACCGCAAACGGGACCAACATTCGTATATCCACAACTATGGATAAGGAGGAACATTAAAATAATAAACGCAAAACAGTTTTACCTATTTATTTTTAAATGATTAGCAAAACCTTCATTTAAAGAAAAAATGGAAAATAAATGACATCTGAACTTTTGTATTGCAGCTTCCAGCAGATCTACCTCTCTCCATGTATTTTCAGGTATCTGGGGAGTGGAAGATTACCTGCTTAGGAGACTGTCCCAATAGTAGTCTTTCCCAGACACCTTCCCTGAAGTAGTCACGGTGAACTGAAAGAAATTTCAGACCCACCTCCTCGCCCGCCCTGAATTCACCCCCAGGCCATTTAATTGGGGATTGACAGAAGCATTTCTGCTTGAGGCTGCAATGCTAAAGTGGTAATGTAAATAACATTGAAACTTCCTTCTTCGAATACTGATTTAAACTGGAGACCAGCAGCAGATAAATCTAGTCTCTCAAAGCTTATATCAATATTGCTTTATTAACTGATTGAATATGGTTTTTATTAACCAATGATCCTCATCCCTGATCTCTAGTCAATGCCATGGATAGAATGGATGCCTCAACCGACGGCCCCGCGCGAGTCGCTTTGACTGTACAATAACATCCCCCAGTTCTGATCTCGCATCCCCTACTTTCAAGGCCTTCACTTTATAATGTTAGTGACGAGCGGGTCTCATCTGGCTTCCTCTATTGACTTTGGGATTGAATTGCTCTATACGGCTCATCCGCAGAGCAGGTGCACTGATGCACAGGGCGACCCAGGAATAATCTTGTGTGCACACACAAATTTGTTTGCACACTTTGCTTTCATAACATGAGTCTTTGTGGCTCTGCCATCTGGGCTCCTGGAATCGCACCCAAGAGCGGAAAGCCGCTGCTAATCGCCCAAAAACGCAGAACTAACACTGGGAAATATTGGTATTTTTTCATGTAACAGAAGGTGGGGGGGCGGCCTGGACACCCCAGTAGTGAGTTCTTCTGGACATTTGTCAGGGTGCATTTATAATGGGGCCATTTAAC
This sequence comes from Discoglossus pictus, assembly GCA_027410445.1. NCBI lineage: Eukaryota > Metazoa > Chordata > Amphibia > Anura > Alytidae > Discoglossus > Discoglossus pictus. The sequence goes on from CM050168.1 coordinate 284,554,731, forward strand.
AGATCTTCTGCTGCGTATGTTTGATCCTGAATTCGGCAACATCTGTTCCACGAATTTGGCAGAAGTCTTCCATTTGGCATGGGTGCCAATCTGGCAAACCTTGTAGGTTATGTGCCATGGTAGGAGATAAGATTACAGGTTGCCCATGGCTATCTCAGTGCCAGGCTCCACAAGGTTTCTGTGTTTTGGTTCACTTAAAATACTAGATGAAAAATTGAATATCAGAGGAAAAAGTGTAGTTATAGAGTTTTCACATCTAACGTATAGACGTGGGAGGCCACCAGGTAAGGTTGGTCATGAAGAGTCAGTGTATGGTAAGAAAGTGATTATATATACACATATAGCATTCACAAGCCCATGTACATAGGTAAATAGACATAGCGAAAAACAGAAAAGGACCTGCCCACCTGTCCTCCCCTAGTTAGAATACAGTAGCTAAACTTCTTTAACCCAACCCAATTAGAGCCAAGTAACAGCTTTGATCCGACCCACCTGCCACCAAATGTAGAGCTTCTTGTCACCCCAGGATCAGCCTCTGAGATTTGCCGATCCCCTCAGTTTTGTGTATCCCAGATCTGAACCTAAGCTCCACCAAGACCAGTCCTTTTTGTTGTCCCCATATCAGAACTGAGTGTCCAGCTAGATAGAATTTGCTCGTTCCTTAAAAGAAGACCGACCTATTCACCTAGATTAGACCGATTTGTGCATCCAAATGAGATCCACTTTACCTATCAAATCAGATCCACTGGTCCACTCCAGACCAGACCCATTTGATCTTTGCTAAATTAGAACCCAATTAGAACCCTTTGTTCCACCAGAAATATTTACTCCATCTAGGCCCACCAAATACTGCCTGCTGTCCCTACCAGATAAGAATCTCTTGATATGAAATAATAATATCCCTTCCAGATCATTGCTACTTGCTTCCCTTCCAGACCATAACTACTCAACTCCAGATTAGAGCTGGGTGCCCCCTACAGATCAGCCCCAATTACAGCTTACTTTCACCACATCGGACCCATGTGTCCAATCAAAATAGACTAGCCCCCCCCCAGATAATGTTGCCCCCAACAGATCAGAGCCAATTGCCCCTCCATGTTAGAACCTAATCTCATAGACCTGCTTGTTCCACCATGTCAGACCCATGTGTCCCATCAAGAAAGACTAGCTGGACCCTCAGATCAGAGTAGCTTGACCAATGATCAGACCTAGTTCTCTTGCCAGATCAGACTTACTTGTACTTCCTTGTTAAGCCCTCATCGACTATCCATATTAGACCCGATTGCTTCCACCACATCAGACCTATGCGTATCATCAAGAAGGACTAGCTGGTCCCCCCAGATTAGAGCAGCTTGACCCCTGATCAGACCTAGTTGTCTCCCCAGATCAGACCCACTTGTAATTTCATGATCAGCCCCATCTGTCATGGTTTTCTTTCAGTACAAACTGAATATTAGATTAACCCCCGATCACACCTAGGTATCTCCCCAGATCAGACCCATTTTCCCCTTCCATATTAGACCTCTCCATATAAGACTAGCTGCCCCCCCCCTCCCCCGATCGGACCAAGTTGCCTCCCTATATCAGACCCACTTATAATTTCACGATCAGCCCTATCTGTCATGGTTTTCTTTCTGTACAAACCTGAATATCTTCCGTTTCCCTTTAGTTGGTGACAAAATACTTAATAAAACCTTTTGTTTCTTTTATATTCAATGTTTGAAAATAAAAGCACAAATTGAGAAAACTGCCATATTATTGCCATGTTACTCCCCGTTCAGCACCTTCTGAAACTAAATCCCAAGGAGGCCGCCAAACATCATCTTCTGAAAGTCATTGTATGAAATCTAATTAATTATTCTATAACGAGCGCCATTAATTTTGTCATTTGTATAATCTCTTAAGTAACTGAGAATTTAATATTTTGATGCCAACCCAATGTGAGCTACAAATCATATACAATATAGATATAGAAATATCAGGACACTGGAAAAAGGGGAAAATTAGTTTTGCCCCAGATTTTTTAATAATCCAGTTAAATCTCCATCATTGCAACGTAAGTACAAGCCCCCTCCAAATAGTTATACGCTCTGATTGCTGTAACAAAAAATCTACTTTTACCTTTGGTTTCTCAAGACATACATAACATAAAGATGAACCATATTGTTGCAATGACGAGTGTATATAGGCATTTAGAGTATGATATTGTAGTCATTTATGGATTATTTCTTGCTTTCTCTCCATAAACTCAACAATTAGTTAACAAAGCATCAAATATATTTACAGATTGTCCACTTGATTATGACTCCTCTACATGATGGTGCAGAGCAGTCCCCATGCGTTAAAAGAGCCAGATTCAGTTGCAAGCTTACATCTCGCAGGATCATGGCCGTATGTCTGCCGGGCTCCCGTTCGTCTCCGATTCTGATGCTATTCAATTGAAGGAGCCAACAAGTTACTGGCCCAAAGCCGACTCCATAAACCATGCACTCGTCCGTAGCAGTTCAGGGCAGGAATATGAGACCGTAACCTCCCATTTCGGAACAGCCAATAGAAAATGAGACCGCCATCATTACGGCAGTAAAACATGGAGGTTACAGGTCAATCAATTAGGTTCGGGGGTCCGATATGCGATGGGACTCACAAAATACTGAATTATAAATATGAATGCCAATACTGTTCTAGTCCATGTGGGTGGCCTGATACGTTTTAACTCATTGATACCTAAGATCGATTTAAACCCGAAATTACATTTATTTTACTGCCGATTTGCGGGCTTGAGACTGTTGTGTAATTAATTCTAATGTCTATCATTGCTTTCCCCGTTATTTACAGTGCAGTATTATCTTTTTATTTGCATTTACAGCTCTACGGACAGGGGTCCTCTCTAGCACTCGTTGGATTTTCTCCTACATTTGCCGTATACGGGTGTGAAAACATTTGCGGGCTTGGGGAAATTGAGCAATTGAATAGCGATTTTAGCCTTGCGAAAGTGATAGATCAAAGGACTCAGAAGCCTGTAAGTTACGGTTTAACCATCTCAGAGTTTTCAAACCCGTAACCCGCTTGGAGTCCACAAAAAGAATAGCAAATTAACTTACGGCCTCACTTACGGGCTCCGGTATGCTCAATTGAATCGGGCTCAAACTGAGCAACAAAATGCCATATAAAAAATGAATATGATCTTGGCATCAATAATATATATGATATAGATCACTACAATACCTATAATACAGGGGTGGAAAAATTAGGATTAAATGGAAGGAGAAGGTTTCCTGAGCATGGGAATGACCAATCTCTGCTTAAAAAAACACTTTAGGAAAAGCCTCACATGCTTGTGATGTATGTAAGACACTAACAATACTAGCAGTTTGCACATAAAAAACATATTAGCAAAAAATCTTAATTTTTGTAGACTCTGTGTATAGAAAGTTTCCCTCTTGTGTGACTTACTAGGTTGTGTTTATTACACCTATCAGTGGAAGGAGAGGGGAGTGGGACATGTGAAGTACTTGGACTTTAGTACTACTCCCTTACAGTCAGGAAGCTTACAACTATAACTGAAAGCCGGCTCCAGCAGAAATGTAAACACCCCTCTAACAGACACAATCAACAAAGTATCACGAATGGATCCACAGTGGCATACCATAATGAAAAATTATCTTTATGACATTTTTTTCCTAAAAGACAAAAGAGTCCCGGCTGAGGGCAGCTAAAGGTCTCCATGCCAATCGAGGCTGAACCAACTTGAAAGGTCTCCACACCAATCGAGGTTGATGCAAATGATCTCCACACAATCAAAGCCAAACCACCTACAAAAATCGAGGCCAAACCACCTGCAATTGAAGCTGAACCAACAACCTCTCCACTGGAATTGGCTCCAACCATTCCCGCCATACACTCCTTTATTTTCAATGTTTTTCTTTCACTATAACCATTATATATAACTATTTGACTGTATTTCCCAACAGGTCCTGGGCCAAGGGCGGCAATGACAAGGTTCTTGTATATAGTCAGTCAGGGAGCTCCCAAGAGATACCTAAAGGAGGTGAGTAACATACTAGTGACGTCAGAACAAGATGTAAGCACAGGATGCACATTGGCTCTTACAGGCACAGGATGCAGATTGGCTCTTACAAGCACAGGATGCAGATTGGCACTTACGGGCTCATGAAGCAGATTGGCTCTTACAAGAACAGGCTACAGATAGGCTCTTACAGACACAGGCTGCAGATCGCCTCTTACAGACACAGGATGCAGATTGGGTCTTACAGGCACAGGCTGCAGATTGGTTCGTACAGACACAGGTTGCAGATTGGCTCTTGCAGACACAGAATGCAGATTGGCTCTTACAGGCTCATGAAGCAGATTGGCTCTTACAAGAACAGGCTACAGATAGGCTCTTACAGACACAGACTGCAGATCGCCTCTTACAGACACAGGATGCAGATTGGGTCTTACAGGCACAGGCTACAGATTGGTTCTTACAGACACAGGTTGCAGATTGGCTCTTACAGGCTCATGAAGCAGATTGGCTCTTACAAGAACAGGCTACAGATAGGCTCTTACAGACACAGGCTGCAGATCGCCTCTTACAGACAGAGGATGCAGATTGGGTCTTACAGGCACAGGCTACAGATTGGTTCTTACAGACACAGGTTGCAGATTGGGTCTTACAGGCACAGGCTGCAGATTGGTTCTTATAGACACAGGTTGCAGATTGGCTCTTACAGACACAGGATGCAGATTGGCTCTTACAGGCTCATGAAGCAGATTGGCTCTTACAAGAACAGGCTACAGATAGGCTCTTACAGACACAGACTGCAGATCGCCTCTTACAGACACAGGATGCAGATTGGGTCTTACAAGCACAGGCTACAGATTGGTTCTTACAGACACAGGTTGCAGATTGGCTCTTACAGGCTCATGAAGCAGATTGGCTCTTACAAGAACAGGCTACAGATAGGCTCTTACAGACACAGGCTGCAGATCGCCTCTTACAGACAGAGGATGCAGATTGGGTCTTATAGGCACAGGCTACAGATTGGTTCTTACAGACACAGGTTGCAGATTGGCTCCTTCAGGCAAAGACAGGCTGCATGTTGGCTCTTAAAGACAAAGGATGCAGATTGGAGGAGTTGACGTGGACCGCAAGAAGCTGAGGGAGGGGGGCTCCGGCAGTCCATGTCAGGTTGGACTCCCCACCACTAGCCCCAATGTCCTCATGTTTCTGCCTTTTTCTTATAATGTGAATCTATCAGAAAATGTTATTTTATAAAATATTATTATTTAGGAGACTCAGTGGCCCATTACGGAAAGAAAAAAGGAAGAAATATGTATGGTGTAATATTTAATTTATTTGTATTTACTATTATTAATAATATATATGATTTATTGTTTGTTTCCTGATCATAGAAAATAAACATTTTTAACGTAAGATTCCAACATGTCCTGATGACTTAATTCAACTGTAATTTAAAATATAAGGAAAAATAGGAATGGAACAAAATTCGCCATTATACTTATTTCTGGGACATTAATAAAATGTTACAAATTTAGTTCAAAAGCTTGATATTTAGGAAAAATACAATAATTTCCTAGTAATTACTGAAATGTGATATTTTAGCTGTGTTATAATAGGTTCGGGTATAATGGCATACCTAATATTCTCTAGGCACATATCACATGTTAGTAACACTTTCATTGCAAATCAGTAACAGATGGCGTGTACCGGACCCGTCACGCCTCCTACATAGCACATACATATATGTACCCCCTCTTTTGTATTATCATACCCCATTATGTCGGAGATAATGCTATGTAGATATATAATGAATAGAGATCTGCTAGTTTGTAAATCTCTCCATTGTCACATATGGCCACATTGCAGAGAAGGATTCTGGGTAAATAATTATGTGGCAACAGGAGGTTGTTTACTAACAGACACACCCTGGGCTTGATCTACCTTGGTCTCTACTGACACCTAGTGGACAAAAAACAATAAGCAGCTTTATCCATCATCTCCAGTAACTATTATATATGCATAATAAACTATTAATAATGTCATCATTATTCTTCATTTATTACAAATAATTATATCTATATATAAGATGTATGAAATGGCAAGGAGTAAGCTGAGGACCGGATTTGCACTGATAATTTTTGTTGTTTAGTTATTCAGTCGTGTCTGACTCTTTGTGATCTGCAGCATGCCAGGCACATCTATCAGCCACTGCCCCTCTAATCTCTCTCAAGCTCATTACTGCAATGATCTCATCTATCCATCTCCGCCTCTGCCGTCTCCTTTGTCGTGTGCCTTTCCCAGCACCAGAGTCTTATCACCTTTGGCGCTCATTGTGAACCTCTCCCCTCATGTACTTCAAGTTTCCTGCTTTGCAACAATCACCTTCGGCACTCATCGCGAAGACAGATATATAAGTACAGTGTAAAATATAAAATGTATTTAGTACAGTGAATTAATAAATTAATATAAATTAATAAATGAATATACTTTACCTATTTATATGTAATATGCAGCAATCAATATCCTGAAGAGCTAACAATCTGTTTTGATTTTCCTGCATCTGAAAATGTGCAGTTGGACTGTTGATCACCTGAGAAGAAAGTGTCAGCGATGTGGCAAGTGTGCAGAGTAAATAGGCTGCGTGCGCGAGGCCAAACCGTTTGTTTTTTGTGCTTTAGGTGGGTAAAGTGTTGTAAAATGGCGGTGTTACTTGGCTCTTGAGCATTTTTCGTCCATTGTAATGGTATATTTTGTAACTACAACGTTCCTGGCTAACTCGTACGTGCCTGGCGGTGATTTGCGCCAGCTTGGTCTGCTTCAGCCTCCTTTTCATTTTTTTTGTCCGCCATTTTTTTCTCGTTTATCCGATTTTTCAGTGCCGAAACTCCTTAAATTCGACTTAAAAGTGGCGTCTAACCTCAGCCCCAGACGTCCTGGCTGTCCCACGTGCTGTGTGTGATGTTTTTTTTTTGTTGTGTTTTTGTTGTTTTTCGATGGGTGCGGTTTGGCCGTAACTTGTCAGTGTTTTGTGTGTTTCGGGGTCGTGCAGCCTAGTTTTAATTTTTTTCGACGGCAATTTTTTGATTTGATTTTTTGTATTTGGTGTTTTTCAATGTATGCGGTTCGGCCGTTAACTTCGTATTTTTGTGACCTTGTATTTTTTTTTTTCTAAGTCCCGAAGGTCGTATATTTTTTTTTAAGTCACGCTTTTCTCTGTTCTTTTTACCAAGGTTGAGGAGCGCGGGTGTTTTTTTACAGAGATTGAGGTGCCATAGAGCCTCCACCTCCGCAAATGCGGCCCTTGCTTCGCGAGGGACGCAGTTCTGAGAGCTCGCTTTGCGAGCTCGCAAAGCGTGACGACAACTCGCAGTTTGACAATTATAATATGTGATTAGATTTTGTAACATCAAATGTTGAAATGTCAGTGATGGAAATCCTGTGATAATACTACAATGGTTCCCAACCTTGTTTTGCCTGAGGAAACCTAAAATAGATATTGGAATTATTGGGGATCACCCAAACCTTGCCTCCAACTTGACTAGATAATTTGGGGCAGAGCTAGGCGGTGAAGGTGTAAATCAAACCATGTAGTCCCTATCATAATACATTTTTAATGGTTGTTGGTCCTACAAGTGAGGTCAGCCTACTGGACAGAAGCAAAGTCATCTCTGAAGAGTTATCCAAGACCACAAGTTATTCATTCCTGTAGACCTGTAGAAGTAATTCTAGTATATTTAAAGATAGTAGTAAAATACCTTCCTACAGATGTCCCCCAGATGGACAATCACCTGGTCCATTTGAGTAGGGGAAGGAGCCCTCCATGTAGCCACAATACAACAGCCTGCTTTAGAGAGAATATTTGGGGTAAGGCCCATTGGTTTGTCTCCAAGAGACACGGAAAATAATACATTGACCTGATCTTTAATTAGAAATGAAAGGGCTCTTGGCTTGTTCCTTTGACCAGCCATGCACCATTGTATTTACAGTACATATAACTAAAGGACCTCCTGATAATGCTGTATACTTACTGTATGTGGTCATGTGAGTTGGGTAAGGAGCCATCTATGTACCGTTCTTCTGAGAGAATATGTTGGGAAAGGCATCGGGCTTATTGGGTAGTCGCCAAGAAACAAAAAAAAATCACATTAACCAGTTATTTCATTAGAAACTAAAGCTAAACTTGGCCAACTCTTTTCAACAGCCATACTAACCAAAGTAAATGGTAGTACCAGACTTCCTGATAATGCTGTATGCATATATGGTCCATTGTGAGTTGGGGAAGGACTTGACCTTGTACCCTGCTTTAGAGAGAGTAAGATAAGAGGATACAACTTGGCTGATCTATGGGATTCAAGGAGTTGTGGTGCTTGTCTTGAAGTAAGATTTAATTGAATTAAAATCATGATTATAATCCCAAAAGTCAATGAAGAGTGAAAAAGACTTGAAGCTTCACACCATCATGTAGAACGGGCAACATTAAGTGGAGAAGCTGTTTTAAAATTGTGAAAATATATATATATACACCGTATATTAAACACTAAAGTCCTTAAAGGGGTGCGCCATACTTTACTGTTGTTGGACACAGAGTAAAAGTGGTCAAATTTACCATGAAAGGTGGAAAGATGGAGTTGAGTTTAAGGGAGTAGATTAACCCTTTAGCATGATGGAGAACTCCGCAGTGTAATGAACACCTTGAAGGAGATTTATCTTATATACTTTTATGTGAGATTATTCCCCTTTTTAAGAGTTTTTATATTGGTACACTTTAAAATTAAAAAAGATAATATTACACAAAATGTTCTTTTTTCTTTAATATATCATATATCCTTTTAATCCATCTTCCCCTCGCAGGGCTACTTCCATCATAGGGATTAATGCATGAGAAGGAACTGGAAGACACGTAAGGACTTTTGCTTTCCTTGTATGGAGCCATTCTATCTCTCCTCTTCGAGAAAATCCCCTCAATGTAGGTGACTTGGACCAAGAACTGTTTCTTGATGCTCTCTAGCCCTGCAAGGGCATGTAGACTACTCGAAGGAGACTTCGAGTCTGAATCTCAGTAGTCTCCAAAGCTCCAATGCTACAGAATGGTACCCACTAATGGGAACACACTACCTAGCCCCTTTCCCCTATCTATCCACATAAACCCCTTCCGATGGCAAGGAAGGGGATCACATATATAGTTGTGGATCTTGCGACTGTCCAAGATGTTTGCAATGTTGGTAACGCAGTTGCGACATCGCAAAGCCGTCACACATGCGAGCCTCGCAAAGCGAGGCGAATCAGCAGCCTTGCAGAACTTAGGCTGCAATGAGCGCCAAAGGAGCTCATTGCAGCCAGCGGTGCCGTCACACATGTGAGTCTCACGAAGCGAGGCGAAGCAGCTGCACAGCACTTATCCTACAATGAGTGCCAAAGGCCCTCATTGCAGCCAGCGGTGCCGTCACACATGCAAGCAACCGTATAGTACTTACGCTGCATTGTGAGGGTCGCAACTGAGAACCAAGCGCGTAACTCTAAAAACCCTATAAACTAAAATTTTACAAATATAATAACACACTCACAGACAGCACAGAGGGTGTGCCAGGAAGCCAGGGAGTGAGGTTGCAAGCGATGTTGAGCCATATTTGGGGGTTTTCGACAATCCAAAATCGGCTAAGCAAGAAGAAAAATGGCGGCCGAAAAAATGCATGAAAATGAGGCTCACCGATGCCAGGTACGCTTACACCAACATCGGCAGGCAGGAAGCGACTTTGAAAATAAAACAAACGTCAGTCACCGCGCGCCACGTAAACACTCAGCTGACACACGGAGGAGAAAGACACAGGGAAGGGACAGGGGGAGTTGGTGGAAAGAGACATATGGCATTCCCAAGCACTAAACTTTCAGGTAACGAAACCTGCAATGAGCGGCACGTTCCGTAGGCGAGAGGAAAGGCTTGCAATGATCACCAAAGGTGCTCATTGTGAGCCCCGAAATGAGCAGCGGGGCTCACGATGATCACCGCAAGCGGGAGAGACTTGCAATGAGCAGCAAAGGTGCTCAGCGTGGGGCTTGCGATGAGCACCAAAGGTGATCAGTGCAAAGCGGGAAAGTTGAAGTACACGGGGGAGAGGCTGGAGATGAGCGCAGAAGGTGCTCAGAGGAGCAAAAGCCTCACATTGTGTGGCAAACAGCATTGCCAGCCTTACAATTTTAATCCCATCTTTTTTGATAGGCAATTTCCTAGTATAATAATAATAAATAGTATGCAGGGGGTTTATGACCTTTCTGCCTATGACCACTAACCAATATGCTGGGTATCTTCCGGGAACCCACCTTAATATCTGCTACCCCTGTGAGCCTAGGGATCCCTGCAATTCCCCCCAATACCCGCTATGAGCTGGGGGTACCTCTGGGAATACCTCTTCCCATGTGCTATGAGCAGGGAGAACCCGGGGGATTCTCCCTTCCCACACGCCATCCCCTATGACCATGGTGGTTCCTTTAGACTCCAAGGCACCTAAATGTAACCCCTTTAACATTGGTGTCTCCAAAGGCTACCATGGTATATCTAAGTATAACCATTGGGATCCCTATAGACCCTGTGGCTTTGAAACATAATCCCTATACTATCGGACCCCAGAGGCATCTAAAAATTAACCCTCACCATAGAGGTCCCTAAAGGACCCTCTTGACATCTAAAATTGTACCCCCATCAGTCAGGTCCTTAACGGACACCTATGGTATCTAACAATTGACTCCCATGGACCCCTACTTAATACCCACCTGTCCATATTGGACCACCATGTAGGCTAACACCCATGAGGGTCCATAAGGACGCCCATAGTCCCTATGTCTATAAAATACAGTGTGTGGGATACAAAACATAGATCATCTGTGTAAATGCTTGTCCATGAAAAGAATATGTAGCACAGATGGAGGTTATGTAGTCAGCTTCAAAATAATAAAATAAATATATTTAGATGCTACATTTTAGAGGATGCTAAATCGCCATGATAGGGAGTATACCTTTTATTTGGCAACTCATGGGTCTTATTCTAGAATTGATACCTTTTTGATAGACTCATCTATCAATTTTGATAGACTCATCTATCAGTAGGATCTACTGATATGGTGGAAACCCATCCATGCCCTTGGTCGGACCACTAATTGTCAAAAAAATTTCTGAACCTGGGTCCTAACTGTAGGCTTCTCTTGGGGGATCAATTAGATACCCCTAACTAATCCAGTTTTCCGAGAGCAAATTTCTCAAGAAATGTAGCTTTTTTTTTTTATATGAACTTTAACCAAGACCCGAAGATTGGATGGATGTGGGTGACTCATAAAGCCTTTAATAGGGGTGCCTGTTTTAAAATGGCCACCTTGCATAAGAAGCAACGCCGACTTAGAGAGGAGAGCCTACGTAGAGAGCTTATGGATTTAGAAAAAACTAAATCAAAGACGCCCCTCTTGAGCCTCCCGTGGAAAATTGATAGGACTAGGTTTGAGCTTGACTTGATCCTGTCTGATCGTATGGAGAAGGCTATGAGACGGACACAACAGAAGTTCTTCACTAAAGCAAATAAACCCGTCTCCTTCTTGGCCAGAACGTTGAAGATGAAACTTTGCAATTTAAAATGTTTCAGGTAAAGACGCCTACAGGCCTAATTACTACTAGCCCAAATAAAATTTAGATAACAATTTAAATATTTTTAACCTATTATCAGAGATTATACTCCTCTCTTTTCTTCCCTAAGGAGGGTCGAGATCTCCTGAAGGTGAGAAATTGTCTGCCTATTAAGATTCTTGTGAAACTTATGGCCGATAGGGTGGCCCAGTTTTTACCCGGGCTCATTCATAAGGGCCAAGTAAGGTTTATCCCGTACAGGCAAGCAGGGAATAGCCTCAGACGGATTTTAAGCGTTATACAAATTGTTCATAACTCTCGAGCTCCAGCTTGCCTCCTAGCCCTTGATATAAAAAAAGCCTTACTTACATGCAGTTTTGTCTAAATTTGGGTTACCATTCTTCTAAGGCCTCATTAAAATTACCTGGTAAAGATAAGGTATATATTGATGTTCAGAGAGGTACTAGACGGGGCTGTCCATTGTCCTCTCTTCTCTTTGCTCTAGCTATTGAGCCCCTTGCTCAGTCTATTAGATCTGACTCAGGGATCCAAAGCGTCAATGCAGGCCTTCACCATTTCAAATGTCTATTTCCTGACAACCTCTTATGCACACTTACTAAATGCCCAAAGTTTAAATTATATTTTAAAGCAGCGCAATTGGCCTTTTTCACCATTGCAATAACTTTAGAAAGACAAAAATATAAATAAAGGAACATTTTTAAAGATCAGTTTGTGGTGATGGAAAAAATACCACAAAAAAGGTGTTCTTTTTTGTCTTTCTACAGCTATTGAAAAGTGAATCAATAACACCTTATGTTAAAGCATCACATATAATAGTTGTCAAACTGCGAGTCGTTGTCACTCTTTGCGAGCTCGCAAAGTGAGGGGTCGTATTTGTGGAGGTGGAGGCTCTACGCCACCTCACTCCCAGTACAAAAAAACCCACAGAAAAGCGTGGGACTTAGAAAAAAACACTAACGCGTAAAGACAAAATACGGACTTACACAAAAAAAAATAATTATGAGGTCACAAAAATACGAACTTAACGGCCGAAATGCGTACATCAAAAAACACAAAAAAAACTATGAAAATGAAAAAAAAAAAAATTAGAAAAACATCACACACAGCACAGTGGCGACAGCCAGGACGTCAGTTTCGCCACTTGAAAGTTGGCTAAGCAAGAAAAAAAATGGCGGTGAAAAAAATGAAAACAAGGCTCCACGACCCAGGACGTACGAGGTTTAATTACGACCCGCAGAACTTAGAAAAAACAAATACAAGGTCGCAAAAATACGAACTTCACGGCCGAAATGCGCACATTCCAAAACAACAAAAACAATACAAAATATAAAAAAAAAAAAAAATACGACAATGAGCATCGAGAGACAGCCATGACATCTGCCAGTAAGGTTGCATGCTAATTAAAGTTGAATTTAACGAGTTTAGGATATTGAAAATCGCCTAAGCAAGAAAAACAATGGCGGGCCAAAAAAATGAAAACGAGGCTACACGACCCCGAAAAGCGCAAAACACCGCCAGGCACGTATGACCTTTGCCAGGGACGTACGAGGTACAAAAATACACACTTAGGAAGCATGGAAAATGTTCGCGAGCCGCGTAGCCCATAGACAAACGACACCATTTCACAACACTAACACATTACGAATCTAAAATGGCGCTTTACACAACTAAACCAATGGTTTGCCCTCCCGCACGCAGCATATTTCTAATGCACAGTTGGGACACTGATGACACTTTCTGATCAGGGCAGCAACAGTCCAACTGTACATTGTATGCTGCAGGAAAATAAATATAGATACTGAGCTCTTCAGGCTATTCATTGCTGGATATATCAATTACAAATAGGTAAAGTATTTTCATTCATCAAGTAAATGAGTAATTAATAATTATAGAAAAAAAAACATATATATCTGTCTTTGTTATGAGAGCCGAAGGAGCTCATAGGACCAAAAGTAAATGAGAGGAGCGGATCACTATTCAAATAGAAAAAACTTTTTACCCATTGCCCAGTCTCCTATACATCAAACAGTTGATCCTTCCTAGATAAGATTATTTGGTTACCTAAACCCCTGTCTCTTTTGAAGGGATTCCCAGACTCTATAATTAAACAATCTCTTGGGTGGACCATCGATTTCAGCAATGTCCTAAACTTTCTATCTTTACTAGCGACTTGATGTCAAAAAAATGACGGCAATAAGATTGTAAGGCAGGTAATGCTGTTTGGTTGCGACATTAATTTAGTTGGTGTTCCGAGATCCCTGGGCGCTTATTGCGAGGGGAAACAGTTAGGGTAGCTGTGTACTTCCGCATTGTGTAAGTTAGTGTTGTAAAATGGCGCCTAATGTATGTGGTACGCGGCTTTGGCTGATTTTGTGTCCTTGTTGTTGGACCTTGTCCGGCTTTTTCGGAAAATCTGTATGTGTTTCGTGATGTTTTGCGCGTTTAGAGTCCTGTAGACTCGTTTTAGTTTTTTTCGGCGGCCATTTTTTCTCTCGCTTAGGGGATTTCCGTGTGTCTAAACTCTTGAATTTCTACTTAAAACGAGGTGTAACGTCACTTGCAGAGGTCCTCGGTGCCCGCCTTGCTGTGGGTAAGCTTTTTATGTGTTTGTTGTGTGTATTTATTGTGTTTTTAATGTTTTCATGTGCACGGGTTTCGGGCGCTAAGGTCATATTTTTGCGAGGTCATAATGTTTGTTTTTTTCTAAGTCCCGCGGCTCGTATTTCTGGATGCTAAGTCTGTAAATTATGCGGTCGAGGTGCGGCCCCTCACTTCATGAGCGTCCGCATTTGCGGGCCTAAAGTCCGCAGTTGCTGGCAAAGAGCTCCTTCAGCACTCCTTGCCAACAACTGTGGCCCTCACTTTGCAGCGTTAGCAACGACAACTATATATGTGATGCCTCATCCATAATTTCCAAAGGGGCTTAACGAAGGGTCCCTAACCTGGGAGGTCTAAGGGCTTAGACAGATTTGGCTCTTGCTATAGGGCAGATTCTATACTTTCTGATAATAGATAGAGGATGGGTCGCCCCCTACAAGAACACTTCAGTTACTGTCAAGTAAAACATTTCCTTATTGTTCCTGAATGAAAACTGAGAGGCCCTAGAAATAATTGCTTCACTTGAATCTGCGGTGATGCTCCATTAACACAGAGTGTCTTAGGCTTGTTATATGATACTTTCAATACAGTCCCAACAGGACTTCAATTCAAATACATAATTAAATAAGAAGTGGATCGATCCCAAAGCTGGGAGCAAAATAAATAGCAAGAATGGCTCCCTCAGTTATATTTGGTTCCCAATCAAGTTTAGATATCAACCTCTGTCTTCTAGGATTCTCCTCGCAAAAACAATCTAGTGCAAATTTTGGCTAATAAGAGCCACATTGCCAAACAATGGACAATGGAGACTTTGAGTCTACAAGCAATTAATGAAAGGCTCACATATATATTTTGGCAGATACTGAACCATGATTAGGCTATTATCATATTATTACACTAGAATAACTTTGACGTCCCTATAGGACTTTTCTTTGACATGGAGTGGAGGGGGTTCGGGGCCTTGGCATCATGGGCGTAGGGGCCCAGAATATTCGCAAAGATAAATTCTGGTAGAAATCTTTCAATTAGAAAGACATACTGCTCCATAGTGTTGGTAATGCATGATTAAGTTTGGTTTTGCTATTTTTTGTGTCCCCTATTCATTTAATGTTGGGGATCCCCCATCCCCCCAAGTTCCTATACCCCTGCTCAGAATGAACTGTGGAAGGTAAATATGGAGGCATGCTGTTTTCTTTCTTTAGTAAACGGTCGAGAGTACAAAGATGGTGGAATCCTGTTTTTGTTTTATCTTGTTTTAGTTTCTTAGTTTCCTGGAATATTACATAAAAAATTGTTTATGACTACCGTAATTAGCTTTAACGCTTTCCTATGTGGGGTGTACTTGGTACTTTGGTGTACCTCCTCTTGCTCACTTATTCTTTATTATTGTAACAATTTACAACATGGAAAGAGTGATACCTATCATGACCTAATTGCTGTGCGATAGTCCCAGGGAAGCCATGTTCTATTGATAAATTCATACAATATAGACGCGAAAGACATTGGAGATTTCGTTCAAATTCTTACTTTTATTAAAAATACACTATTACATTTCTCTTAAGACCTTAAAAACATAATTCTATGTAGTTTATATTATAATATAGGGGCTCTTTCTATTGCTATGCTATATGTGGCAATGCATAATATCCATCTATGTATCTGATGCTTTTCTGTGTCTTATCCCATTAAAATTGATTGAGAAAAAACTATATATCACATATATAGTTGTCGTAATTGCGAGTTTGTTGGTAGCGCTTTGTTAAAAGTTACTGTTTAAGCATGCACAATGAACGCCTTTGGCGCTCATTGCGGGGCTCATAATAAACAGTGAAGGCGCTCATTGCGAGGCCCGAAAGTTACGGGTTTCACAAAGTTTGCAATGAGCGCCAAAGGTGCTAATCGCGAGGCCCGTAAAGTAGAGGGGGAGAGATTTGCAATGAGCGCCGAAGTCGGTGGTTAAACCTGTAACTTTTTTCAGGCCCGCAAGGCTTTGAGCAGTAGCGATTGAAGATTCAAGCCTTGCGGGCTTAGAAAAAAATATGGGTTTAAGCAAATGAAGAGGAGGGACAAAGAGACAGGGGAGGGAGAGGGGGGAAAGAGACACTAAGGAGGGAACGGGGGGAAAGAGACACTGGGGAGGGAACGGGGGGAAAGAGACACTGGGGAGGGAACGGGGGGAAAGAGACACTGGGGAGGGAGTGGGGGAAAAGACACAAGGGTGAGAGAGGGGGGAGAGACACAAGGGTGAGAGAGGGGGGAGAGACACAAGGGTGAGAGAGGGGGGAGAGACACAAGGGTGAGAGAGGGGGGAGAGACACAAGGGTGAGAGAGGGGGGAGAGACACAAAAGTGAGAGAGGGGGGAGAGACACAAGGGTGAGAGAGGGGGGAGAGACACAAGGGTGAGAGAGGGGGGAGAGACACAAGGGTGAGAGAGGGGGGGAGACACAAAAGTGAGAGAGGGGGGAGAGACACAAGGGTGAGAGAGGGGGAGAGACACAAGGGTGAGGGGGGGAGACACAGGGGAGGGAGTGGGGGAAAGTGACAAAGGGGAGGCAGTGAGGGAAAGAGACACAGGGGAGGGAGTGGGGCAAAGAGACACAGGGGAGGGAGTGGGGCAAAGAGACACAGAGGAGGGAGTGGGGCGGAAGAGACACAGGGGAGGGAGTGGGGGGGAAGAGACACAAGGGTGAGGGGAGAAGAGACACAAGGGTGAGGAAGGGGAAGAGACACTGTGGAGGGAATTGGGGAAAGAGACACAGGAGAGACAGTGGGGGGAAAGAGACACAGGGGAGGGAGCGGGGGGAAAGAGAAACAGGGGAGGGAGCAGGGGGAAAGAGACACAAGGGTAAGAGGTGGGGAAGAGACACAGGGGAGGGAGTGAGGGGAGAAAGAGACAAAAGGGTGAGAGAGGCTGGGAAAGAGACACAGGGGAGAAAGAGACACAGGGGAGAAAGAGACACTGGGGAGGGGCAGTTTTATTTTTTGATGGGCAAGTTAATATTCACAGATTATTTCTGAATTACATTCTAGAATATAATGTGATTTTTTTATGATTATTTTTACTTATGTCTTGATTGTAACATGATTCAAAAATCCTTAATGAAATATAAATGTCGGGAAGAAAAAGTAAAAAGGTGAATTTGTTTCAAGACACACCGCGTTAAAACAGGCTCTGCAAGAATCAGGCTCAGTAAAGAAAATGGAAGTCTGCGGTACCGAATAATCACATATTATAATTCACGCTTGCGAGCCTCGCGAAGCAAGGCGAGACGTTTGCGGCCCAGAGGGCTGAAATTGCGAACCTCGGTAAGTGAGGTGAGCCATTGAGGTATTGAAGCCTTCTCACAGGACTTAGGCAATGAGCGCAGAAGGCACTCATTGCAGCCAACAGCCCAGTCACACATGCAAGCTTGGGGAAAAATACGAATTTAATAGCCGACCCGCACAAATCCAAAAACACGAAAAACAAGAAAAATAAGAAAAATGTAAAAAAAAACACACACTCACAGACAGCACAGGGGGAGAGCCAGGAAGCCGGGAGTGAGGTTGCAAGGTTGTGAGGTTTTCGTCAATCCAAAATCGGCTAAGCGAGGAAAAAAATGGCAGACGAAAAACGTAAAAAAATCTGAAACTGGATGAAAATGAGGCTCAGTAAAGCCAGACATGCGGGACTTAGAAAATACACAACGACAAAGAAAGTAACACTTACACCAACTACGCCAGGCACGAAAATAAAACCAACGGCAGCCAGTGCGCGCCGCGCAAACACTCAGCAGAACCACAGAGGAGAAACACACAGGGGAGGGACAGGGGGAGATGCTGGAAAGCACTAAACTTGATGAACCCTGCAATGATAGTCCTGTACAGTAGGCAAGAGGAAAGGCTCGCAATGAGCGCCGAAGGTGTTCAGAGAAGCAAAAGCCTCACATTGTGTGGCAAACAGCATTGCCTGGCTTACAATTTTGTGCCCGTCATTTTTTGACGGGCAATTCGCTAGTTATATATAAAAGTGAAAAATGCTGGATTATATAATGTACAGTAGAGATAATATAATGTACGGTATGGATAATATCATGTATAGTATGGATAATATAATGTACATTGTAGATAATACTATTCACAGTGTGGATAATACTATGCACAGTATAGATAATATAATGTAGGGTATGGATAATATAATGTAGGGTATGGATAATATAATGTAGGGTATGGATAATACTATGCACAGTATAGATAATATAATGTAGGGTATGGATAATACATTTTACAACACTAACTTACACAATGCGGAAGTACCCAGCTATCCTAATTGCTTCCCCTCGCGCACGCAGCCTATTTACACTACACACTTGCCACATTGCTGACAATTACACCTCAGCTCCACAATACTGCAAATCTACATTGTATGCTGCAGGAACATCGAAACAGATTGTCAGCTCTTTAGCACAATGCTTCCTGCATATATTAATTACAATTACGTAAAGTATATTAATTTATAATTTTAATAATTAATTAATTATCATTAAAAAATACATATACAGAAAAAAAAAACACACTACAAAATCACAATAAACGACAAAGACCTTCACCGCGCGCCTCACAAGGAGCGCCAATGGTGCTCAGAGGACACAAAGTACACCAGGGGAGAGGCTCGCAATGAGCGCCAAAAGAAGATCAGCGCGGACCTTACAATGAGTGCAAAAGCGCCTCTGATAAAAAATACACCAACCTAGAGACCTTGCAATGAGCGCCCAAGGTCCTCAAATGACCAAAACCCTTACTGTCTGGCCCAAACAGCATTACCTGCCTTACAATTTTATTGCCCCGTCATTTTTGACAGGCAAGTCGTTAGTTTTATATAAAGGTGACTTGACCTATGGGTGATCTGACCAGTATATATATATTGGGCTTTTTATTGACTTCTGTGGGTTATACAGAGATGTCCTGTCCTACAAACTTATCCTAGGATGTTACACCCACGATGCCCAAGCTTGCCATACATATTTTGGCCACTAGAGGGACTTGTTTAATAAGTGAATAATCAGAGTATTGTGGTGTACCGTGATACCTTTTTATTGAACATATAATTTATTGGGAGTGAGAAGCTTATTGAGATGTTGTTCTGATTGAAATGAATACTGATACCAACAGTAAATTAGGCTCTTATGTTATTAGGAAAGAGGAGCAGATAATTATTTTATACTAGCTACCTGCCCGTCAAAAATGACAGGAATAAAATTTAAATTTCAATGCTGTTTGCCACACAATGTGAGCGCCTTCGGCACTCATTGCGAGCCCCACAATGAGCGGCTTTGTCGCTCATTGCAGCCCTTCTCAACCCGCAACTTTTTAGTTCTCAATGATTACCTTCGGCACTCATCGCGAGCCTCTCCCCAGTCTCTGACCCCTATGTCTGTTTCCAAAATTATTTGGCTTTTTTTGGCTTGAAAAAATGTCAGCTGTTAAATTAGTAAACTGCAGCAAAAGTGCTTTGTTTTTCGTTGGTGATCGCAAAGAGCTCAGTTTTTCGGCGGTGATCGCGGGCCATTTACATGAGCACCCTCTGTGCTCATATCTAGGCTGTTTTAAAGTTCTGCGTGGCTCATTGCAGCCTAACTCCCGCAGGCTCATTGCAGCCTTAGTCCTACGCGCCTCGCCATGAGCGCCTGTGACGCTCATCGCGAGCCATGCAATGAGAGCTTTTGGCGCTCATTGCAGCCTAACTTCTGCGGGCCTCGCGATGAGCCCCTTCAACGCTCATTGCAAGCTGTGCAATGAGAGCCTTCGGTGCTCATTGCAGCCTAACTCCTGCTGGCCTTGTGATGAGCACCTGTGGCGCTCATCGCAAGGTCTGCAATGAGCGCCTTCGCGAGGGCCGCAATTATTTAACATTGCGTGGCCAACATCACAAACGTGACCAACATTTCCCAAACCAACAACTATATATATGATACAGGACCAACTTTTCTATTGACCTCCTTCGGCACCTTCCTTGTAGATGGGGGACCCCAAATCATTCTGTACCAGGGCCCTCCATTCACTAGCACTGTGGGCAGAAGAGGTATTGCAGGGTGCTGATAAACAGTCTCTACAGGAGTGATCTTTCTGGGGTACAGTGACCGCGCGGATTCATCTTTAAGTGACAACTGATTTTGTTCTAAACACACTCAGACACCTGGGACGTACCGTATTTTTCCGTGTATAAGACGACCCCTATTTAATTAAGCCAGTCCCCATCAGCAAATATTCCATACGGGCCCTCAGGCCTCCTCACTGCCTGCGGGTCACAGGCCTCCTGCTCCTCCCAGCCCTCCTACATCAACAGAGCACACAACACGGGATGCACAAGCACAAGGAGGTAGGGCGCATGGTGGCTCCGGGCTTCAGGCTGCTCCTGGTGTCCTGATGAGGTTCTGCGGGGGTTGGCCGGGGAGCTGGAAGCAGCGAGCAAGGGCTGGAGAGAGCGGGGAGAGCAGCGGAGGGAATGAGACAGCGCCACCTAGTGTCTCACTCCAGGCTGTTTTCCGTGTATAAGATGAGCCCCCCCCCCCAATTTAAAGATCCAAATTTAGTCAAAAAAGGTCGTCTTCTACACGGAAAAATACGGTACTTAGGTTGTAGTTGAACTTTAATACCACTGCCGACCAATATTTAAAATATACTATTTTGAATAACTATACTTTTTATGTTTTATATGCTATTATAGTACTCTAGAATCTACCATATTAGTTTCTGATGATTTACTTGAGTTGTGAGAATATTTTGAATGAACAGGATGTTCTGAGTAGTGGGAATGTAAAATCTGCAGCTGCTCCTGTTTTAATTTGATCTAATGCAAGGCTCATTAGTATACAAGGGCATACCCTCTTGAGAAAGTTGTTGACAAACAATGCTCTGCATGATGAAGGCTCCTATACAGGGGCGTAGGAACTTGGGGGATGAGGGGTACAAATCCCCCCAGATTAAGTGAATAGGGGACACAAAAAAATAACAAAATTAAACTTTATTAGGCATTAGCAGATCTGGCCACTAGGGGGAGTTATGGAGCAGAATGTCTTTTCAATGAAAGCTTTGAACCATAATTTATCTTATATATATATATATATATATATATATATATATATATATATATATATTTATATATATATATATATATATATATTGTGAGGGGCACTGCAGCAATGGCCCCTCACAGAGCAGGGCCCAGGTGTACCCCTGGTCCCTGTCTTGGGAGTAGAGCTGAATTACCCCCCCCCCCCCACCAGATTTTTTTTTTGCTCCTATGCCCATGCTGCTATATATATATATATATATATATATATATATATATATAAACTACCTCCACACAAAATCTACTATACAGTCTAGGAACCGGCCCCATGCTAATGAGAGGCAGTAACCTCGAAACAGCTGTCAGTGGGTAGGTTTTCAGACATGTGCATAATCCATCCTGGCATTTGATAAAAGCTGTGCAATACAGCAGGCATATGCTTAAAAAGGAGCCATGTTTATTTGTTTGGTATTGGATTAAAAAACAAAGCCTTTGCTGGCACATTTGCATGTCCCTGCCCAGTTTCCCAGAGTGCAGTGCAATAACTGTATTTCTTGGAATTCTGAGCAGGAAGCAAGTTTTTTTTTTACTTATTCTAGATGCTCAAATGTGAGCACAAATATACTATTTATTTACTATATATATTACTATACATATATATATATATTGTATTTTTTACTGACCCCCTACTTGGTGGATTGAGAAGTTGCAAGAGTGAACCTAAAATATTTTGCACCGCGGCCCTCCCCCCTCTAAAATGTATCATCTACTAGTGAGTTATGTGACTTATCTTACCAATTATTTTTTCAGTCACCACATACCACAATCGATATATTACTTTATTTACCTTTATCTCCGGTGATTTAAATTCTTATGGAATGGTTAAGATTTTTCCTTTAATGATATCATCTCATTCTCTGTTTTTGCCTGTGGACAATGGACAACAAATTTGTGTTGTATTAATAACACCAATAAATGGAGATAAAATTCCCGAGACACATTCCTATACACCTCTGACCCTCCAGTCATTCATGACCACGACATGGACCACACCCTGCTCTCCAAATCACAATGAAAAAAATGTGCTAAATTTCCATGACCTCACTGTATTGTATACAGATTTATACAAAGTGGATCATTTCAGGGATTTTTTTTTTGATTTTTTTCTATTTTTTAAGCTGCTGCTAGTCTTCATTGTGGTCTAAGTCGAAATGCCAGATTTTGGGAATATAAATATATGTTTGGATTTTGGATAAGAACCAGTAGGTGCATCTAGTTTACTCATTTTATCTACTGTTGCTGGTTCCCAGTTGTGTTTCATTCACTTTGATGGAGGATACTATACAAGAGCCCGTAGATACTTTTCCAAGTTTTAGTGGAATTTATCCAGCGATACAAAAATAACGAAAAAAAACTAATTAAAGATAATATTAGGCCATAACCTTAACTAATATACAGTGTCATTACTAACCAGCTCTCATCCAGCTAAACCTGGGTGGGGCAAAACAAACAGTCCAATAGTTTTTATAATCCCTGCCCTGTATAGTCTTCAGATTTCCAGGTCTCCACACTGCTCCAAGCGGTCATAAGCTCCAGGCTGCTCTCCAGGTGAGACACACTGTAAATAATCAGTCCATACTCAGGCCTCAAATACTCCAGGAGCAGTCTTAAATCAGGGCTGCGCAGGTTTATCTAATTAACTGAGCAGGAAAGTTAACCCCTGCGGTCCTACTCGGGACAGAGAGCTTTGCAGAGTCGGTGGCTCACATAAACCACTTGGATAACTCTGTCACACTACTTAATACACTCTTTAAATATATGTCCCAAAAGCAAAAACAAATGCTCTTATGATGTGAACTCACTGTAAAGATGTCCAACAAGAAAGATGGCTCCCAATACATTCTCGTCCCCGACCAGTTTTCTCAGCCAATTAGAGTTCACATCCCGGGATGCATTTTTCCTCTATAATCACTAGGAAATTCAATGACTAGGTTCTCTCACTGTAAAGGATTGTCCAGGAACTTTATATGAGGGAATGTGGACCTGAGAGGAGATAGAGGTGTAGGAGGGCATAGGATGGTAGAGAGAATAGGGAGCAGAGAGGATAGATGGGTGGATAAATAAAAGAGGGAAGGCAAAACAGGACAGAGTAGAGGGGGAAGTAGAAAGAATGAGAAAAGGGGGCGAGAGGAGAAATAAGTTAGACAAAATGGGTTGAGAAGACTTAAGTGAAGAGAGAAGCAGATAGAAATAAGAAAGCAAAGCAATAGGTAGAGTGTTGGATACTTTGATAAGACAATTACAAGTAAATAAGGAAGAAAATGAGGAGGGAATTGGAGATAAGGATCACAGGAGATGAAAAGGGGGTAAAGGAGGAGAAAGATGTGGAGTTATGGGAGAAGTATGGTGGAGAGAGTGCAAAAAAAGTTATAAAAGAGAAGAAGAAAGAGCTAGTAAGGAGGGTGAAAGAGAGAGGAGATTATATATGTATATGGAGGCCATGGGGGTTTTGGGCGATGATGGAGGAAGACTGGAGGGTGATGTAAAGTGACGGGGAGTGAAGTCAGGAGGAATCTGTGCAGAGGGTCTGGGAAGACATCTGGATCAGGGGGTGGGGTATGGTAATTACTGGAAATGGAGGAGTTATGAGGATCATGGGAACATCTTGTGTGATGAAGCAATTGAGATGTTGGGACTTGGTTGTCCAGGTGCTGTGATTAGAGTACGGGTGCATTATCTCCAACCTCTTTTCTTTATTGTCCCTCCCTATCTCTTTTCACTACCTCTTCCCCATATGTCCTCTTTACTCTCTCTTTACTCCCCCTATCTCCCCTCCTTCACCACTCTTCAGGTAATCTCTCTTTTACTCTCCCAGTCTCTTATTTTGATCTATCTCCTCATCTCCATGTTGTATAATGATGTCTATTACTTCCCCATCCCTCTGTGCTATCTCTTTCCTGGCACTCATATACCACTCATGTACTCTCTCTCTACTCTCATTTGCCCACCTCCTTTCCCCTTGGTTCTTTCTTCCCACCTCTCTCTCTGTCTCGCTCCTCTTCCTTGTATTTTACACATTTTCCTGACTCTCCTTATTCACCCTAATGTGTATTTTCTTCCCCATTTCTCTTATCTTCCCTATCCCTATACTGCCCCACCACTGCCCATCCTTCGTGTGTACTCTATTTTTCAGCCTTCTCTTGTCTCGTCTCTCGGTTCTCTCTCTTTTACTTTCCGTCTCCTCTTCTCTCCTCCATATACAAGAGAGGGGGAGATTCACATGGGAGGGAGAGGGGGAGAGACACAGGGGAGGGAGAGGGTGGGAAAGAGACACAGGGTAGGGAGAGAGGAAGAGAGGCACAGGGGAGGGAGAGGGGTAGAGACACAGGGGAGGGAGAGGGGGGAAAGAGACACAGGGGAGGGAGTGGGTGGAAAGAGACACAAGGGAGGGAGAGGGTGGAGAGACACAGGGGAGGGAAAGGGGGGAAAGAGACACAGCGGAGGGAGAGAGGTGGAGAGACACAGGGGAGGGAGAGGGGGAGAGACATAGGGGAGGGAGAGGGAGGGAAAGTGACACAGGGGTGAGAGAGTGGAGAGAGGCCGAAGGCGCTCATCGCAAGGCCCGGAGGTTAGACGGGGAGATCCTCGCATTGTGTGGCAAACAGCATTGCCAGGCTTAAAAATTTTTGTACCGTAATTTTTGACGGGCAAGTTGCTAGTATATATACGGTATATATGTTTGTGCTACCATGTTTATTAGAAATATAGACATAGATTTGATGTCAGATACGAGGCAAACGTCCCATCTATTCTGCCCATTATATCTACCTAAAGGTTTGTCTAATGAAGCCTCAGGATTGCCTTGTGCCTATCCCAGTCATGCTGTCTTTGATTCTACCACTTCCACTGCAACACTGTTTCACTCTGACTACTCTTTCTGTAGTACTATCTCACATTACCCCTAGACCTTCCACCTTTACATCATGGCCTCTTGTTCTTGCATTGCTTTTATTCAGTGCACTTCTCTTGAACAGGTACATATATATACATTTCTTGTGTATGTATTTATATGTGTGTCCAATGTTTAGTTTAACAATATATGATTTCGGATACCTAGGTATAGATTGTAAGCTCTTTGTGCCGGGGCAAAATTCTGTTGCATCAAAGTGTTTTAGATAATTGTATTATATTGTACATAGGATATGTCTATAACTTTGTAATTTGCTGATTGTATCCACTCTACTTTATTCTACATTTTTTATGGAAAATGCTGGCGCTTTATCAATACAGAAATAATAATAATAATAATAATAATAATAATAATAATAATAATGATAATATAAATGTGTCGTTAATTGTTTCTATTGACACGCAGAAAAATAAACAATCTAATTAGAGAAATCTAAGACTTAATATTAATTTATTTAAACCAATGTTAACCCTTTCACTGCTCTCATTCTGTGTTTGTTACGGGCTGTTACCCCACAGCTCAGAAGGAGTTAATTCTCCTCTGCCTCCCACCCACAAAACAATACATTTTGAATTGCAGCCAATGGCCATAAAGGGGCCGTCCCTGGAGCTTGCATTGTGATTGGCTGCTGAGGGCATCTCCTGACCCCTCCTCCACTCCCCCTCCCTGTCCTATTGAATAAAAGTGAAAGCAGACCAGGGCTATAACTCACACTGACTGCAGATGAATAGATGGGGGGGGGCTGTCTGCCCACTGAGAATAGAAAGGGTCTGGGGTGGGGGCTCTGGTGTCGGACGCCCCCCCCACTCCCCGATTATTATTAACCCTTTCACATACTGCAACACAACACCAGGAATATTGTTGCCCAAGTGTTGCTGTTATCGTTGGCGCGCTCCCCTCCTGGTGTCGGCAGCTTCTATTGTGTCTCATACAATCATTAATTCATAAGGAGAGCTGCGCCCAAGAGCTTACAATCAGCACTAATCCTGAAATCCCAGAGCCGGTCGTATCGTCACGCTTTTTTCCATAATTATTATGCTTTATTTCTAACGCTTTTTACTAGAAAGCATCACAGAAATATCCGAGCTAGTGTTTGTGTCATTCAGTCGTGTCCGACTCTCCGAGACCTCAAGGACTGTAACACACCATGCTGATTCATTTGGTTTTCATGGCAGAGATACTGGAGTGGGTTGCCGGTTCCTTCTCCGGTGTGCCATAACATAAAGTTCCTGGTATTCTAGGGTGGTCTCCCATCCAAGCACTGACCAGGCCCAACCCTGCATGGCTTCAGTTTGGTGTGACCTCTTGGTTCCCTGACTGGAATCGAGTGGAATCCTAACCACTGGACCACCAGAAAACTGCTTGAGGAGCTAGTATACTACAACAAAAACATCTTTCAAACATTTGCACCATCTACCAGTTCTCCTTTGGAATCATTCCTGTTATGAGTACACCGGCAGCAGCAGTTGCAGCAACGAGCTGCTAGATGGCACTGCCGAAATTGTACACAGTTTGTAGGCGCTGCTGAGATCATACATAATTTCCAAGCTTTAACCATTGCCCTTACTCTCACCCCCTTATCCTAGCCCCATAACCCTAAAGCTATGACATCGGCAGCAAAATCTTGGCAGCGACATCTAGCGGATGGTCACTGCCACTGCAGTGGCCTTTGCTGGCGGTATACTGGAGTACTCCTAACAAGAAAGGACCCTCCTTTGCAATGAGAGAGGTTTCTCAGCCAATTACAATGTGTTATGGTGAAAAAGCATCCTAGGATGCGGCCTGCGATTGGCTGAGAAGGAAATATGTGCAGCTCACTGTAAATATGAACTGGCAGGGGGTTAGGATATGGAGTTTGAATTAAGAAAGCATTTATATTATTATTATTAAAGTTAATTTATAACAAGCCGACATATTCCGTAGCACTGTACATA
The DNA here is from genome assembly GCA_027410445.1 of Discoglossus pictus. Classification (NCBI taxonomy): domain Eukaryota; kingdom Metazoa; phylum Chordata; class Amphibia; order Anura; family Alytidae; genus Discoglossus; species Discoglossus pictus. The sequence continues at coordinate 284,581,939 of CM050168.1, forward strand.
AATTAGGTTCAGACAATGATAAATACAGATTAACAAATAGCAAAGTAAGGAGGGCCGTGTCTGAGCTCGGAATCCAATGTCCTTGGTGAATTCCCAAAGTACTTAGGATAGAAACTCGCAGACTTACAATTTATATTTAGTTTAGTAGACAGATTTCACTATTTTATTAGGTGTTTTTTCTATTTTCATGCAGAGGAATAAGCACTTCCCTTTTCTATAACTCCTGGTCATATTCTCTACCTCCCCTGCTGTGAGGCCGTTTTATGAATCCACTACTTTATCAAAAATGTCCCTTCTTTGGAAGTAATAGTGAATTATTCTCTGTGCACAGTGGTATCAATATAACTTACTCCTCTACTGTGTATATATCTGTAAAGGGACAAGACCAGAGGACAAGTGTTTGGTAAAATCAATTTATTCTGCTCTAAGGGCTTTGTTTCTTTAAAAAACAACACACTGTAAAACATTACACTTTGAAATATATTTTCTAACTAGTTACTTGCCCATCAAAAATTAAAGGATAATATTTTAAGTGTCTCCCCCCCCCCTCCATCCCTCTTCTCCCCCTCCTTCCCCTGTGTCTCTTCTCCCCCTCCTTCCCCTGTGTCTCTTCTCCTCCTTCTCCCTCCCTTGTGTCTCTTACCCCTCTCCCTCCCCTGTGTCTCTCCCTCTCCCTCCCATGTGTCTCCTCCCCCCTCTCCCTCCCCTGTGTCTCTTCCCCACCTCACCATCCCCTGTGTCTCTTCTCCCCCTTCTTCCCCTGGGTCTCTTTCCCCCCTTCTCCATCCTGTGTCTCTTTCCCCTCTCTCCATCCCCTGTGTCTCTTCCCCCAGCTCTCCCTCCCCTGTGTCTCTTCCCCACCTCCATCACGTGCCTCTTCTCCCCCTCCTTCCCCTGTGTCTCTCCCCCCTCTCCATCCCCTGTGTCTCTCCCCCTCCCTCCCCTGTCTCCCCCTCTCCCTCCCCTGTGTCTCGTCCACCCTCTCGCTCCCCTGTGTCTCCCCTCCCCTCCTCGTGTCTCTTCCCCCTCTCCCTACCCTGTGTTTCTTCCCCACCTCACCATCCCCCTTCTTCCTCTGTGTCTCTTTCTCCCCCTTTTCATCCCCTGTGTCTCTTTCCCCCCTCTCCATCCCCTGTGTTGCTTCCTCTCCCTCCCTTGTGTCTCTCCTCCCCCTCTCCATCTCCTGTGTCTCTCCTTCCCCTCCTTCCCGTGTCTCTTCCACCCTCTCCATCCCCTGTGTCTCTCCCCCCCTCCCTCCCCTGTCTCTCTCCCAACCCTGTGTCTCTTCCCCCTCTCGCTCCCCTGTGTCTCTTCCCCGCTCCCCTGTTTATCTCCCCCTCCCTCCCCTGTGTCTCTTCCCCCCTCTCCCTCCTGTGTCTCTTCCCCCTCTCCCTCCCCTGTGCCTCTTTCCCCCTGTTTCTCCCCCTCTCATGCGTCTCAATCCCACTGCCGCCCCTGTCTCTCTCTAACTCTCCCCCCTGTGTCTCCCCCGTCTCTCCCCCTTCTCCCCTGTGTCCTACCCCTCTCCTCTGTCCCCCTCCCCCCGTCTGTCCCTCCCCCCTCGCTGCGTGCAATGCGCATGTGCCGTTGTCAAAGTGTGTAACCACCCACAGCCAATTCGCATGTGCGGCGGGATCGTTACATACTTTGATGACTATTATATGTGATTACTTTATTAATTAGGCATTATTTTGTTTTATATCCATGTTTTATTTTATCCTCCTTAATTTAATTGTCACCTACAATTTATAACCTGCTCCTTTCTTATTGTGGTCTCTTATGTATGGTGCCATGATTAACAAGTAACCTTAAGCCACACCCACAAGGGAGGGGCTTCCCACTATCAGTGTCTCATGATACTCAGATAGACAGCATGTCACTGTCTGCTTGAAGCCCCTCCCTATGTGTGTGGTTTTAGGTCACAGTTGTAAAACATGGCAGGAACTGGAAGATAGGAAGGTTCTAGAAGGTGAGAAAGTGTTACACTTGGAGTTTATTAGAAGTAAGTGAAGTGTAAATGTATATGACAACTACAATGAGGATGATTCAATTAAAGGCATCTAAAAGTTTCCTGGATTATGAAGCATCTGATAGAGGAGAAGCCGTAGGGTATGAATAAATCCAAAATAAACATTAATAAATTTACCCCAAATTTCTTCTGTTTTCAGACAGGTACGAAACTGAAAATCCAAGCTAAATTTGCATAAAATTCATAATTAGTCGTGGCCAATCAGAGGCAGGTACAACAATGTATCTGTTTCCCTCTGACTGGCTGAGACAAAGCTGCTCAGGAGGCAGCCGTGATACTGACAGCTGATTGGCTTTGACACAACCCCCAGTGACCCTTCATCATAACGGTATTTTCATTATTTGATGTTTCCTCAGCCTATCTTAGGATACCTTATTGTCTATAGGTTTCCACTGTGATCATACAGTAGATAATAATATTTCTGTCTTATAATATAAGTGCATTTCTTGAGAATTACTGTCCTCCAGAGACTGCAGGATCTTACAGACCCATAAAACCACTTTGTCAGCCTGGGTTTAGTTGTCACATATTACAGAGAGCAATAAAGCTTTATGAGTTATGATTATGGTTTACAAGATCTGCAACAACTAGGCCGAGCAGTCGCTTTATAACCTCGGGGGGCTCTTTAAGTTTTCTGTCTGGGGGAGTTATTGTGGTTTTTCTGTGTCCATTTCTTGTTTTAGGATTAGTGATTAGAGCAGTAACCAGCTAATTGTCTTGAAGGGTTTAGGCACTCAATTCCTTAAAGTGACACATCAGAGGTATAACTTACAAATGTAGTTAAAGGACCAGTGGAGGGCACTTACCAGTAAAGCTCATGTGATTGTTGTTGGGCAGAGACTATTATAAGCATTATGTGGTTTAAAATAAATACAAATCATAATTTTACAGCTTTTAAACTGTCTGTTTTATCCTCAAGCAGAGCTGCGTATCTCCTCCTATTTGTGCCTATCAGGGGTGTGGCCAGCTCTGCTGGACTAAACGTACAGTCTGAGCATGTTCAGTAAAGAAGGTGGGGTTATGATGGCTCATGCTTCCATTAAATCGCCACTATATGCTGAAATTGACTAAATTTGAGACTAAGCATAATTAAGGCAGAAAAATGTCATAAAGCTAGTTTCTAGTTAGAAAAAGTACATATGATGTCTCTGTTGGTCACTGGAGGCATCCATGATATTTTGGTACAGGCTCTGTATATGAGTGGGGTGTTTATATGTTTGCGGATGCAGGGCTTGCAGCAGTGGCGGTGCTAGTGATAGTTTAGGAGCCCACCATCTACAAGGTAGGTGCCTCTAAGGCAGGGGTCACCAAACTCGGTCCTGGAGGGCCGCACCCAGGCCTGGATTTGAGGATTTCCTTTCTGTGCACAGGTGAGTCAATCAGGATGACTGAAGAAGCAATAGTCTCACCTGTTTGCAGCAAGGATATCCACAAATCCAGGCCTGGGTGCGGCCCTCCAGGACCAAGTTTGGTGACCCCTGCTCTAAGGGGTCAATAAAATATAGATTTATATATGTAGGTGGTCCTATTACCACAGGGTGATCATATCGACTTTGTATAAAATAAATACTTGCGCATTTTCTTTTACTTCAGGCTGCTGCTGGTAGTGGGCCCCGGTGCTTTGCACCTGCTGCACCAGGAGTAGCTCCACCACTGGCTTGTAGTTTAACTTCCTGTTCCTTAGCCTGTGCAGTGGAAAAGGGGGATATCAAATACCAAAAGATACAATTAAACAAATTCCCTCTCCCTCCACTGATAGATAAGATAAGCACACACTCAGTATGTCAGTTAGTGCTGAAGCTGGACAAGATGGAACAGTTTGTACATAAACAGAGCCCTAAAATAGTAACATTTCCTTTAAAAATGCCGCTATACTCCTAGTCTACATAGCTGTTTTCTAGTGTGATACATGCTTTACAAATATGTGACGACTTCCCCAAACTACAGGGGTCCTTTAACCGTCTATCTGCCAGGGGTAGGCATCCCGGGATGTGTATGAGATGTCATGTGTTTACAGTGAGCTCTATATAGTTAATAATCATGGATTTAATTGCCCCATGGGAAGGTGCGATTTGCTGCAGTGTTTTATAATAATGTCCATAATAACAATAAGAAAACAGCTCCCGGCAGTAGGAAGTAAACCAAACATACTACATGTATGTGTATATATATATGTACAGAACTTAACATATATCAATTTCATTTTTAATTATATTTCCTTTAATGGCAGCTAACATTTGCTTTTGTTCCTGACAGAATTTAACACTTGGGAGAAAAAATGGATTGGGGTGAGATCTCTATTCAGTTCTGTTGAGACTGTCACTTTAAATTGTCACTTGACAACAGAACTGAATTGAGGGAAGACTAGCAGTCCCTAATGGAAGGCCCAGAAATGATCTCACTCAAAGGCCAAAATTCACTATGGTCCAGCACACAGGCAGAGGTGGCCACACCCCTGATAGACACAGGTAGAGGAGATACACAGCTCTGCTTGAGGGGAAAACTGACAGCTTAAAGGCTAAAAACAAAATGTAACTTATTTATTTTAAACTGTCTATTGTTTTAATGCCTATGCCCAGCAAACAAACATAGGAGCTTTACCAGTACATTCTGCATGGTACATTAGATAAGGGAGTAGATAAGTGGGACATTTGTACTGTTTATGTGGCAGGGACATGCCTGGGATACACATAAGGCCAACCTAGATAGATACAATGGGCAGACTAGATGGACATGTTGGTTCTTGTCTGATGCAAATTCTATGATTCTCCTTATTCCTCTTCTCCTCTTCATTCTCTTCTCCCTTTTCCTTTTTCTCTCTCCTCACTTCTCTCCTCTCTTACTCCTCTCTTCCCCATCTATTCTCTCCTCCCTTTTCCTTTCTCTCCCTCCGCTATCCTCTTTCTCCTCTCTCACTCCTCTTTCCCTGTCTATTCTCTCCTCCCTTTTCCTTTCTCTCTCTCCTCTCTTACTCCTCTCTTCCCGTCTATTCTCTCCTTCCTTCTCCTTTCTCTCTCCACTATCCTCTTTTCTCTCCTCTCTCACTCCTCTCTTTCCCTGTCTATTCTCTCCTCCCTTTTCCTTTCTCTCTCTCTCTTCTCTCTTCTTTTCTCTCCTCCCTCACTCCTCTCTTTCCTGTCTATTCTCTCCTCCCTTTTCCTTTCTCTCTCTACTCTATCTTCTTTTCTCTCCTCTCTCACTCCTCTCTTTCCCTATCTATTCTCTCCTCCCTTTTACTTTCTCTCTCTCTTCTATCTTCTTTTCTCTCCTCCCTCACTCCTCTCTTTCCTGTCTATTCTCTCCTCCCTTTCCCTCTCTCCTCTCTCACTCCTCTCTTTCCCCGTCTATTCTCTCCTACTGTGACGAAGTGCCCTTCGCCACTTTGTCTTGGAGAGGACTGTTTGCCAGCCTCCTGCCCTGCGACTATGGCCCAGGGACATATTGCCCTTTAAACACAGTATTCGGCCATACCAGAGTGTATGTCACTCATTCTGGCCCTTTACATACAGGGGGTCATTCGGTACTTGCCCTGTGGGAACGGTGATACCCCAGATAGCTATGCCATGGAGCCCATTCATATAATGAAAGACTATGGGAAAGACTTTAGCTCCATGGCAATTGAACTGTGTGAAGAGGATCTGAGCGCTATTCGGTAGTTTTGTGCGCTCAGACCCCAGCTGTAACGGAACCCATCACTGTTTTACCCTGTTTTATGGTTATTTAATTCTTGGTTAAAATATGATCCTACTGTTATATTATATGTATGTTGGTTTATGCTCTGCAGAATATTAGCCCAGACTTTAGCATACCTAGGCTAATAGATAATCCTATTACAGAGACTCCAGAGATAAGGGAGTCGATTGTATAAAGTGTTTTCATTCTCAGATAAGAACAAAGAAGGCTGATTTAATCAATGTCTGATTATATCAAAGTTGCCAGGGAGCCTCAGGGAGGGGTGACCACACCTATTGTCCCTCTATGTGTATTGTGTGGCCAACTATGGGGCATGTGGATTGCCATGCTGCCAGTAAGATACTTTTACTAACTTTTGAACCCCTGGTCTGAATTCATGCCATTTTATAATATGTTGTTCCCCTGGGTGAGAGCTATTGAACGGTGCTGGACTTAAAGGTGTACCCCCTGTTTTTGGGGTACATCCAGAATGTGGTTAAAATTGTTTCTGTTTTAATTGTGTTACCTGTTATCTGAGGGGAGGAGACGTGGGGGTTGAGCCATGTATCTAATTGGCTGTGATAATTATGTGGGTGTAGCCCTTCAGAGGGCACCATTGCATAAAAGGAGATCCCCTGTCATTAAAGAATAGTTCTACTTGACCCTTCAAAACGTAGCCTCGTCTCGTTATTGGAGGGCATGGCTCTATCATACTGGGGATTGCTATGTTTTTGCATACTCCCTTGAGCTGTAACTACTGAACCCTTGTTCCTGATGTAATCTCCTTGGAGGAGAGGTCTTCCCCACACGATCCTGGATGCTGGAGATTCATACAGGGTGGAAGGAAGACGGCGTGGCTCCAGTTAAGCTACGGAGATTGTGGAGTCTGTGGCTGTGGTGGTGTCCGGTGCGGTGCTTGTAGGCCTCGACGCAAGCTAGGACGCGTCCATCAACGGAGGTACCCGGTCGGGGTGCCAGTAGATCCGTTACACCTACCTTTTCCTTTCTCTCTCTCTTCTATCTTCTTTTCTCTCCTCCCTCACTCCTCTCTTCCCTGTCTATTCTCTCCTCCTTTTTCTCTCTCCGCTATCCTCTTTTCTCTCCTCCCTCACTCCTCTCTTCCCTGTCTATTCTCTCCTCCCTTTTCCTTTCTCTCTCTACTCTATCTTATTTTCTCTCCTCTCTCACTTCTCTCTTTCCCTATCTATTCTCTCCTCTTTTCTCTCCTCTTTTACTCCTCTCTTTCCCTGTCTATTCTCTCCTCCCTTTTCCTTTCTCTCTCCTCTTTTCTCTCCTCTCTTACTCCTCTCTTTCCCTGTCTATTCTCTCCTCCCTTTTCCTTTCTTTCTCCTCTCTTCTCTCCTCTCTTACTCCTCTCTTCCCGTCTATTCTCTCCTCCATTTTCCTTTCTCTCTATCTTCTCTCCTCTCTCACTCCTCTCTTTCCCTGTCTATTCTCCCTTTTCCTTTCTCTCTCCTCTCTTCTCTTACTCCTCTCTTCCCGTCTATTCTCTCCTCCATTTTCCTTTCTCTCTATCTTCTCTCCTCTCTCACTCCTCTCTTTCCCTGTCTATTCTCCCTTTTCCTTTCTATCTCCTCTCTTCTCTCCTCTCTCACTCCTCTCTTCCCTGTCTATTCTCTCCTCCCTTTTCCCTCTCCTCTCCTCTCTTTTCTCTCCTCTCTCACTCCTCTCTTTCCCTGTCTATTCTCTCCTCCTTTTTCTCTCTCCTCTCCTCTCTTTTCTCTCCTCTCTCACTCCTCTCTTTCCCTATCTATTCTCTCCTCCATTTTCCTTTCTCTCTCTCCTCTTTCCTCTCCTCTCTTCCCCTGTCTATTCTCTCCTCCCGTTTCCTTTTCTCTCTCCTCTATCCTCTCTTTTCTCTCCTCTCTCACTCCTCTCTTTCTGTCTATTCTCTCCTCCATTTCCCTTTCTCTCTCTCCTCTTTTTGCTCTCCTCTCTCACTCCTCTCTTTCCCTGTATATTCTCTCCTCCTTTTTCACTCTCCTCTCCTCTCTTTTCTCTCCTCTCTCACTCCTCCCTTCCCTGACTATTCTCTCCTCCTTTTTCTCTCTCCTCTCCTCTCTTTTCTCTCATCTCTCACTCCTCCCTTCCCTGTCTATTCTCTCCTCCTTTTTCTCTCTCCTCTCCTCTCTCTTCTCTCCTCTCTCACTCCTCTCTTTCCCTGTCTATTCTCTCCTCTTTTTTCTCTCTCCTCTCTTTTCTCTCCTCTCTCACTCCTCCCTTCCCTGTCTATTCTCTCCTCCCTTTTCCTTTCTCCCTCTCTCCTCTCCTCTCTTTCCTTCCTATCTGTCTCTTCCATGTCTCATTCCGCTGTTACAATGTATCCCACCATTAGTCAGACAGAGAGCCCAGATCTGTTGCTATAGTAACTGCCCAGCATACACTGAGTATTACTGTAGTATTGGTGTTATTACTCCCATGCCAGAAGTTACTCAGAGCCTTGTTCCTACTTGTCTTACGTCTTCAAAGGAGAATCTCCACATTGTTGTATAAATCACTTTGTGTCTGCGGTTGTGTATTTTATTATATATATTAAGTGCTTCTCACAACAAACCCCCCCAGTGTTCCCCGAGCGCTCCTGTGAGATCAGACACCTTGTGGCACTCTACACCCACGCCTGGTGACACACCTTGCTTTATATATTAGAGAGTCACATGACCCAGGCCCGGCCCGGTGCCCGCTCAGTAATCAATATATTGGGCTAACAAAGGAAGGTGTGAAGGCTCCGAATAGAGGATTCCATCAGTATAGGAAGGGGCGGGGGAGGAGGCAAGATGGAGAGATGACATGGATTTGTTTGATAACTGGATCTGATTAGAACCGACCGCACCACTCTCCCCCATCCCAGGCGCAGATGCATGAAACATCTTACTTTATATATTAGAGTGTCACAGTGATCTAGCCGGGGCTCCGTGCCCACTCAGGGTAACAAGGGAAGGTGTGAGAGAGAGAGAGATGGGTCTATCTCTCTTTTGGCCACCATAAATTAAATGATTGTTGTGGTAAACTACCTCCCCACAAAATCTACAACACAGGCTAGGAACCGGACCCACACTGATGAGAGGCAGTAACCTCGAAACAGCTGTCTGTGGGTAGGTTTCCTGGCTTGTGCATAATCCATCCTGGACTTTGCTTAAAGCTGTGCAATACAGCAGGCCTTTGCTTAAGGCAAGCCATGCTTGAAATGGTATTGGATTACAAGAGTGAAGCCTTTGTGGGCGCATTTGCATGTCTCTGCTCAGCTTCCCAGAATGCAGTGTAATAACTGTATTTCTCGGAATTCTGAGCTGGAAGCAGGTTTTTTAACTTGTTTTAGACATTCAAATGTGAACACAGATATGCTATTTATTTAATATATATATATATATGACACAGAGACGTTCCCAATTTGTTATAATTTAATACTATAGGTTTTACAAAGTACTTTATCAATTGTATGTTTTTACAAAAATGTATTTTTATGCAGTAAACTTACATTGAAATTTAACATTTTGAGCTGTTGATCCTACTCTACAAAAGATATTCAGAATAGTTTAATGAGAGATAATTGTTATTAATTGCTGATTAGCCCCTGGGGCTTGGAGTCCATTGTCTTCAATGCAGTCACCTTGGTCTGAGAATGCCTAGTCCTGACCTGTATTTAAGACAACGGATTCATTACCTAAGAGGCTTATATGTAATTAAGGGCAATGATCTCTTAATAACAAAATATATGATTCTCTGTGGGTGGATCAGAAAGGTTGACTCAAAATGAGGAACTATCAATGTTATGTTGTTGTTAGTTTGTTGTTAGTTTACTGTTGAAATAGTACCTACATAGTTAAATTATATCTATTTGGAACCTGCACTGTCCCTTTAATGATGTGGCGCTCTCCTTTTATCAGATGTCTGTTTCTATAATTAGAAATAATTTTATAACCCGCAAATATGCAAAATAAGTCCTGGTTCTATCCTGTTATGCTGGCGCAAGCTGGCGCAGCACGAGGCAGCAGCAGTGGCGGTGAGAAGGTAAACTGTTAGGGTTAGGGTTGTGGTTAGGGTCAGGGTTAGGGTGAGGATTAGGGTGAGGGTTAGGGTTGGGGTTAGGGTGAGGGTTGGGGTTAGGGTGAGGGTTAGGGTTGGAGTTAGGGTTGGAGTTAGGTTGGGGTTAGGGTGAGGATAATGGTTGGGGTTAGGGTGAGGGTTAGTATTTGGGTTAGGTTGAGGGTTAGGGTGAGGGTTGGTTCAATGTTTAGGCTAACATTATAGGCTTAGAACTTCTCTCACATATCGTCAGCGCTGCAAAATATCGGCAGCGCCATCTAGCGCTTGGAGGCTGCACTGCAGCGGTGGACCTGTCCCGGCACATAACAGGATAGATCCCAAGTCCTAAATACATGTATTGTTGTATTATATTTATTGTACTCTGTGTGATTCCTATTTTAATTGAAGCCACTTCATAAAAACATTGTTTATTGGCGGAGATCTGACTTCCTTGTCTGTGCTGAGTTTATACAAACTGCAGAGGCCTAACACATCCCTCCCTGCCTGAGACTACACTGGCCTGTCTGAGCCTCAGCATGCTGCCTTACATATCCCTGCCTGAGACTACACTGGCCTGTCTGAGCCTCAGCAAGCTGCCTTACATATCCCTGCCTGAGACTACACTGGCCTGTCTGAGCCTCAGCATACTGCCATATATAGCTCTCTAATTAAGGCATGTGCAGGCCTAATTAGTTAATTCATCCAGTGATAGGTCTGTACACTCCATCACAGAGGTCTACAAAGATCAACAGACTTCATGGTGGTCCTGTAACTCTTTTCTGATCACTTAAGGAAAGACTAAAGCTAAACAACACAGTGGTTTCAATGTGAAGCCACGCTGTTTGGCTGCTTGCTGCCATTGTTGTTGTTTTTTTCCCACAAATCCATTGATTTTCCTAGAAAGTTAGTTCCTCCTCACATTTCCCTTCAGTCGGCCATATTTCTGCAGGACCTCTTGTTCCAGCACTATATATATATATATGTATGTATATATGTATGTATGTTTGTGTGTGATGATCATAAGAAATTAACTGCTTTTATACCAACTCAGCAACAACCCGTGTGCGTTCCAGTGTAACAACCTATAATATAATATTACTCTATATTTCCAACACAAACAAAAGCACAACAGGGCTGGCTGCTCAATATGACTAATATTATTTACATGTATTATGTGGGTGGACTGTGATGAGACTGGTGGTGGGACTAGTGATAGGAGTGGTGGTGGGACTGGTGGTGGTGGGACTGGTGATTGGACTGGTGATGATTCTTGTGATGGGAGCGGTGGTGGGACTGTGATGAGTCTGGTGGGGGGACTTGTGATGGGAATGGTGGTGAGACTGTGATGAGACTGGTGGTGGGACTTGTGATAGGAGTGGTGGTGGGACTGGTGATTGGACTGGTGATGATTCTTGTGATGGGAGCGGTGGTGGGACTGTGATGAGTCTGGTGGGGGGACATGTGATGGGAATGGTGGTGGGACTTGTGGTGTTGTGACTGGTGATTGGACTGTTGTGGCACTTGCAATTGGACTGGTGGTGGGACTGTGATGGGACTGGTGGTGGGACTTGTGATGGGACTGGTAAGGGCATTTGTGATGGGACTTGTGGTGGCATTTGCGATGAGACTTGTGGTGGGACTTGTGATGGAACTTGTGGTGGAACTGGTGGTGGGACTTGTGATGGGACTGGTAAGGGCATTTGTGATGGGACTTGTGGTGGCATTTGTGATGAGACTTGTGGTGGGACTTGTGATGGAACTTGTGGTGGAACTGGTGATGGGACTGGTGGTGGCATTTGTGATGGGACTTGTAGTGGCATTTCTGGTGGGACTTGTGGTGGGACTGGTGGTGGGACTTGTGATGGAACTTGATGTGGAACTGGTGATGGGACTGGTGGTGGGACTTGTGATGGGACTGGTGGTGGGACTGGTGGTGGTGGGACTGGTGATTGGACTGGTGATGGGACTGGTGGTGATTCTTGTGATGGGAGCGGTGGTGGGACTGTGATGAGTCTGGTGGGGGGACTTGTGATGGGAATGGTGGTGGGACTTGTGGTGTTGTGACTGGTGATTGGACTGTTGTGGCACTTGCAATTGGACTGGTGGTGGGACTGTGATGGGACTTGTGATGGGACTGTGATGGGACTGGTGGTGGGACTGTGATGGGACTGGTGGTGGCATTTGTGATGGGACTTGTGGTGGCATTTGTGATGAGATTTGTGGTGGAACTGGTGATGGAACTGGTGGTGGGACTTGTGATGGGACTGGTGGTGGGACTGGTGGTGGCATTTGTGATGGGACTTGTGGTGGCATTTGTGGTGGGACTTGTGGTGGAACTGGAGATGGGACTTGTGATGGGACAGGTGGTGGCATTTGTGGTGGGACTTGTGGTGGAACTGGTGGTGGGACTGGTGGTGGGATTTGTGGTAGCATGTGTGATGGGACTTGTGGTGGCATTTGTGATGGGACTGGTGGTGGGACTGATGTTTTCCGCAGAGCTTCCCCTTCGGGCTGTTTGATATCAGATTACTAGATACCTGCTGCTCAGAATAAAGACTAATTAGATTATTTTAATGATGATTAATTAACACAAACAAGCACATGAATGGACCAGGAAAACGTCATCTCTCGCTATGCTCAGAGGGTCTTCCCTTAGTTTCATATAGATCTAGACTAGGGGAAGGCAGGTTTGGCTCTGGAGAGCCAGGCATAGGCCAGGATTTGAGGATATCCCTGCTATGTACAGACAAGGTTATGGCTTCTTCAGTCATCCTGATTGACTCATCTGTGCACAGAAAGAAAATCCTCAAATGAGGGTCAGTGCTGATCTTGGGGGTACCTTATCCTGCCAAACCATTTCCACTAAATGGCAAATACTGATCATAGCCCTGCTGGACCACTTCCATAACAGGGTCAATATTGGTCACATTGATGCCATTCCTCTTCTGTTAAACAGTCAATACTTGCCATAGTTCTCCTAAACCAATACCATGATATGGTCAGTTCTGGCCAATACTTGCCACAGTTCTGCTAAACCAATTCCATTATATGGTCAGTTTTGGCCAATACTTGCCATAATTGTTCTAAACCAATTCCATGATATGGTCAGATCTGGCCAATACTTGCCATAGTTCTTCTAATCCAGTTCCATGATATGGTCAGTTCTGGCCAATACTTGCCATAGTTCTTCTAAACCAATTCCATGATATGGTCAGTTCTGCCAATACTTGCCATAGTACTTCTAAACCATTTCCATGGTATGGTCAGTTCTGGCCAATACTTGCCATAGTTCTTCTAAACCAGTTCCATGATATGGTCAGTTCTGGCCAATACTTGCCATAGTTCTCCTAAACCAATTCCATGATATGGTCAGTTCCGGACAATACTTGCCATAGTTCTTCTAATCCAATCCCATGATATGATCAGCTCTGGCCAATACTTGCCATAGTTTTTCTAAACCAATTCCATGATATGGTCAGTTCTGGCCAATACTTGCCATAGTTCTTCTAAACCAGTTCCATGATATGGTCAGTTCTGGCCAATACTTGCCATAGTTCTTCTAAACCAGTTCCATGATATGGTCAGTTCTGGCCAATACTTGCCATAGTTCTCCTAAACCAATTCCATGATATGGTCAGTTCCGGACAATACTTGCCATAGTTCTTCTAATCCAATCCCATGATATGATCAGCTCTGGCCAATACTTGCCCTAGTTCTTCTAAACCAGTTCCATGATTTGGTCAGTTCTGGCCAACACTTGCCATAGTTCTTCTAATCCAGTTCCAGTATATGGTCAGCTCTGGTCAATAGTTGCCATAGTTCTCCTAAACCAATTCCATGATATGGTCAGTTCTGGCCAATACTTGCCATACTTCTTCTAATCCAATTCCATGATATGGTCAGTTCTGGCCAATACTTGCCATAGTTTTTCTAAACCAATTCCATGATATGGTCAGTTCTGCCCAATACTTGCCATAGTTCTTCTAAACCATTTCCATGATATGGTCAGTTCTGGCCAATACTTGCCATAGTTCTTCTAAACCAGTTCCATAATTTGGTCAGTTCTGGCCAACACTTGCCATAGTTCTTCTAAACCAGTTCCATGATATGGTCAGTTCTGGCCAATACTTGCCAGGGCACTTGTGCCAGTGTATATCACAGACCTGCTGTAAGAACTTTCCATGATAGGGTCTTTGGTGGTCTCTGTCCATCTAGTCCACTGCCTTATCAGATTATTCCTTGGCAGGGTCCTTGATAAGCCAGACCACTCTTCCAGACATTGCTCATCACATTACTTCTGGACTTAAAGGGCCACTGTCCACTGCTCTTGTAGATATCTATTATTGATAATGTATGAAATAGATTATAGAAAGTTACAATATAACAAGAGCATTTAAAGGGCCAACGAGTCCCATTTCTTCCACAAGTTCTATTGAATAACTAAGCTCGATAAAAGTGTTGTTTTTTTTTAGGAAAGGAAATAAATAAATAAGTAAATAAAGACAACCCAGTGGGGGAGCTATTGCCGGTGCAGCAGGTGCAAAGCACCAGGCCCACAACAGATTGAGGGCCCTCAGCAGCTGGTGACTGCCTGCAATTTAGGGGTCTCTTAAATTGCTAGGGGAGAGAGAAGGGTGAGCTGATCACCTAGGGGTGCTCTGTATATTTAATTTGAGCTTTTTTATTGAACCCCACAAACACCAGTAGATCCCACTGTAGTATAATTGCATATAAAGTAATTTACTTTTTACTTTTTACACCATGTTGCTTATATCGAAAAGAAGGAAGGCTGAATATAAGAGGCTGCGATCCTATAATGTCTTACCTTGTACATGTCTAAAGGAAGGATCTGCTCCTTACTGCCCCAGCACAGGGCCCGCCAGGGCAAATAATAAAAAAACCTGAGATGTGGATCAAAACTAAGAGGCAAAAATCACCCGAGAGGCAGCAAATACCTCCAGTAACCTGAGCTCCAGGGGCCCCGGGGGCCACATGTCAGAAGATACCTCCATGACAGAGGAGCTGGGGCAGAGGCGGGTCCATCCCTGAGTGGTTATTACCCCCGGAGCAGGGCTTTTATCTGATACTTTATACTGGCTTAACTCTTTCACTGACAGTGACTGCAGTGTCAGGCTGACTACAAAGAGTTAAAGGGATATGGAAGGTCCCTGGATATTACCTGATATATAATATCCCCGGGTATTTATTTACTTTATTTTATTAGGAAGTTCTTATAAGCTCTGTATTTACTGCCTAAGATTAAACAATTGTAAATCTATCTATCTCTGTATCTATCTATCTATCTATCTATCTATCTATCTATCTATCTCTGTATCTATCTATCTATCTATCTATCTATCTATCTATCTATCTATCCCTATCTATCTATCTATCTATCTATCTATCTATCTCTCTCTGTATCTATCTATCCCTATCTATCTATCTATGTATCTATCTATCTATCTATCTCTCTCTCTCTGTATCTATCTATCTATCTATCTATCTATCTATCTATCTCTGTATCTATCTCTGTATCTATCTATCTATCTATCTCTCTATCTATCTCTGTATCTATCTATCTATCGATCTATCGATCTATCGATCTATCTATCTATCTCTGTATCTCTCTATCTTTCTATCTATCTATCTATCTATCTATCTATCTATCTATCGATCTATCTATCTCTCTCCCCATGTATCTGTCTGTCTCTCTATCTATCTCTCCCCTATCTATCTATCTATCTATCTATCTATCTATCTATCTATCTCTCTCCCTATCTGTCTATCTATCTATCTATCTATATCTCTCCCTATGTATCTCTCTATCTCTCCCTATCTATCTATCTCCCTATCTATCTCTCTATCTATCTATCTATATCTCTCCCTATCTATCTATCTCCCTATCTATCTATCTATCTATCTATCTATCTATCTATCTATCTATCTATCTTTCTCTCTCTCTCTCTCTATCTATCTATCTATATATCTATCTATTCCTGTGTGTGAAAGCATTGCATTACAGAAGAGGTAGTGGATAAGTGGAAGAGCCTTCCTGTAGAAGTGGTAGTGTCAGGTCTGGGATAGGCATAAGGTCATCCTGAGAGTGAACTTAGGCAAACTTTCTAGGTAAACAGAATAGGAAAATTAGATGGACCTTTTGTTTTTTACCTATGTTTCAATGTATGTAACTTTAGTTTTGTAGATCCCCATACATGATCTTAGCACATATTAAACATTTGTTATGACATTTCTTGGCTGAAGAGCTAGCCATCTAACAATAGAGTGATCTGATACTGCTAAGTATTTATATGTCCTCATTTTGTACAACACAGCTGACATATAAATAATAATTCCTGATAATTATTTACGGTGCAGGGCTGACCTCTGGACTGACCTCTGGGCTGACCTCTGGGTTGACCTCTGGGTTAACTATTAAATAATAATTAATATTTACCTGGTCTCTGCATGTTTGGTGTCTTTAAAGTATATGGACGGTTTCTGACTAGATATATAATATCCCCGGGTATCTATTTACTGACATGTACTTTATTTTATTAAGAAGTGCTTATGAGATCTGTCTATAATCAAACAAACAGTCCCTGTATGGGTCTGCCCTCTGTAGCTCACAAAGACACACACATTGTAATACTTGTTGTGCAGTCTCTCATACTAACCCATCAGTGACCATCTCTTAGCAACATGCTGCTGAGACACGGTCCCTGATAGGCTAGTATACTGCACATCCAGCACTACAGAGTCTGTGTCTGCATATGCTGCAGAGGGCAGACCCAGGTCCTATCCTCTTATGGTAGCGCAGCACAAGGCAGCAGCGGTGTCGGTGAGCATCCGCTAGATGGCGTTGACGATTTTCCGGTGCCATATCACAGAGTCAAGGCTTAGGTAAACTGTGAGGGTTAGGGGTTAGGGTGAGGGTTAGTTCAAGGGTTAAGCTAATATTATAAGCTTAGAACGTGTGTAACATATCGTTAGAGCTGCCAAATATCTGCCGCGCCATCTAGCGGTTGGAGGCCGCACTGCAGTGGCGAATCTGTCCCGAAAACCATAATAGTATAGATCCCAGACCCATGCAGGGACTATTTGTTTGATTATACCCAGTAACGTCCAGGAACCTGCCACGTCCCTTTAAAAATTTCCTGGGTACCAAGAATATGGTACAAATCCCTCATATCTGCGAATTCTATTTTCCGTGCAGTCACATGACAAATGTAAAGCTTTGCATAAGTAGCTAATTAGCACCGTGGTGTGGAATGTGTAAATAGAGAACACTTAATTGGAATCAGGAGAGGAAAAATCTTAATGTCCAGGAAAAAACCAATTAGTAACCACACTCAAATATGTATAAAATATTTATATTCACTGGAATTCGTGGCTAATATATATATATATTAAATAGTACATTCGTGTCCACATTTAAATGTCTAGAGATAAATGAAAAACATATTTTCTGCTCAGAATTCCTAGAAATACAGTTATTGCACTACATTCTGGGAAACTGGGCGGGGACATGCAAATAAGTCCACCCGTCCAGTTTCCCATAGTGCAGTGCAATAATGGAATTTCTGGGAATGTTTTTTCATTTATCTTTAGACGTTTATTTACGGCACAGGGGAGCCTTCTCCATAAGATAAATGATGTCCTGGTATATTACATATTTGGTTGTCAGTGTGCGTCACGTTGCGATGTTGGTCACGCATTAGAGGTCGCAACCACGAGCCACGCACGGCACACGACTTAGGCGGGATGAGCGCCGAAGGCTCTCATCTGCGAAGCCTCCCACAGCTTACGCTGCATTGTGAGGGTCGCAACTGTGAACCAAGCGCGTAACTCTAAAAACCCTCAAAACGAAAAAAAAATATTTAACAAATATAATAACACACTCACAGACAGCACAGGGGGAGAGCCGGAAGCCGGGGAGTGAGGTTACAAGCGATTTTGAGCCTAATTTGTGGGTTTTCGTGAAACCAAAATCGAGGGGAAAAATGGCGGACGAAAAAAATAAAAATTCCGAAACTGGATGAAAACGAGAGCAAAGCCAGGCACGCGGGACTTAGAAAATACACAACGGCAAAGACAGTAACACTTACACCAACAATGACAGGCACGCAGGACTTTGTACATAAAACCAACGGCAGTGATCGCGCGCCACGCAAACACTCAGCAGAACCACAGAGGAGAAACACACATGGAAGGTACAGGGGAGATGGTGGAAAGAGACACGCGGCATTCCCAAGCACTAAACTTGCAGGTTAACGAACCCTGCAATGAGTGACCCGTATAGTAGGCAAGAGAAAAGGGTCACAATGAGCGCCAAAGGTGCTCATTGCGGGGCTCACGATGACCACCACGAGTGGGAGAGGCTTGCAATAAGGGCTTAGCGTGGGGCTCACAATGAGCACCAAAGATGATCAGTGCAAAGTAGAAAAGTTCAAGGACTAGGGGGAGAGGCTTGCAATGAGCGCCGAATTTGCTCATTGCGAGCCACGCGATGAGCACCAAAGGCGGTCAGCGCTGGGCTCGTGATGAGAGCCGAAGGTGCTCAGAGGAGCAAAAGCCTCACCTTGTGTGGCAAACAGCATTGCCAGCCTTACAATTTTAAACCCGTCATTGTTAACGGGCAAGTCACTAGAATATATATATATATATGTGCGCGCCATTCTTTTTGTAATTTGTTATAGATGTTTTTGACTTGTAATATTCCATGAGCAGCGTACACACTTATGTTTCCGTATGCGCATCCACGACATGAGCCGCGTGCACACACGCCAAGCGCAGCATGAGCCATGGCTTTGGGAGGAGGGGGAGAAGAGACACAGGGGAGGGGGGAAGACAAAGGGGAGGGAGGGCATAGAGACACAAGGGAGGGGGGAGGAGGAGGGAGGAGGAAGGGGGAAGAGACACAGGGGACAGGGAGAAGAGATATGTGGGAAAGAGACACAGGGGAGGGGGAAGAGATACAGTGGAGAGAGTGGCAGGAAAAGACACAGGGGAGGGGTGGAGAGACACAGGGGAGGGGGGCAGAGAAACGGGGGGAGAAACATGGGGGAAAGAGATACAGGGAAGGGGAGAAGAGAGAAAGGGGAAAGTGGGGGGAGAGTGGGGAGAAGAGACACAGGGGAGGGGAGAGACACAGGAGAAGGGGGGAGACACAGGGGAGGGAGAGGAGGAGGAAAGAGACACATGGGAAGGAAAGGGGGGGGGAGTAAAAATATTACCCCGTCATTTATGACGGGCAAACGACTAGTATTAATAATAAAAATAATAGTAATAATGTGAGCTCATATAAATGTAATCTATGGGGGATTTTTAGAAATATAATTTTATAGAAAACAGGATTCCTAGTTAAGTCTCCCAGCACATAACTGATTTAAGGGATTTGGATTAGATGATCCTCTCCTGAGAATAAAAGAGAGAAAGGATCAATTATCTGAGGATTTCATTTAGGTAAAGGAGCGAATTAGTCCTAAAAAGCACAAAAAACAGATCTGGGTAACAGAAACTACAAAACGTGGAATATGTCTATCTATCTATTACTGTTTTTATCTATCAATCAATCTATCTATCTACTGTATATCTATCTATCTCTATCACTCTATCTATCTATTACTGTATCTATCTATCTATCTATCTATCTATCTATCTATCTATCCCTCTATCTATATCTATATATCTCTATCACTCTATCTATCTATTACTGTATCTATCTATCTATCTATCTATCTATCTCTGTCTATCTATCCCTCTATCTATCTATCTATCTATATCTATATATCTCTATCTATCTATCTATTGATCTATCTATCTATCTATCTATCTCTCACTATATATATATATATATATATATATATATATATATATATATTACTGTATCTATCTATCTATCTTTACCTATCTATCACTCTATTTATCTATTACTCTATCTATCTATCTATCTATCTATCTCTCTCTACACACACACACATCTATCTATCTATCACTCTATTTATCTATTACTCTATCTATCTATCTATCTATCTATCTATCTATCTATCTATCTCTCTCTACACACACACACATCTATCTATCTATCCACCCCCCCCTCTCTCTCTCTACCTATCTATTATTGTATCTATCTATCTCTGCCTATCTATCACTCTATCTTTGTATATCTCTATCTATGTATTAGGGTATCTATCTATCTATCCATCCCTCTCTCTCTCTCTCTCTCTCTTTTTCTCTCTATCTATCTTTGTATATCTCTATCTATGTATTAGGGTATCTATCTATCTATCTATCTATCTATAAAGCATTAAAGGAATTCAAGCATGCCTGCCTAAAATCATACAATATGTACCTGTTTGTTTTCTCTGTAGCTGCTGCAGCTCATGTATACACAGTGAAGTGCAGTTTTTTCAAATTAGCCCATCAGTGACCTCTCTCTAGCAGCACAGATTTTATGATACACTGCATGCCCTGTACTTGTAGAAGTTCACTATCTTGATGATCTGCAGATGGGAGGAACTAGGAATTATTTGTAAGATTTTAGGCAGAAAAAAAACAGAGCTTATAAGCACTTTATAATAAAATAAAGTACATAAAAGTAATAGACACAGAGTGATATTATATACCTGGTAACATCCAGGGACTTATATCCATATCCTTTCCTGGGCTAAAATAAGTTTCTAAACATGTCTCTATCTGTATAGATAGATTATAGATAGCATAGACTAATTACAAATGTATATATATATATATATATATATATATATATATATATATATATATATATATATATATATATATATATATATTCATATATCCCCTGCTGGATCTCAACCTCGTCATGGTGAAAGGGCTTGTGTACCCCAATGAAGCTGTGAGCTATACCATGTAGGGTCACCCAAGATGGGCAGGTGCAGGTCTTGTGGAGAGATAAGACAAATTGCGGTACCCTGGAGAAGGAACTGGCAACCCACTTTGCCAAGATAACCATATGGGTGAGACATAGCGATTGCATCTGGCATGCTGTTGTCCATAGGGCCATAGAGAGTTGGACACAACTGAACAACACATATATATATATATATATATATATATTGTATATAAATAAGTATCTATATATATATATTTATTTAAATTATATATATATATATATATATATATATATATATATATAAAACCTTAGAAGTATATATATATATATATATATATATATATATATATATATATATATATATATATATATAACATATATACTCAGAGACCTATAACATTACCCAGCCACAGAGGGGTCTTCTTATTAATCTGTTGTTCTTGTCACTTGGCTGGACTGAACACAAACACTAAGGAGAAGATCCCATATAAGATCACCCCCAGCCCCAGCCCTGCTTGGTTTCTATCCCTTGAAACAGCAACAAATTAAAATGAAAGGGGATCTGGGAACCTAATCCTAGACAATGGTAAGAGGGCAGGAGAGGAGGGGGGAGGGCTGTCCTTGGAAGAGCCAAAGAGGTGTTGTAGGGAGAGTAATCACACACAGCTTGGGGAGAGTCTGAGCCTCACACACAGATCTGGGGGAATCCTCTACATTCTGCACCAAAACCCCCTGATATTGTGGATCTGACACCCTTTACATGCTGGATTGGGTGCTGCCTCTCCACCCCAAGCCTAAAAACCTGGATTTTGTGATACATTGCTTGGAAACAAAAGCTGGCTGATACAAAAGGAGACTCTACACCCCCCTCCTCCTCCACCTCCTCCTTTTTTTTAACAGCCATCACCATACTGCTTCCCTTCCCCCCAGAAGTGATCCTGGAGCTCTGCACATGCCGGGGACTTTCCTGCCTGTCCTGGTAAGCTGCAGAAAATCTTTAATTTAATTGTTTTTCAGCTAGTTTTTGGCTTGTTCCCTGGCCCAGGGTGGTGGGCTCTGCTGTAGATACAATGTATCAGTGACACAATGTATCAGGGATATGATACAATGCTCTGTGCTGTATCCTATGAACTGCAGCAAAACCTCATTGATCTGCTTATTGCTAATAAGGACATGTCTTGGCCATGAATCTGAGGCTCTGGCCCACTTATTGTCCTCACACCCTTCACCATAAGGCCTGGTGAATCCTGGGACTTTCCTGCAGGAGCAGCCCACAGGGAATGCAGCTGCCTGGGCAGTGGGAGGGGACCTGCCCTCCCTACACTGCATCTCCTGCTCCATACAAAGCACTGGATTTGTGATTCTTATCTCTTGCTGTGTGGTCTGTCTGTGTCTCAATGATATGTTTAGGCATCCGAATAAGGGGGTACATATCTATAATATATAATAAGTGGGCAATAAACAAGCTTTAAATGTTTTGGGAGATTTGTTGTGATACTGATTGGTTTTAGCTGCTGGTTCTTAGTAAATAATCTGTTACCAGGCACTGTTAGATATTCTCTGCTTAACCATACTACTAAGGTGTGTGTATATATATATATATATATATATATATATATATATATATATATATATATATATATATATATATGTTATTTGTTTAAATTTATGTAATTGGACACAAGATCAATGTAAGATTTTAAGCCTATAATATTTTATTATATATATATATATATCTATATATATATATATATCTATATATATATATATATATATATATATATATATATATATATATATATATATATATATATATATATATATCCAAAAATGCACTTGGGGGGTGGGACCACAAGAGCATAGGTGAAGATTGCTTGATGGGGACAAGACCAGAGTGATAGGAAGGGGGAGCACAGAGGATATTTATGGGATCTGGGGTGCAGAGCATTCTGGGAACAGAGGAGGATTTTATTGGGGGAATGGGAAGGATAGGTAAAGGATGGAGGGAATGGAAGACAGACATGGCATCTGGGTAAAGACCCAAAACAGAAGCTGGATTTGGGGGGGTGAGTACCCAGGACAAGAATGGTGTCAGAGCAGAGGTTTCCAGTGGGGAATACAGTGTAAAGATGGGGGGGGGGGGGTTGTAGTATAACCCTGAGGATGTGTAGGGGATATGGTCAACAGAGCTAGACATGGTAGGTGGGGGATATATAGGAGAATAAAGAAAGTGGGGCTGGTGAAAGGAGAGCATAGAAGAATTGTGGGGGGAGGGGCAGAGCGCATTTGTGGGGTAACCTGGTGGTATAAATTATTGAATATGGATAGCACAGGGGAAGAATGGAGGGGGGGGGGGGGGGTAAAAGCAGGCTGAAGGGATCTAGGGTTGGAGAGGAGGGGGATACTGGAATGAAAGCAACAATATATTAGGTGGGGGGATTAGTGGGTCTGAGCAGCTCATGGGGCAAATTAACAAGGTATTGTATGTGTTGGGGGGGGGGGGGGGGGGGGTAAGGAACTGTCAAATATCATTATATTCCAGCTCTTAAAAGTTAAAAAAAATACACTATAAGAAATCAATAAAAATATACCATTTTATAAAAAAATATGTATACAACGGAAAATATTCTTGTGAAAAGGCGACCTGTAGTAACCACCTGACCAATATCAGGATGTCTCATTATTGGTACATAGAGCCTCAATAATGCAGCACGTTATATACAAACCGGTACAGCGAGAGACGCCATGAATATTCATAAACATACCGCGATTTGTAGAAATTCTGCTTAGATTTTGTTATGTTTTGGGCTTAAAATTCATGTTTTCACATTTTTATATATATATATATATATATATATATATATATGTATATATATATATATGTATGTATTTGTGGCCCAAATAAACCATGCCCGTGCTATATGTTACGGCCCCTTTACATCCAGTATGTCTGACAAGGTGTTGCATGGCTGGGTGTCCCTGCACTGGCAAATTATCATTTCTCCCAAAGTGCAAGTCTGTTCCTGGCAGAGCTCATTTGCAGAGAATCTCCAGCGCTTCCCAGCAGGCAGTCGGGGTAATTAATATAAGACAAGCTGCCCTCGGGGGTATCTCTTGCACTTCATTCTTAGAAAGTGATCTGCAGACAAAAGCCAATGTTAATCATTGCCCCTAGTTTCTGATATGCACCCCCCCCTTACTCCAACAAAGGAACCAGCCAGCCACTGTTTCATTCATGGCTAGTGTTTTATTCAGATGTGGCTACCTTTCAAATGCAGATACTGGCCGGCCTCTGATGTCATAAACTGCACCATGTGATGTCACATCCTAAATCTTATGTAGAGACCTGCATACGAATACAAACAATGATGTCAGATAGGTACAGGTCTGTCTACCAAAACTCCTATACTTGATTAGTCCTTATATGCATTTTTACCCCCAGCTACAGATCTATCACCCAGAAAAAGTCTCCATCTGTTATCCTCCAATCTTTAATTAAAATGCTCGTTTTGACACTGGATCTATATATCTCCATCTATCTAGTAGTTGTATGCATATATTTGTGAAATTGCGTCTAATTGCAGGTATATTGCGTCCCATGCACTCATATTTGCGTTGGCTCGGCATCTCCGGGCCTCAGTTTCTTTTCAGTAATCTACTGACTTCCATTTATTTTGCCCTCGCCCTCTGTTTCCGTGTTAGGTTGGCCCTCGGCCTCTTTGCATGCCCGGCCTGGCTTGCTGGCCCTTTACACTCCCTGGCCTGGCTGCACTATGGCACTTTCCGTGTCCTGTCCTTGACCTGGCTTGGCAGGTCCTCTACCGTTTCCGCGCCCAGCCTGGCTTGATTGGCCCTCTGGACCTCTCCGTGCCCTGTCATTGACCTGGCTTGGCTGGTCCTCTGCCCCTTTCTGCGCTTGGCTTGGCTGGTCCTCTGGATTTCTCTGTGCCCTGTCATTGACCTGGCTTGGCTGGTCCTTTGCCCCTTTCCGCGCCCGGCTTTGCTGGTACTCTGGACCTCTCCGTGCCCTGTCCTTGACTTGGCTTGGCGGGTCCTCTGCCCCTTTCCGCGCCTGGCTTGGCTGATCCTCTGCCCCTTTCAGCGCCTGGCTTGGCTGGTCCTCTGGACCTCTCTGTGCCCTGTCCCTGACCTGGCTTGGCTGGTCCTCTGCCCCTTTCAGCGCCTGGCTTGGCTGGTCGTCTGGACCTCTCTGTGCCCTGTCCCTGACCTGGCTTGGCGGGTCCTCTGCCCCTTTCCGCGCCTGGCTTGGCGGGTCCTCTGCCCCTTTCCGCGCCCGGCTTGGCTGGTCCTCTGCCCCTTTCCACGCCTGGCTTGGCTGGTCCTCGCTGTGCCCTGTCCCTGACCTGGCTTGGCTGGTTCTCTGCCTCTTTCCGCTCCCAGCCTGGCTTGGTGGCCCTCTGGACCTCTAGGTGCCCTATCCCTGGCTCTCGATTGCCTCTACCTCTTGCCCTTGTAGGTTGAATACTCCTGTACCAATTCTTGTCTTCTGAAGTTTGAATGAACAACCAGTATTGTTACCATATTGTGGGGTGTATATCTGTTGTTCACAAAGAAACCTGATCTCTGGGCAGATTCGGTGGGCAGACACCCCCCAGATTACTATAGTTTGTTTATTACTATATCCTACACACTGGGCCTCATCGTTCCTTATTGTGGGTTTCAGCCTCTCCTTCCCACACAAATCTAGACTGCTTGAGGATAATTAGCATTTGTGTCTGTTTATATCTCCAGAGTGTTAATTAAGAAATTAAAACACAGAAACAGATTTTGTCTCTCCCTTTTTACAAGATGCCTTGCTGAAAGAAATTGCTTAAATATTGTCTTTATATTTCCAACATAATGATATTACAGCGAGTAAAGAGAAATATCACATAAAGCATATAGGAGCAGACTGTATAATGAGGGGGCATTATATACACGGCTGAGCAGGGCCTCATTAGCCAATGTCTGTCTACTGCAACCATTACTTGTGTCTTATGTAGCAAAATACACATCTTTACTGTCAGTGGACTGATCATGTATGAAACGAGACGGTCTGTATGTCTTACTCCCCCCATGCCTCTTGTATCTCAATTGACAGGTGAAGGGGGAATAGATTTAAAGGGAATTCTTCAGCCTTCTAAAGGGAGACTGGGGATGTCATCAACATAAATTGTCGTTGGACTGCACTCTGGGAAACTGGGTGGGGGCATGCAAATTAGTGTGTAAAAAAATAAATAAATGTAAAAAAAATAAATATATATATTTTATTTATTTATTATTTTTTTTTACACACTAATTTGCATGCGCCCACCCAGTTTCCCAGAGTGCAGTCCAACGACTACACAGACATTTGGAGGGACAAGGAAAATTATCCATCTGAATCTGCCAGTTCTTTCAGCATTTGCTTTAACTAGTACTGCAGTGCATTATGTTTTTTCTAGCATTGAATGAGTTAGCCACTATACAAAGCATCCTCTATCTATGCCTTTACACCTACCTGTTTATTTACAGGCTATGTGGGGGTCTTGGCATTTTGTGACCTCTGTCTGCCCTCCGTGATGGAAGGGGTGGGTACCAAGCCATCTGGCTGCTTTAATACAGCTGCCCAGCCACTGACACAGGAATAAAAACTATAATATTGAGGAATTTTGTAAGATACAGTTACCAAAAAATGTGGCAAAGCATATCCATTCAATAGGATGATTAGTTTAAGATGGATAAATACTGCGGGACTTGTTTTAGTTGACCATTGTTACGATTCTCCTTCTTGGATTTGGTGTTTTTTTTTTTAGTTTTAATGATTGAATTGGTATTTGTACTTGCCAAGTGTGGCCTGGTCAACGTAATATTCTCCTACTAATCGCCAACGATATCACAAACTTGGTGGCCATTACATCTTGTTGTCTTCTGACCAGATACTAGTGACTTGACCCTAGGACTTCTGAAGTAGGAAATAAACTGTTCCCATTGGCTTAGTCACAGTGACAGATAAATGCTCCTAAAACTTTTTAGGAATCCCAACTTGGGCATCAACTCAAAGGACAAATGAACACAGGGGTTGACTTATTTACATGAAACGCAGGACCCAACCAGTTTAGTTGGTAGCCAGAGAAACTTTTTAGGAACTAGATTTTGGGAAAATATTTTAGAAATTTGCTCATAACTATAAAGTCATCAGCCAACATTAACATGTAGGAATAGTGTTTTCATGTCATCCCCCATGTGTCTCTCTCTTATGTGGTCAATTTAAGGGCTGGACTGTCCATGTTGGATAGTTACACTGATGCAGCACAGGATATTCCTCATCTGGTCAGGCACAAATGATCTAGAACTTGTTTTACACAAGTACTTGACAAATCCAGGAAGATGAGATTCCTGTAATTTCACAGTTTGTTCCTAATTTTTAAGTTATTCTACATATATTAAACATTTATTTATTTAAATAATCATACTCTGCCTCTTAAGACATTTAACTGGCTCCTACATTTCAAATACATTTATCAAGTCCTGCTCTAGAATGAAAACCATTTATACAGTATTTTAATAGGATACGAATGGCACAGTGATTCTTCATATCCTATTAAACTGCTGTTAAAATCCATTGGCTTAGCTAGGATTTACTTAAACTTATACTCTTCTTACAAGGATTTGTGAAATCATAGGTTGACCAGGATGGATGATGGGAAGCTCCATAGTCCCATTTGGCTTTCTGGATTAATGTGGTTGGCCTGACCTCTATGTGGGGTATATTTTGGAGGATGACTATCACTCTGTTATTTGTGATATTGGACTATGTTATTTCCTAGACCTGGGGAAAGCTTTTTTGTGGGGCGAACTCCTAGGCTATAAACCGTGAATCTGATTGTCTTTATTGTTAATAGCCAGTCAGACTATTGAGCAGCCACCAATACTTTTTTCTTTTTTTAGGAACCAACGAAGAGTATATGTATACAATAAAACATTTATTTTTTTCCGTATAACCAAATAAGTTTGATGCCAGTATCTCCCATGCTCTTCGAAATGTTTACCGAGTATAATCAATTATTCAGTCTAGTCAACCAGATTGTAGCTCATGGTCAAAGGATAGGTGAATCATGTTATCTACTCTTACACCACTCAGGAATATACCAATTGCTTGTGGTGACATTTGGGAGTAAATAATTGAAGTTGAGACAGTGGTTATGGAAAGAAGGCCGGTTTTGAGAAAAATTATTCTATCAAACAGAAGAGCCAGCCAAACTTGTTTTAGGAGCCAGGGCAGGGTGTATGTGTATAGATCTGCAGGAATAACATTGTAGGAGCTCTGACTTGTCAAGTTCTTGGAGTGCTAAGGAAAGGATAAGCTGTAATGTAGTGGAGTATAATGCCAAGAGTAGACCTTCTCATGATGTTGTTGGGGTCACTGGTCCTATCACCCTTTATTTACATCTACACAATATAGCTCACTTTTTAGAATCCTTTTCAGTGACCATGAAGCTGCGAGCATAAATACACTCTTATGTTTATGTTAAAGATGGTGTCCAGATAAACATGAGTTTCATGACTAACCAACACTATTTAAAGACTAACTGGTTATGTCCACCACTGGTAGTGAAAGTGTTAAAGGCAGCTTTTGCTTGAGGCATTGTTGAGTGTTTATAAAACTGAAAGCACTCGCCCATATAACACTGCTGTGTGTTTAACTTTTGCTCACTAACTAGAGATCCTTCATTTAACAACCGGGTCAAATTGAGAGCCTGGGGGTGTTTTTGCAAACCCGCATTGCAGACTTCTTGATATTTGCTGTCCTGGGTGGATACAGGTGAGTGACTGGGAACAGGTGATTTTTAAGAACACCCAGCGAGGTAGCCACCTTCAATGCGCCAGCACAGTCAAAAAATAAATGTGAAAATATAGCTTTTGTATTGCAATGTTTACAAAAAAAAAGGTGACTGGTCATAAAACCATTGCATATTTAATTGAACATTTTCATTTACTAAATACTTTCTTTATGATTGGGATTTAATGCAAAACCATCTGTAAAGAAAATTCTGATTTATCATAATTGGCAGAAATATCTGCCATTCTCGGCTTCTGTGTTGACTCCACCCCCCTTTCACAGTGGAACACCAGGAAGTTGTTTTAAACGTTGCATGCTGGGACAGATCCCTGAAATTGTATACAGTTTCAAAAATTAAAGGAGACTTGGCTTCCACTGGAACTCATGAAAGTAGATTATATATAAATCAGATTGATTTCTTGTATACCCTTAAGCGTAACAATATGTATTTTCATAATCTTGGATCCGGTATCAAGTAAATACGTTTTAAATAATCTTTTGTTGAAACCTTAAGTTTAAGGTGTTTAAAAGGTGGTGTAGATTTGTGCATAGTATTATATATGTTTCATAGGCTGGAGAAAATAATACAAAATACCTTGAATGTCCGTTTCACCTGATGAATGAACACAAAATAACAATGGACAGATTCATCATTTTTATATTTGAGTTTTGTTTATTTAAAGCCATCTTAGTTTATATAGTTCTACCTCTTCTGGCCTGTTCTTAAGTGTCCTAATCTAATGTGATTAGATAGTACTTCCTTAATGATGTCTTAATCATATCAGCATAGATAAGTACACTTGAGAAAACAACATAAGATAGAAAGGGAGGAGATACGGCCAAGATTGTCCCATTAATCCATTTCTTATGGTCTCCATTTTTATTTTTAACCAAATAGATTTATCATCAAGACAGTATTGAATATCTATTTGAACAAACAAATAACAAGCCAAGCAGGATGTTATAACTTGCGTTCATGATTTTTATGTCCTCGCAATACTATATTTCTGCATAGGGAGTCAGATTTTAGAAGGTAGTAGTTGGATAGGCTAAAGCTTTTCAAGATTGGCCTGAAGAATAAGAGAAGTGCAAGAAGAATGTATCTCCAAAGTGTCATTCATTCAGAAAGACAGTCCCTCTGTTCAGAATAAATTCACCCCTTCCCTCTTGGCCTCCAAAATGTCTATCTTTTGGGGAAAAAAATCCCACATTTAAGTGCAAAACCCTGTTTTCCATCCTTGACTTTGTCTCAGTTTTGGTTCTCTCAATGGAGATTGACAAAAATATCTGCAACTGAGAAGACAGTTAGATATTTGGAGGATCCCTGAAAGATGTTGAGAGTAAAAAAAAAATAAATACAAAAATAAAAAGTTGGTTACCAGAAGTACAATTTTGGGATCCATGGCTTCCAGAATGTGCCGAGCTCTAGTACCAGAGAAAGTCTGCTAAACGTGTATATGGAGCATTGCGCATACAATAAGTGTGTAGATCTCTAAAATGTATACGTTGTACAGCATGGCCATAACACGACTTATAGAGCTTAAAGGACCTCTTTATATAAGCAGAAATGTCACATGCTTGTGAACTAAGCAAGAAATTAACTATGTTAGCAGTTATGGAAGTCATGAGCATAGAAGCATTATCTAAGAAGTGCATGAAGCTGCCCTGACAGTATTACTTCCTTTATAAGTTCCAAGGGGGGTAACAGAGCAGGTCAGCAAGGCTTGCAAGTATACTTGCGTTTACTGAACCTATGAGAGAAAGGGGTAGGTATACTGTGCTGCAATCTGATCTGAATCCACAAACCCACCACCCTCCCCCTTTCCTTCCATTCTCAATAGATAGAAAATGTTTAAGTTTGTGAGTTTCCAACCTTGCAAGGTGCTTTGGGGACACTGGATTCTAAGTTCAGAGGTGGCCCTCCGTCCTTTGCAACGTGTTTAATACTGCTATTGTTTTTGCCTTGATCGTAACCCGTGTATACCGCTAAGGAATATGTTGTTGTGTTACAAATAAATAATAGAACACTTCCACGCAGTCTTCAAACCAGCAAGACGTGTGGAAGACACGAACATGGCATCCATCAGGAACCAGCAGTGACTACTAAAATATATACTTTACCAAAAAAGTATTTTATGCCTAAAGTGTATAAGACTGCTTTTTTTGGTGCATTACAAATAAAGGATATTATTAATAATAACTACGTATTCCGGGAAAAAATATTTTAACACATTGCAAAAGAATGGTGGGCCCTGTGTTGAGGTTAAAACTAAACTTTAGATAATACTTGTTCCAAGAGTACCTTTAAAGGGTTTGGGTCTGATGCAAGAGGATAGATTCATTGTGCTGAAGGAGATTAGCTTCTTTGAAGAGGAGGAAAGAAGAACATCATTAGTAGAGTGAAGAGGGTGGTTGGGATGAGATGAACCTGCTTATGTTGTACGTTTGTTACAAATTACACATATAAGAGTTCTCGGGCTGCAGTGATACTTTAAGTTTTTTAAGAGATATTTGTCCCTCTCTTTTTTGCCATTTTGAAATGTTGAGGGTTTGGATGCAGCCAAGGTAAAAACGGGTTAGGGAACGAAGAGGGTGTGAGAAGAGAGAAATTGCCTAGAACGGGTAAAACCAAAATACTGAGAACCGATGGCCAACAAACTCCGACGCCTATCTTAGCCCCATAGTCTTGTTCATGTGAATCGGGTTAGGAAGTCGGCTCCTAGCTCTTGTGAGGAAGGGATAGAAGTGCTAATGTTCTCTGTAACTACAGACGGGAAGAAAACCCCATTGAATGTGAAGTGTCTCTGCAGGAGACCCAAGAGGCCTCGGCCTGTGTTTGTACACATTCCATCTCAGGCCTATTCAATCCTGCACAGTGGGAAGAAAACCCGCTAATTCTTCTGTTTGAAAGTGCGAATTATGAGAAAAGGAACGTTCATTACCATTTATTTGGTGTTCTTAGCATTCAGCTCCAGTTATTCAGTCTGCAATGCCTTAATAGGGGCTGTATCTATACAAGTTGCTGTGGTTTTGGTAGATTTTCATTTTTCTCTAGAATTCAAGCACAGCAATGGCTGTAGAACAGCTATGGTCCCATTAATCCATTTAATTTTAACCGTTAAGAAAACTGCAGCAATTCATTTTTTTTTTTCTGCAGATGTCTAAATTATTTCGGTGTCTTGTGAGATGAAATTACACATTAACTTTAATTTACAGCATTCCCGGGCTCAATACTATAGACCAGGCTGGATGGAGAGTTGATGTACCACCATTTTTGAGAATTTAAATATAAATCTAAAAGTTATTGAATTTTTTTTTTTTTTTATTGAGGACACCGCCACCATTCATATTTATTTATTTATTTATTGTATTGCTTGTATTCCTGACAAACTAGAATTCTGAGCTGTACGCAGACTGGCTCGATGGGTAACACATAAATACATTTGAATTTAAATACAATGGATTCATTAATTTTAAGAAACGCATTCAAAATAGACACACCCTGGATGTCTTATATTTTTGGCAGGGTGAATCTGAGAAGCATGTACAAACACTGTTACTGGAGCACTATAATGTCCTTACAATAAGAGACTGCTGTTTTAATTGGACATTGATCATTTAATCAATTCCTTAAAAAATATTTCATATTTTAAACTTGGGTTTTCATAATTTAAGCCTCTGGTTGAGCTGCTTTGAGGAGGAGGCAGTACTAAATGGCAAAACATAAGCAAACGTCTTGACCTTGGAGGGTGTGTTCCATTGGCTGGTGTCCTTATGTGTTCAA
The DNA here is from genome assembly GCA_027410445.1 of Discoglossus pictus. Lineage (NCBI taxonomy): Eukaryota > Metazoa > Chordata > Amphibia > Anura > Alytidae > Discoglossus > Discoglossus pictus. Next base: position 284,614,160 of record CM050168.1, read on the forward strand.
TTGGTTTCCCTTATCAACGAGCAGCTTAATAATGTCTGGCAGTCGGTGAAGATGATTGTGTAGATTTATTGGAATACATCTACCATCATTGAGGTTCTGACAATGGCTCAAAAAAGCATAGAGCACACACTTGAACTTCTCAGTAGACCTTTATATGTCAATAACACGTTGAGTTGGAACATTGTATTATAATTGTCGATACATTCTTATATTTATAACCTGAACATGGCTTCACAAACAAGTGGAACTTTTCATTTTAATATCATAGAATGTTTTAGGTTTTGTCCCTACTGCTCAGTTACCTGCCCTTGTTTGCCTCTTTAGAATCGGCACATAGGTGTGACAGAGCTACTTGAACAAGATCCAAAGCAATTTGGGACCGGACTGAGCAAACAAACCTAATTAAACATTGGTGAGGTTCTCAGGAACACCGCCAACGTGTGGGCCATAGGGAGAGATGGGGGAGGTCTGACCAGGTAAAAAGAGTTTCTCTTAATGGGATCTCTGTACGTCTTAGAAGATTTATAGATCGGTTTTAGGATTTATCAATAACTTTACAAAAAAAGTTTTTTTTTAAATGAAACTGATGTTTTATGAAAATGTTGTTTCTTAAAGGTATGTGTGTGTTTGTGTTTATCTCTCTCTCTTTCCACTAAGTTTGGCCTTTTTCTGGTAGAGATCACAAGAAGTACTTGCTGCAGGATGGAATCACATGGTTGGGTGGGGTCTGAGCTCAAAGCTGAATCGGAGCACAAGGAGAGAGAGACTACATATCCCAGGCTGTCTTGCAACCCAGGAACCCCAGAGTTTAATACAAATGTTTTAGCTAACCTCTGCTTTCTCCCGATTGGCCAAAAAGAAATTATGAATGTTATGCTAATCTTAGCAGGCATTTTCAGTTGTCAACTAACAAAAGCTGCCACCTGCAAACTGAAAAGATTTAGCAAACCTCTCGGTGAGTTTGTAAATGTTTATTTTGTTGTTTTATTTTTTTTTTGCGTGCACTACTGATTCTCCTCTATCAGATGCATTCACAATCCAGGAAACGTAGTTATGCCTTTTTGGACTAAAAGTGTGTGGACAAAATCACTCCATAGAGATTTTTCGAAGACCTTTGAAAACTTCAGATCACTCCATTTATCACTAGCAAAAGCGATTTAAATATGAACAAGAAAAATAGCTTTAGAAAATATTCTTCTTTTTCTGCTGGTTTAACGTTTAGTTGCAAGTCTTGACTTTTGACTAATTTGAATTAATTAATCATTCTACTTTCTTGCACTGTAGTGACAGATGATTACTTTTCACATAATGCTTTGATCTGGAAAACAAACTTGTACAATGGAAAGACTTCTATCTTCTTCATACGAATAAAGTTAAACCTTCATCCAGGCAGTGCAGGGAGGGTTTATCAATTTGAAACATTCCACAATGCACTTCCATAGGCCGCCTACAAACCCTAGCATGGAGATTTATAGACTTAACAAGGATCACACTATAAACCAATATAGAAAACCTAATCACATCATAATGTTGTAAGGAAAAAAAATAAAATCACGATTTGGGACTTTTTTTATATCTGGAAGATTAAATATCCAAACCGTATATTTATAGACTGGAATCCTACTGAATTTTCGGGAGGTGGCGCAGCGTGCAGGTTGCGTTACGTGGCCAGATCTACAGCCTTGTATGGACATCCGGTGGCTTGTGATAAAGAGCTGGGAAGAGAGATTTCTTTTCCTCAAGGGCATTTTCAAATACAAAAAGCTTGTTTTGCAAGGCTATCGAATGTCCATCGCAGAGCTGAGACTGACATGGGATTTTTTTTCCTGTAGAGGGGTCGTTTTTTATTTCCTGCATACTATTCATGTTACCTGAATCTTGTTCCTTTTGTTTGACTCTTTTGTTTTGTTCAGATTTGGTTCTTATTTGTCCAGCTAAGAGATATTTTAACTATGAAATTCCACTGAAAAGTTAAACTGTTGGTTTATTGGTTTTCTTGACCAATCCTTTTTAATGTGGAAAAACTTGCCTGATTTACATAATAACCCTTGCCTCCAATATCTCTCAACATAAGGAGATGCCCAGTATTGGTAGAAGAGTCTCCAGGAGCTAGCAGCTTTCAAAACGTGCTCCAGAGTTCTTCTAAATTTGCGTATCCCTTTAATTTAGGATGTGATTTGCACCATTCTTAGTTCTGTTATGTACACTCAACCATAAACAACTGTCTGGAACACACTTCAACAATAAGATGGGTTAATGTTGCAATAGGAAACAATGAATTAAAACAAAACGTGACCCTCAAGCCAAGAAAAATTCCCCTAGATTGATGATTCACTGATCTCCTCTTAAAGACCCCGAGACGGATCCGGGTTTAGGTTTGACCACTGTGTAAATACAGTTGAGGCAATTGGTGTTTAATTGGCCGTGGAGCCTCTACTTACCTCACCTGTATTCGCACAATGTTATGCCCAAAACAGGACCTGTCTGGGGGTCCTCAAGGAGAGCATGGTCTAGATCCATTTAAGTAGTTGAATTTCCTCTTGATTCCCCCACCTGCCATCTTCCCAAACAAACGTATGATTCTTCTCCCAGAACATTATATCCTTTTCTTTTCTATAATGCCTTTGTCCAATTTCCTTCACCCCATTCCAATCATCTACATTTCCATATTTTTTTTTTCTCCTTCTCCTAGTTTGCAAGACAGTTTACAAAAGCCTTGAGTTGAAGCCATCAAAAATCCAAAATGGTGTATACCAGTCTTATTTCGTATGTGATTGGAACAGTTTACAAATAAATGAATGATGATTATGGAGAATTAAATAAGCCAAACAATTCGGGTAGAAGATGGATCTTTTGGTTCTTATCCACAGTCAGATCTATGCTTCTATAGAAATCTAGTTCCATGGTACACTTGCTGAGGGCGGGGGGGTTAAGTCAGACTCTCAGCGTCATTCCAGTCATGGGTTAAAATCTAATGGAGTCTGTGAAGGCGGACATGAAAGGCTTGTGGTGTCTTCCAGCCTGCAGCCATGTGACATACCCTACCAGGTGACAGAGGTGTTTAAACCTAATGAAGAATCTCTGGGCTGGGCATGTTTGGAGTTCTCCACATTTATACATGCTGGCTCATTTGTTGAACCTCTTATCTCACTTGATGGGCCAGGTAGATATGTTGCACTTTTCAGCGTGATTTTAATAGTCCCCTCAGGTGGCAAAGACTCTAATAATATACTCTTACAATTGGCTATTACATGCTTACTTTTTGTTAGTGGTTTATTTTCTAGGTGAAAATTAGTATGTAAAAGAGTTTCATTTGTCTTGATGTCAAGAAAGTTAAAGGGATATGTATGCGAGCTGTATTATGAGTGCATTTGATAGAGGAGAATTACTAGTGTATGCAAACATTTGCATGATAAAATACCAAAATAAGCATTTAAATACTTACCTTGAAGTTAGCAAAATATCTATTAATTTCTGTCCGTTGAAACCTAGGGTTAACACACTCCAAATCCAGGCTAAACTGGTATACAATTTGAAAAATTGTCTTGGTCAATCAGGAGGAAGTAAAGACTGAAACATTTGTATCACAATCTGGCAGTTGCTGTCTGTCTGTTTGTTTTTTTTGTCTCTACCTGTCTGCTTATGGGCAATTTCAGCTGTGACCCCACCAACCATCATTTCCTTTTAAGGTCACAAACTGTACCTTGCAGGGTACACTTTATGAAAGCTTTCTAGGGGTGTGCACATCCACATATCTGCATCTGACATATAAATATGTCAGTACTGTTTTATTAGGAAACATTTGAAACCCAAAGGACAATGAAAATGGCTTTTCTGGAAGCAAGTTGTATAGGTAGGTGCTTTATAGATTGTCCCTATTGCAATATTCCCCATTATGCCTCCAGTAAGGTAGATCTCTGACCGTTATTAGCAGTTCTCATCTTAGTGGTGGCAAGACATCCCACAATCCACTTTATGACAATAGACCATACCATGGTGTTCTAAATAAATGTGCGGTTTGATTTACTACAAAAGGGCATGCAATATAGTTCTGTTTGTTACTTGCAATGGTTTCCTGAAATATACATATGTTATCGTATTTGTGATCCTGTTCCAAGATCAAAAGCAGTTTTAGTTAACAAATATGGTGAATAGTTCTATTAAATTCAGTATGATAGTCTAATTAAATAGTTAATGTCAGCTAACTGGGAACTGTTACCAAATGTACCTTCTTGTTATATCCACTTGTTTGTACTATATCAGGCCTGTGTTTCTAGACTTCTGGGTATTTTGCCCAACTGTATGAATTTTGACCAAACCTTGAAGGTCCTCCAGCCTCTTGAGATTCCCCATGATTATCTCTGCAGTTCATCATGAACGTATTTAAAATGAACAGTACACACTCTTAATTGACTTTTCAATCGATCCATTCTTAAAATGGCTAATCTCTCCGCTCAATCTTGTTGAAATACAGGCTTTTCTTATATGGTAACAGCAATGTCGTGCTCTGACCTTGTGAAGAAGAATCGTCAAACCGCATCTCCATTGAGGTTTGACCAAAGGACCTTGTAATGTTCATTAGATAAAACTCCCAGCTAGTCGGTTCTAGACAGTGACAGTTGTATATGTAGGTCAACCAAAGCATTGTCCCAGTGGAGATTGTGTTGAATTTGACCTTCTCCCTAGCTTCTTGATCTTCAGTGTTCGATATTTCTGTGTTGTAATAACTTCTGTAAACTGCAGGCATATCACAAACACACAGTAGGTGGAAACAGCTGGCAATGTTGCATTATACCTTTTTTTTTTTTTTTTTTAAAGGTTAATTTATGTATCCAAACTACATAATGTGAACAAGTGGAATTAACCATGGCCACTGTATTGCTCTCCGAACATGCAGGCAAATCCATTTTGCCATTTTTTTAAATGAAAAATGGGTATACGTATTTGTGATATCACAGAAAAGCCCCTAAATTCTTTGTTGTGGTCTTCCAAAGAGCAACAAACGACTCTAAAAAAAACAATTGTACCACATTTTGTATCAAATATATTTAGAGAAATGCTGTGTTGACCTTCACATGGCATCTGTGCTGTACATCTTACGATCTAGTAGTACTGTTGGATGACAAAACAAGCTATGGGGTGTGGCAGGGTCAAAAGGAGATGGCACTTGGACTCAAATTGGATTGGAGTGACCATACCTTGGTGTTATCTCTTCTCTGACAAGAACAAACACACATAATATATTTACAGCTGCTCACACCCAGCAAAAGTGGAGGAGGGGACCTTTTAAGATTTTGGTCTTGCTTAACAGGGCCATAAATTATAAGACCAAAGTGAAAAATAGACAAGACATGTTTGTTGTGACTGATGGTGTTTGCCTACAGATTTAGGGAAATTACATTTTTGTTATTATGCTCCACCTTTTATAAATAAGGTAACAATATCTCCTCTCGGCTTTGAAACTAAATATACTTCTAGTAATATGTTTATGCTGTCCAAGGGAAGATAATTTTTTCTTACAAGATTTCATTTGGGATTGTGCAGCTTCTGATATAAAACATGTCTGAGTTTGTACTGCTTTATATCTGTTGAAAGTCCCTCTATGCTACTTTAAAATTTATATTTTTGTTTTTTTTTCTATTTTTTTGGCTATTTATCAGTTTAGGCTTTTTTGTGTTTGCTCCTGATCTTATGATGATGAAAACATTCTCTTGTATGTGAAATTATCTGGATAGGAACCCAGTGGGATATAGTAGAGGAAATTGATGGCATTTTCCCCTTTTTTTTTTTTAAATGGAAATATGACTTTGCAGCAATTTTTTCCAAAACAATGGAAACAGACCATTGTATGAGTGTTTCTGTTTAATAGTCCCAAATGAACCTAGCTTTACAATTGGCTGTTTTGTATATTTAGTGCCACGGTTTCTTTTTTCATCATATTATTTTTTTTTCCAAGTAATTCATTGGCAAAACCAAATATCTGGGCCAACAGTATGGTTTCCTCAGTCCCCTTTTTTTAATAATAAAAAAATCTTTAATTTCACTCCCAGTACTTGGCGTAGTTTAAATTTTACTGTAGACTCTTAACTTGTTTTTATATTTATTTTTCTCTATATGCACCCATCTCTTGCTCCTAACATGGTTTGGCTGGCTCCTTAATTAAATGTGCACACACTATGCCATATAGCTTACAATATAATATTGATGCTAGTGGTTTAGTGTGGTTCCGAACATTAATCTGTCTCTATCCATCACTATATTTATTGATTTACAAATATATTAAGTAATGGTGGCTCAGGTATAGCACATAAGAACCAAATTTTAATGGTGAATACCATATTTTAAAGAGGAAAACAAGATCCTTTTTATAGGGCACACCTGATTATCCTAATCTCAAAAAAGAGAATAAACTAAATTATAAAAATTAACTTTTATTAAATAGTAAAATCCATATTAAAATATGTGAACATAGGATGCAAGGATTAGAGATTTATTAAATTAGCTGATGTCGATCCTAAGTAATGTAAAGTCAAATATTCTACCCTTCTTAGGAAATTTATAATAAAGTGTTGAAGTGACAATTAAACAGTGAGTGCTAGTGACAAGAAAAAATATTCCAAGTACTAGTAGTAAAAAGTGGCAAGTGCTGTTAATTATATAATTATATGGTTATGTAAAGACAATCCTGTTGGATTGCATTAAAAAATGTAAGTATAAATTGCTACAGCGGTATAAATAAATATTATATGCAACTAAGTGCTAATAATAAAAGAGATTCAAGTTACTTCCTCCAATTTATGGGGACATACAGTGCTATATGGTGCCAAAATAGCCCCAGAATGGCAAGCACCACACAGTGCTTATGTCCATTTTTCAGTTCTGGTGCTGGCCCAATCCTGTAGCGTTCTATTACCAGGTATTCCCCAATATAGTGTCCAGCTCTCCTTCTTATTGACCAGATTATCTAAACTCCATAGGCTGACTGGTTAGGGAAATTGATTTCCAAATAGGCTAATTTTTCATGGCCAGCCTGGAATCCTTGTTTGGGATAGAATAACTTTTTTTTTTTTTTTTATACTCCTTTTTTTTTTTTTTATATGTAACTTTTTATACGTTTGAATAATTGTATAGATGTTAATTACAATCACTGGAAATTGAAATGCTGCTTTTTTTTTTTTTTTCCAGAAGTGGAAAAATCATAGGTGCCTCAAATCCCATTCTTATACCTCCTATAAAGGAATACCTGGTTAATAATTTTTATACATCTTGGTGAAATGTTTTTGGTCTGGACCCAACATTTTGGTTCTGGATATTTCTACGCAGGAAAGCACAGGAATTAATTCAAGAACAAGAGGTAGGATTGGGAAACGAAAGCTGACAATATGAAGAAAATACTACTTTGCAGAAAGGGTGTTCGATAAGTGGAGCTACTTAACACAGTAATGCAATTCAAGTAAGCCTGGTCTACTGATCAGACTATAATGTTGAATTATGAAATATTTCATGCTGTTTGACTTATTTAAATTGGTCTATTCAGTTTTTCTCTGTTTCAAATACATTCCTTAATGGTATGTTTAAAGATTTAAAAAGCTCCAAGAGTAATACATTTAATTATGCATCTTTGGCCTGGAGATTAGTGATGGAAGTCATCTACTCACACATGGTTTAATGTAACTGCACCCATCTACTCACTCCCTAAATATTCATTGTAACTGTCTCTCTTTAGTTTTATGAATATGTCCTTCCTCAAGCCTTCAGAACATTGGCTCTCTTCCTGGTTTATTCATCTGCTGGTTACCTTCTGAGGGTGGCCTGTGAGTCATCAGAAAAACGTTTTATATATGTTTGCCTTTAAGTGTCCTCTCTATTTTTACAGTCTGTAGGTAGGATTTTGTGCAGTCATAGACCAGCACGGAAGTTACACATACATATAACATGAGACGTCTGCTTTATGTTACTAGAGATGGAGAGCGATATGCAGACAAACTGCTTGTGGTTAAATAGTCAATAATTTATGTGCTATACCTTTTTATATAGATGGATATCCTGACAGATATATCGATGATGTATATATTAAAATCTGGAATATCTTTTTTTTTTTTCTCTATGTACGAAGATTGTGTGGTTCAGTAATTATTATATTTTGTTCATAAAGCCCCAACACACAGTGGGTAGCAATTGTTGAAGCAGAAAAACTATAATGATGTCTTTGTTCAAAGAATCTTAAATTCTTTATTGTATCACTATAACCCAAGGGTCAGCTATGGTAGTGTTAAGGGTGGCTAGAATACAAATTTGTAGATGACCATCCCTTTAAACACATACTATTTCAGGAATTCTAATGAGTCGAGCTGACCAAAATAATTGAATAGTATTGTATAGATTTCCTAGGCAGGGTTATTCAGACTTTATTTGCCAGAGATATCGAGCCAGAGTGCTTGTTTTTATATGGTCCTCTCTGTTTTGTGGCTTAACAACATTTGTATGGGAAGGGGGAGGGGAAAACATCATTGTATCCTTCTTTATCTTGGCTGGGTTTGCATCTGAGCAGAGTATGTTATGGGGGACTAATCCCGTGGAGAGGAAAATGAGGCGGGGGAAGGCATTTGTTCCAAGCATGGTCAGAGGCTTGGACAGGAATGGGGGATTGATGGATTGCACCGAATGGGTTTTACGGCAGTGGTAGCAGCTGGCGGTTCTCTGTGGGGCAGCAGGTTGAAGTGGCTCTGTCCTCAGCCTTTTGTCCTGCTTCTTTGGAGGGATTCAATGGGAAGCAAATCCCTGTTTTTCATCCCCCCTACCTCGATACTAAAACACAGGACATGGCCGAGAAACAGCCTAGAAGTTGCAGTTCGACTCCTGCGCCCTTCTAAACAATCTCCGGTTATTAGAAGCTGAATAGACAGGTAGGAACAAGATGAGGATTAAACTCAATGAGTTCTTGCTGAAAGGTTTGATTGCCAGAGCGAGATGATTCCCGTTTTAATTCCATGTGTGGCAAATCTTCTCTTTACATAAAGGATTTCTGACTCAAACACCACATCATTTTACGTACGTAATTGTTAAACCTTCCTATAATTATTGCTCTTAGAATCAAGTATGGTTAGTCTTTTGATTGCCGTAATTATATTCTATCTAGCTTAGCTGTTTTTGTGAGTTTTTTTTTTTTTCTTAACCATGAAAAATAATAATTTCTTGCTTTATGATCTCTTCAAGAGAAGTAGGGTGGTTGAATCTCACGTGATGGACATCATAGTCATCCAAGTAGTTAAAGGTGTTTTTTCTTTTTTTAGCCCTTGCAGAAAATTCATTATAGATTTTATAAAGTTTTTTTTAATATCCATTAATGACTTGCATGTTGTCATCAATAATTCAATCATCCACTTGGATATAGTTCAGATGTCTTTACAATGCAGCCATCCAGTAGGGTGCAGATGTAACATCAGCTGTGACTTGACACTCTATGTAGAGGAAGAACTGTGTGACAGAAAACAAATTCAAGTTAGCTGCCCAACAGTGTGACAGCTTAATTTTGTTTCCAAAAAAAAAACCAATTTAATATAAATGATGCAACTGATATGAGTAAATGAAAAACTAAATTAAAGGAATTCTTAGCAATTAGTATATTGTGTTTTTTGTATCATTCTGTGGCTCATAGCACATTATTATTGTTTTTGTAACGTGCCAACATATTCTGTAGAGTTCTCCTAGTTTTACATATGAGATTGGTATGTTGTGGCTTGTGTATGAAAATTAGCTTACACTTTTAATTATGGCACTTTGTGTAGTTATTAATAATGAGTTTTATAATGTGTTGCCATATTGTAACACAAATCTTGATGAAAATGTTATCTGATGATGCAGTATTTGGATATTTTTTATATTTCCAAGTGGAACTACATTGTTCCATACAAATATTCAAATTGAAACTGTTCTCAATCTTAATTATGCCTAAATAAACACAAAATGTGCTCAGGATCTGTGGTGTATGGGAAGTGGGATGACTAGTTTTATCAGATTTGTGATCCTTTAGGGAAGCAGAACATCTGCCATCCATTGACTGACTGAGGGACCTTCTTCTGGGTATGGTGGATCTCAGGCTCTGATAATCACCATAATATTATAGTTTTTATAGCCTGATGACATCCAATTTTGCTGGTAATTTCTTCTACCAAACCCACCCAACGTATGTCAATCCTTACGCCTTCTCAATTGTTTAATTGTTTGTTTATTTAAATAAGGGCAAAGCTGTGTATCTAAAAACAAATTGTGTAGTTCAGGTATATAAATATATACAGAAGAATACCAAGCTTATAAAACACTATAGAAAGGCTTCCTAAATCCCGTCGTTCCTATTTTTTGGGCAGCTACTTTTTAATTATTATATAATTGGCAAATTACAAAGATATAGACCAACTTTAAGGTAAGTAGAAATCCAAGTTAAAGATACAATGGAAATAAGAGGCAAATGAGTCGGCAGACAGCTTGGTGCTATAGAGTTGAGATCCCTATTACGAAGAAGGTTTGGTGCGAGATAAAGGGGTGCCATGCAAGACTGCGGTGATCAAGGCGGTAGGCTGGTTTAAGTGGAGTTGGTTTTGGGTTAGACTCTGGGTTGTGTGTGTGAGTGATATTGTGCTGTAGAGCGTGCAGTTGTACATATTAAGGCCAAAGTTATGGGCTTCTTTAAAAGATGCATTTTAATGACCTTTTTTGAAGGTTTTCAGGTCGGAAGATAGGTAAGGTAGTCAAGGAGTTCCTCCGAGTAAATGTATCTCAAGGTCATTAGCAGAGCAAAGAGGGTGGTTTGGAAACGAGGGCAGAGATTTAAGGGGGTGCATGATTAAGAGCTTTATATGTTTGGATCAGGATTTTAAATGTTGTTCTGATGGCTTTGGGAAACCAGTGTAGTGACAGAGAGGTACTGCAAATTCTGAGCATTGAGTGGTAGAGGAGTCTTGCAGAGGCGTTCCTTATGGATTGGAGTAGAGACAGATGAGTGATAGGCCAATACAGAGTGAGTTGCTGTAGTCAAGGCAAGATATGGGGTTATTTGAGGAGTGTGAGCTGTAGTAGAGGGTGGAAAAACTAGGAGCTCAGTCTTTGAGATGTTCAGTTTGAGTTGTCAGATTGACATCCAGGAAGATGTTCTTGATAGAGCAGCTGGAATAGGATGAAGAGGGCAAGTTGTAAGGTGAGCGGTTGCTAGACTTCCTCTTCAGTTATAGGGTTAAAGGAGCCCATTATAGATGTGGGACTGGGGAAGGGCAAAGTCTGGGTATTATAGGTTGAGAGGAGTGTGTGTCTGAGCCACGTTGAGAGGAGAGTTTGTTTTGGATATTATTTAATTATAATTAAAGTGGCTATAGGAAGGGGTATGATGTGAGGGTGGGCAGAGGAGAGTGCTGAATGTAGAAATCAAACTTTTGGGGTTAGGGGACAAAGTTGATAATATCAATTCAAAGTTGTGTTGATGGGAAAGATGGATGGCGGGACAAACGTTTTATGCAGCAAGTCTACGAAGTGCACAATTTCTTCCATAGTCGCCTAGCAGTGGTAGTCAGCCTGTAGTTATGGAAGCAAAAGTGTTGAGGGTTGAAGTTATACTGCGAGGTGAAAATAGTAGGGCAGGTGACATGGGCTGAAAAGGGGTTGGAGCATGTTGGCTGGCTCCTAAAGATTGGTATGAACTTGACCATCCCTGCATGATGAGGAGTCCGAATATTGAGGTGCCAGAAATGGGATATATTCTTTTTAGGATCCTGGGTCCCTGGATTTTCCCACCAGAATGAGCAGAACATATTTCACATATTTTGCATATATCCAGATGGGCTTCTTGTCTCTTCTTAAGACCAAAGGCCAATCTCCCATTATCTTAACTTTTTTTTTTATATATATATATATATATATATATATATTTTTGATGATGGCTACGGAATGAAGAGCGAGGCATTTGTGGACATATTTGTATGTCCCAGCTCAACTTCCCAGAATGCAGTGTAATAACTGTTTTTTCTCGGAACTCTGAGCTGGAAGCAGGTTTTTTAACTTGCTTTGGACATTCAGGTGTGAACACAGATGTACATTTTATTTACTGTACTACTGTACGGTGGAGGGCTTCTATCGCTCTTTTGCCCACCATATTATAAATGATTGTTGTGGTGAACTACCTACTCATAATTTCCACAACACAGGCTGAGATCCCGCTCCATGCTGATGATAGCCAGTAAGCTTGAAACATGTACGTGGATTGGATACTCAGCCTGTGTTTATTCCAACCTTGGCTTTGCATTAAAGCTGTGTAATAATACAGCATGCATAAGCTTAAAGGAAGCCATGTTTGATGATGGCTACGGAATGAAGAGCGAGGCATTTGTGGACATATTTGTATGTCCCAGCTCAACTTCCCAGAATGCAGTGTAATAACTGTTTTTTCTCGGAACTCTGAGCTGGAAGCAGGTTTTTTAACTTGCTTTGGACATTCAGGTGTGAACACAGATGTACATTTTATTTACTATATATATATATATATATATATATTTATATATATATATATATATATATATATATATATATATATATATATATATATATATATATATATATATATATATATATACTAGATCTTAGAGGCTTGTAACACTTCTCCCTTCCTGCTGAACAGAATAATTTTGCTGGGCAATTAAACACATATTTTTACACACTTTAACCAAAGACTTGGTGGAACATGCCAAGAGGTTGTAAAAGTTTGTTATTCCAAATCATGTGTAAATCCTGCCAGCAGAGATCTCTATAGGGTTGAAAGGTTCAGGCCTCTTACTGCTGGAGGGGAACAGTGCAACCGAACAATACTCTGTGTATCCTTCCAGCTATAAATGTGCTAAACACCATATTACTGTGTTTGATTTAATGAAACCGTGTTGTAGTAGCAGAATTGGCAAAAAGTACCTGGCAGTGGTGCCATTTATTGGACCAGTGTGGGTTATATATAATGTATATCTGCGGAGTGTATTTTTACCCCCAACATAATAGTAAAAAATTATAGCAGGAAGACAAACTACATATAATTTATTTAAATATATATTTAAATACAATTTTTAATGTGGGAGACTTTCCGTCCACACATTTTGGATTTTATTTTTTTTACTGCCTGTAGGTCATTTTACGAAGCACTTTGCGGATGCAACACAGGTTCAGTTGATAGACTATACTCACCAAACTGCTTCTAACTAGAGGCCAGTGGTCCACAACACAAGCTGAGATCCTGCTCCACGCTGATGATAGCCAGTAAGCTTGAAACAGCTGTATGTGGATAGGATTCTCAGCTTGTGTATAATTATTTATATATATATATATATATATATATATATATATATATATATATATATATAAAATCTCCAAAGCTTATAGCCTTCAGGGACCACCACATTGCTTGTTACTTAATGTGTGGGGTGTGTGAGACAGACCTGTTTATGATGTGTATCACCTGAATTCATAAGAGCATGTTAATAAAGCCTTTCACTCTCCTGTACCTCCCCCAAACACCTTAGATTGTAAGTTATCAGTCTTGCATGGTGCTTTGGGAAAAGCACTTTGGACACTGGATTCAAATCTAAAAGACAGGGCCCTCCATTCTTTGCAAGGTGCTAATACTACTATTATTTTGCCTTGATTGTAACCCATGTAGAGAGCTATGGAATATGTTGGCGCATTAGAAGAAAATAGTAATATTAATAATGTAGAACACCGGTTATCCGGCACTCCGCTAACTGGGACTCTCAAGCAACCGACAACGGCATCAATTCCCCATTTTTTTTTTTATTGACTCCCGCTAAACCGGCACCACCCGGATTTCGAGACTGCAAAAAAAAAAAAAAGAATGCTAGCTTTTTTCCTAATTGTGTTTTTTTGGAGGCCTAAATGGCCCAGTTTTGGTGCAAATGCTTTTTTTAAGGTGTTTTAGGGGGTTTAAGGGTCGTTTAGACCCTTAAATTCGGGGACTACAGTTATCCTGCAATAGGGAGTCCCCATAGGTGCCGGCTAATGGGGATTTTACTGTAATAATAATAGTAGTAAACATTTTACAAGTTGTTGTTGCATGAAAAATGGCCGTTGCGTTGGTTAAATTGACTTTTTAATCCTTTTGCTTATTGCAACAATCTTAAAGGGGACGTCACCCCAACAAGTTGGTTTTATCTGAAAATTATTATTTATATTATAATGCTATTTAATAATTGATTTTGCAATGATAGAGTTCCACCAAGACCTCTTTCTTAACAACTACTTGATATAGGATGCATAAAACTCCTGCATTGGCCAAATTATGGAGACATTTTAGTTCCTCATTACCAAAAACTGCCAAAAAGCAGAGGGATGTCCTGACAATGCTGCAGGAATGCCTTTCCCACTGTTTTTTTTTTTTTGTTATTGTTTATATAAATTCCTCCAAAATGCAAATGACACAATCTTTGTTTTCTGGAGTGGGTTACTAGTTCCGTCTCCAGTGGACCCCGATTTGTGTGACCTCTCTGCTATGATCAGCCCATCTTGGGTGACCCCACATGGTATGGCTCATTGAGGTACACAAGTCCTCTTCACACCAACAAGGTAGCGATCCAGAAGAGGGTTGTATACTGTACTGTTAACTATGTCTTGTGCAGAAAAAAAAGTAGCCGCTGTCTTTGTCCAGGAAGTCTGTAGTTTTATTTCTTAGAAATCCGCACCATAGGGTCTTAGGAGACCCAGAAACAGACATTTCTCATAGGAGATAAACAAAATACTCTCCCTAAACTATTGCCCAAGAAGCAGCCGAGTCCTAAACACCAGGCAATGCCGAGAGCCATAAATCTTTATAATATATACATTTTTCAGTCCAGGAGGGAGACTTATGGCCCTATTTACATTACCTCTTACCAATGTCCGCACACAAACTATTTATGGAAAAATCTATTTTATACGGCAGTCAAATGTATTGATTTAAAGTACTTACTTTCCATCACCAGACTTTCACAAATTAAAGAACCACTGAAGTGTCTTATTTATAATATTTTCTTTTGAAGAACTTGACGTGGTGATATCGAGAGTGTGTTTGTACAATGTTAGAAATTAAAGGCTGTGTTTTTTATTTAAATATTTTATTCAATTTTGCTTTAATGATGATAGACATTTTGTCTTTGTTCATAAAAAGGACTAAAGGAGTGGGAGGAAGATCAGATCTGTATTCAGTTTTGCTGAAATGATTTAAATAGCCCCCAGAGCTTAACCTTCTCTTTCCAGCTACAGTGAATATGTCTAAGAAGGAACTCTCCATGACGCAAGCAGAGTCCGCTAAATAGGATTTACTTTAAACATCGTTGTTTTTTCTTTTTTTTGTTCCTCTCTTGCATAGCTGCTAATGTTAAGTTTTTATTTAATATTTTTTCATGAAAAACCTGTTTAATCTTCATTGAAAGGGAAACGCACTGAGGATACAGTGGCAGACAAGCTTCTCATTGGCTGACAAGGCAAGACCTAGATCAGTTATTATTTTTTTTTTTTTAAGGCTCGACGTATAATTTGAAAAGAAAGGAAAGGTGTACCATTCTTTTCTTAACGGGCAACAAAGCGAAAAGGGACATTGAAAGCAATTTTTTCTAAGTTTCATTGTGTCAACAAAAAGCTGTTTTGCTGGTTCTGTTATAGATTATCATAGTTATATATTAATATTTGATGTCAACAAGACCGTTGATCATTAAATTCATATGAAATGTGATTTATATGGCAAAATAAATGTACTCCTATACATCATACTGATCAAAACATACCTTTAATTAAACTCCTAACCCCGTTTTGAAAAAAAAAAAAGTCAAACTAAAGCATGATTGGGCTGGCATTGACTCTGCCATATTGTTGTGACAATATCCTTCGTGTTCTTATAGACTTTTGTTTCTGAAGTGGTCCCAGTAGCAGTTTATTTATATGCACCAAAGACATGGCCAGGTGTGTGTGTGTGTATAGCTAGCATTCCTATGGTGATTTAGGGGTTCATAATTTATTTATCTATCTCTATTCATTAGTGATTCCATTTGAATGTCTAAAAAATAAGTTAATAAAAACTTATTTCCCACTCAAACTTCTCAGAAATACAGTATATGCACTGCACTCTGGGAAAACTAGTCAGGACATGCAAATGAGACCACATAATGCACCCTCACTCTGTCAAGCCAAACCATTTTAAACTATAATATATGTATATGTATATATAAAGGTCTTTGTATACCATGAGCTGTCTCCGTTCAACCCCCCCAACACCCCTGAATGATCTTCTTATTTGCCCCATGCCTGCCATTAGAGCACACCGATATGACTGTTCTGATTGCCTAGCCAGACCTTGCTTCTGTTTCTGAAACATCAATACAATAAAGCTTTCACCAATGAGCCTTATATCCGGTATTATATGTTTCCTGATTGCAGTTCCTACGTGGCTCTGTCATAAACACGTGTCCATGTGATGTGTAGGGTCTTCTGATACACCAATAGGCCGCTTACACTCATTGTCCGCACAATGGCTGTCTGTCAAACTAGGACCTGACTGCCCACGTAGTCTGCCCTTTTGGGTTGTACTTTTGTAAGCAGCCACAGTCCTTTTGTTTGGTAGTCCCTGTCCTTTCATGGTTCGTGTTCTGTTTATCTTTTTTTACGTACTTGACTTTTTTTTATTTTGCTCTTTCTTCCTGTGACAGATTTGTTTGCTTTCGTACACACAGATATATTAGTCCATTCTGTGATAACTTTTCTTAACCCCTTCAAGGACCTACTAATTAAAGGACCACTGTAGTTCAAGAAATAGGCACATGTTAGTCACATATGTACCAAACTAACAATATTAGCAGTTGTACAAGACCTGGGCATATAAACAGTGTTCGAATATTCAGATTTTCCCAAAAGCAAATTTTGAGTACATTGAAAGCTAGATTATTATATATATATATATATATATATATATATATATATATATATATATATATATATATATATATATATATATATATATATATATAAAAAACAATAATTATCAGTGGGTAGCAAGGAACAGGGAGAAGTCCAGATGCTTTGTTAGAAAATTGGATGTGATTGAATTTGACACCACATCCTTCCCCCTCACAGGCCTAGAAACAGGAAGTTGCATCAATTGATACATGATATTGCTGTGAGGAATATAGGGCTTCCCAAGAGTGTTTGCCACTCAAGGTCATAAGTTCAGAATACACTGGGAATAATATAAAATAAGAAACTTTATTTAAAGTAACAACAATGATTAAAAAGTCTTTAAAATCCAGGGAAATGGAAGAATTAAAGCACAAATGCATGGAAAATATTGATTCCAATTGCCAAAAGTTATAGCTAAATCTGATTTTATAGTGATATAGCTAGAGTCTGGGGGCTATAAGAAGTAAAGGCTGTATGGTATGGAAAGGTGAGTAGAGGGGTTTGAGGGGCATTAAGCTAGGCCAGGGTAGGGTAAGAAATCACTGGCTTAGTAATTCAAGACTTCCGGGTTATGACACTCATACGTGCGTCAGACGGGCCTGACGCGTTTCGACATGGAGACGTCTTTCTCAAAGGGCAAGACGAAGTTAGCCATTGGATAGGACTTTTTATTTCAGTTGCCTTAGCAACGCACCAGCCAATGGGTGATTATCAGTGGGTGTTGCAGCAACAACCAGGAAACAGGAATCAAAATAATCAAAAGAAGTACTTCTGGTTAATCTAATAAGTAACAAACTGGGAAGATTTCATGGATCCTTCATATATAGATACCTATGATAACAGACTTTAAATAATATAAATAAGCTGAAATGATGTAATCTTGATATTAAGGTGATCTCATCACCATGAAATATCCACAAAACCAAACCTCAACAGAGCTATAATAAATAACAAAATAAAAATATAACACAATAATAAATAAGTATTGAGCTGAATAAAAGTGATGAGAAAAGGCATATTAACCGCCTAAAATATACTAAAGTGATATATGTGAAGAATGAATAACCTGATAATACAGATAACTATCAATTGATACATCCATAAACACCCCTGCCGCACACAACTTCCATCAAGTATCGTGGATGCATCCAGGGCCCAACATGGGCATCAACACTAATTAATTGAATCTGACCCAGAGCATAAAGTTCAAGTAATAATTTTAAGTAAGCACCATGATTGTATGAATAAATTACGTTGACAAACCTTTTTTTCTTTTTAAGAAGAGGAACCGAGTAGTGGGAGCATAGTTTTGTTTTTGTTTTTTATGCTTTTGAATGTAATTGTGATCCTTGCGTATAGAAACCATTCAACTTGTTACTGTTGATGTAGCACGCCTAAGCTATTGGGAGACTATCATCCTTTTGCGAAAGCAGCTAAACAAAAAATGCAATGGCTGACCCCTAGACACACTATTTGCTTGTAATAGGTTATTTGTACTTTTTTTTTATTGAATCTTCATAATACCATTTTATAGATATGGGACTAAAGTATCCCTTGATGTAAACATTATCCTAATTTTTCTATGAATATTAAATTACCTCTGCTCATCCGTTGCCATTTTATAAACTCCATACTATTTATTGTCCTGCATACAGAGAGAGAGCGCGAGCGAGAAATGTCAGATTTTTTTTTGCATGTTTCTGTATTTTACTTTTTTTTTTTTTTTATGGATGTCGAATTCTAGAGACAGTGAGAGTTTGTGATGATGGATGGGGTTGAGATGAGGTAATGAACTCCCCTAGTGTTAGCGTGGGACAGACAGTCTAGGGTTTCCTACCGTCTGCTTGGATTTCCAGAGTCAGGAAGGAATTAATAACGATTAGCCTCAAATTGAGTCTTTCAGAACATGCTCGGCATGCCTGACTCTATATGGATCCATTGTAAGGCTGCAGAGCGCAGATCTTCCAGAGTGCTAATCTCTGGATCAATTCATCAAACTGTCTTGGAGCTTTACAGCTCATGAAATATTGGGCGTATTGTCTTCAAGTTATGTGTGGATAAGTGCTCGGCTCCTTTACGGCAGGTTATTTTATTCCCTATATATATAGTTTTGCATGGATTTCACAATCCGCCTTGTTTCTTCATTGCCCATAATGGCGAGGATCTAGAGGCGACCCCTCCTTTCGATACTGGCATCTTGCTGCATTGTTTTTATGTCTTGAGCGCCAGTTTTTTGTGTGAAACCTAAAAATCGGGAGAACAATAGAGTGAGCTTTGGCAGAGCATTTCATTTTCTAGAGAGGCCTCTATATATATAATATATATATATATATATATATATATATATATATATATATATATATATATATATATATATATATATATATATATATATATATATATATATATATATATATATATATATAATTTTGCTGTTGAGAGACTCGTACCTCAGAAACTGACAATTATGTTAAGTTTCGTATTCTATTGTTGTGGTTAAACCAATGAACAGATTTCTTTTAACAAAATAGATTTATTTTTTTTCTTTCAGAATGGGAAATAATTTGTCTCCAACAATCTTTTTGCGTGTCCGTTTCACAGTATTTTTGTGTAAAGAAAGATGTGTTGTGTTTTTTTTTTCTGTTTTTTTTTGTGGAAAAATGTAGCACATGAGGATAAGGATATATGTAATGACATATTTATAGATAACTGCAGAAGCAATGATTTTCTTCCAATTATCAGATCCCTCTCTTTTCTGCACATATGTTAGAGCCTTACAATGTACCTGATCAATGATGAAGCAGTAAGATACATATATTATAATTATGGGTGGATTCGGAGGTGTAGGAAACAAAATAATTTGGGAGGGGGGATACAGCTCATTTGATGCACAGAACACTTAGCTTAAATACGCATACATACACCCAATGAAAAATCAAGGGGGAAGGGGTTGTCCCCCCTCAACCCCCGCCTCTCACCCCAGTTCCTACACCCATGGGTGGAATATAATGTATTTCCAACAGGCACACTTTATTGGAAAAAAAAAATACGGTTTCGATTCCTATGTGTATCAATCTTGTGCAAAAAAACAAAGCGGGGCTCCTGTATTGTCTCCACCCCTTTTCTTTTTCTCAAACCCAGGAAGTGCTTTAAAGCTTTGCCTGCTGGGACAGATTTCCAATTCTACTTTTGTAGTGCCTAAATAAGACCACACATAATACCTTACTAAAAGCATAATGAAATAAATCAGGCATGCCAGGGATATACATAATGTCATCCTAATTTTAGGTGGGTATCAGAGTCCCCCATAATAACATTGAGAATTACTACAAGTATCTACAGATTAATTGGTGCGCCCATTCCAAGTACTAATGCAAGTAGTTTTTGAAGGAAGGATCTCAACAGAGCCCTGGGCAGTTTGCCAAATGATGTACAATAAACCTGAAAACTTGAGCTGGTATTTAAGATTAATTGGCAAAATCCTAAATTAATGAATTAAAAAAACAATACTAAACTTATTTTCAAACCCTGTATGAAGTCATCAAGATGTTGGAAGTGGCTCTGGTTGAGAAGCAACACAAAATGGTCCTACACAAGCTGGTGTTTTAGATGAAGCTCCTCATTGGCTGCTTGTTCTACAAGTCTTCGAATCTCTGTGTTTTAAATTAAATTGAATATTGATTTATGGTACTTTTTGTTTGAAGAATAGTCCTTTAAGAATTTTCCAGAAATTATTACATACAGAAAGCCTTTTGCAAAAGCATTTGACAGTGTTTCTCTTATTCCTGCAGCAATATTATTAATTCATTAGACGTCCATCTGATATCCATTGACTGGGCTAAAAGCTTTTTTGAATTTTAATATCTGTTCAAAATTGAAAATTGTCATGATTATGCTTAGTCCTCTTCTAATTGCCTCATTAGCACTGTAGTCAAGTCATGATTTAACTGCTAATCTCTCTTTTGATTTTTAGACTGTCATGAAAGGCGTTTTTTCTGAGGAGCCTCAATGCTGAGTATTACTGGATTGCGAGCCTACAAGTCTGTGAGACGGGTTTACCCCTGTAATAAACACAAAATGTGCAGAGGTCCATAGGACTGTTCGGACCACGTAACAACCACGCCCCTGCACTCCTGAACTGGTGAGTATTCGTTAATGCGATCTTCCCAAATGCCCTTTGTCGTTTTTAAGAGATTGTCCCTCTTTTTTTTAAGAGAAGTCCCCTTTCTGATCCCTGACAGCATCTTCCTATCTGATTATTTTTGAAGTGCTTATGAGTTGGTCCGTTTTGCAGTATATGTACATATAGAATGAGGGAGGCCAGGAGAGTGTCTGTTCTGTAGTATGCATATATTTAGAAGGTGATTTGGGGTGTACCAGTATTGCTGTGTATGTGAGTAGAGACAGACTGGTGAGTCTGTTCAGCAAGACATACGTGCTTCTCATGAGGGCGGAGCCATTCATTTCTGTAGAACAGGGAATTGCACCTTTTTTATGATAAATGTAGGAGCCGGCCTAACTCTTTAGGGCCAGCTACACTTTTTCTTAGGTGGCAGTGGTTGGTGTATGTACATAGATATGTTGAAATATCAAAAAAAAAAAGTTATGAGCCAGAAGTAAAATTTCTGGAGCCATAGCTCCATGTCTTCGTCCCATGGTATATATGCACGTATAGATGGCGGCTTGGAAGGTTAGAGAAGACCGTCTCTGTTCTGTAGGATACTTTTGCTTTTGTTGAGGAAGGTCTGTAATATTTGTGCTCATGTAGATGGCGGCCTGGAGTGAATCTGTTTTATATTTTGTGCACATGGAGAACAGTAGAAAAAGTATGTATATAGGGCCCTAGACATTCATAAATTCATCTGACTGTTGAAGATTAGACTAATTATGATGTCTGGTCTTTTTTTAAGTTGGGATGACCGGGGTCGATGGACATATTGGTTGAGGATAAAAGTTGCAGAACTAGCATAAATCAAAACATTCTGATGGTTATTAAAGTACTGTATATACTAGAGTATAAGCCGACCCGAGTATAAGCCGAGGCACCTATTTTACCACAAAATACTGGGAAAACTTACTGACTCTGGTATAAGCCGAGGGTGGGAAACGTGCTGCCCCCGGTGTCCCTCTTGTGTACACTCTGTGTGTCCCTTTCTTGTGCCCCCCATCTCCCTCCCCTGTGTCTCTCTCCCTCCCCTGTGTCTCTCTCCCTCCCCTGTGTCTCTCTCCCTCCCCTGTGTCTCTCTCCCTCCCCTGTGTCTCTCTCCCTCCCCTGTGTCTCTCTCCCTCCCCTGTGTCTCTCTCCCTCCCCTGTGTCTCTCTCCCTCCCCTGTGTCTCTCTCCCTCCCCTGTGTCTCTCTCCCTCCCCTGTGTCTCTCTCCCTCCCCTGTGTCTCTCTCCCTCCCCTGTGTCTCTCTCCCTCCCCTGTGTCTCTCTCCCTCCCCTGTGTCTCTCTCCCTCCCCTGTGTCTCTCTCCCTCCCCTGTGTCTCCCTCCCTCCCCTGTGTCTCTTTCTTCCTTCATCCCTCCCTCCTCATTACCTCCCCCTCTCCCTTTGCCCTTACTTGCCTCCCATACGCAGCTGCTCCTCCGCGTGTCTTCCGGCTGCGTCTGGACCTGGCCAATGCCAATGACGTGACACGCATATGAGGAGCAGCTGCGTATGGAAGGTAAGTAAGGGCAAAGGGAGAGGAGGAGGTTATTAGAGGGTGGGGGGATGGAGAGACACAGGAGAGGGGGGTGGGGGTGGAGAGACACGGGAGAGGGAGAGGGGGGGTTGGAGAGACAGGGAGGTGACTTCAGTATAAGCCGAGGGGGCCCTTTTCAGCCTTAAAAAAAGGGCTGAAAAACTTGGCGTATACTAGAGTATATATGGTACTCTTGTTTTGATAATTAAATGTCCTAATAACTACAATAATATTTTATTGGTGTAATAAGTATACGAGCAGTAAGCAGCTGCAGGAATTACTCAAATCCATTTGAGACATTTAAGTAAAATATATGACTTGGAAAACATTAAAATACCTTTACCTATGCATATATACACTATATTTTTACTTCGTAGCTATGGGTCCATTGTAGATTGAAGCATGTAACAAATTAAGTGGCAAATGTTTACATTGTGGGCATAAAAGAATATTGAGGTACAGTCTTCGTTTAGTAGAGAGTGCTTGTGCACGTAGGATGCCATGGTTTGTGTCTTCCATATTTCTCCTAATTTCTATTATCTATTCAAGAGTGGAAGGAGAGGGGGATATGTTGATTTTTAAATTGTGGAATTGCGCAATATTTCGATACAGGACAGCTTGGAGGCAGCTCACAAGTAAGTGTGCCCCCCTCGCTTGCCCTGCTCTATAACCGCCCTCTCGTCACACGAAAACAAAGTATGGATATCATGGCAGCTTCCATGAACTAGTAAATTCTGCTAAAATTATTTTTCTTTTCTGAAAATGCCTCTAAGCCCACAGACTGTTTGCTAGCTTCACAAAGGTGAAACTTTCGCTATAGTGGCGCTGTATTTCTTTAAGCCCGGGGTTGGCCTCCTGTCTGGTGTGTCTTCAGGAACCAGCCTCTCCAGCAAATCAAACCTGTATGTGAATCTGCTGCTTTGAAAAACTCTGACTCACTATTTGGTTGTCTGTAAGGGAGGGAAGCCTGGCTTTTATCTTGCTTTGTTAAGCCCTCTTGGGTCAGCCCTCTGAGCACTTATCCCTCTGTAAACTGGCATGATCTCATAGCTCAAAGAACTGTACAGGCAAGTTTTATAATGATTATAATATGAGGCAGGTTTTACATGTATGTATATTGTTTACACATTTAGGCTTATTCAAATTGATTCTGTCCCCAAAGGCTTACGATCTCATTATTTTATAAAGGGTGATATGGACCCATTCCTTAAGGAGCTTACAGTCTCAATTGAATTAATAAAGATCAGGAGGGAAATCTTTCAGAAAAGAGGATTTCAACAAAAAAGGTCATGAGTTGAAGTGAGGGGGTGGAAGATTTAGGAGGTTATGGGTGAACGTTCTTCTTTTTATAGAAAAGCTAGTAGATAAAACATCTTTTGGGGAGCTAGGTGCAAGCAGTATATTTAATTTTTAAGCAAGCCCATGATATGCATATGTTACCCAGATGATTTATTAAACCATTCTTAAATCTATACTATGTGAAGACTAGATGTGATCTAGGTTTGGTGGTACAATGTGAGAACAAATACCTTGCAATGTAATCTGAAGCATTCACCAGGCAGGCAGTATCCACCAATCTATAAATCATTTTATTTTATTTTTTTAATCATTTTCTTATAGTAAACTTACACTGAAGTTTGTACTTTTTTACCTGCCAAACAGTCTTGCTTAATTAACCAAAAAAAGCATTAGTTCTTTCTATTTTCTTTCTCTTATGGACCATACTTTTTGTTTTGCACATTTTGGTTTTATGTTCAAAGAAATTGTAGACAAAAGCACAAGTGTCAAGATAGGGGAGGTGAAACAAATTGCCAGTCTCAATTTTTTTTTTTTTACACAATTTACAACTTATTCTTCATACAAAGAAATTCTTGCAACATTTAAAAAAAAAAAAAAAAAAAAAAAAAAAAAAGTGCCTTTTAAATGCAAAGAAAAGTTTGTACTGAAATTATCCTTAAGTACACTGGGACTAAAACAAAATAAATTGAGTGTGGTCAATAGGTCAAGTGTTAAATAATAGCCATGAATTAGGAAACCTTGTGAAGGATACCTCAAAATTCAGACTGGTTGCCAAAGGGAAGAATCCAAATTAGCAAATTCTGTTTATTGAAGACACAACAGTGAGATGACCCATTTTAATGTTTTTTGATGTCTATTCCAGTTGTACTATCCTTAAAGATGGCTTTTATCTTGATGGTAGGGGCATGTCAGTATATTTTTAAATTATTTTCTAAGCCTCCAGCAGTAAGTGCATTTGACGCAGGACAGATTTAGAATTTCATAGAGACTCTGTGGACTTTGAACTGTTGGAAAACAGGTTATGCAGGTTTTCGTTGTAAACCTCCTTATATCACAGCTTATTATTTCACTAATGTAAACCTGTGATTAATGCATTTGTTCTTCTTTATCCTTTTTAAATTGCTTGTTCAGAGTTCCTACAGGAATATATATATATATATATATATATATATATATATATATATATATATATATATATATATATATATATATAGTACTTTTGTGTTAACATTTGAATGTCTAAAACAAGTTAAAAAAAACCTGCTTCATGCTCAGAATTCCAAGAAATACAGTTATTACACTGCATGTTATTACACTGAGCAGGGACATGCAAATGTGCCCACAAATGCTCTGTTCTTCTATCCATAACCATTTTAAACATGGCTTCCTTTTAAGCTTATGCCCGCTGCATTATACCGATTTTTATGCAAAGACAAGGTCTGATTATACACAAGCTGGGAATCCTACCCACGGACAGCCATTTCAAGGTTACTGCCTATAATCTGTAAGTTGTGCGTATTGGGTGCGCACACACAAACGAGGTGAAAAACAAGTATTTGTGTATACCACATTTGCGTGACTAATATCCTCACTTCACAAACATGTAATGTGTATATTAACAATACAAAACATACATATTGGTAAATCGGCCATCCAGTCTCCTGGGTAGGGATGAACAAAAAGTTTGGCTTTGAAATGGTTATTGGATTTGTGTTGAAAAACTGTATGTTAGTGCAATATAAAATGCTGCTGTATGGAATGAAGAACTTTATGTATCTTAAACTCCTCCGACCTAGATCTCTCAACTGCCCCTTTTTTTTTTTTTTTCGAGGTCTCTAAGAGGAAATCTGTTTCCCCCCATTTTGAACAGACCGTTCCATATTTAAGGCCCGCTATTGTTTGGGGGAAATGTCATATGTATTTCCGTATCTATCTATCTATCTATCTATCGAACAATAGCAGTTGGGTAAACTAAGACCGTAACATTATTTATAGAGAAAAAGCTTTTTGACCATTGTTTCATGTCTTTTTGGGGTGGACGGGAATCTGTTTCAAACACTATTCAAAGTTCTTAATTCTTCTTGAAACAAAAAATAATAAAGTATCTTCGGTGTAGGGCTTTTAGCAAGGGTACAAAAAAGTTGGGCACATAAAACCAATTACATAAATCTTCTTCCAAATGTTCATTAATAGCGGAGCTCTGCACAATGCAGTTGGCCAGCTTCTGGCTGGGCCGGGTGTAGCTGCCCTGGGTTGGTTTTTAAAGATTCCTTTTATTTCCTCAGGCTTTTTATATTCTGGCTCCCTGGAGAAATCTGATATCCCTTCTTTTCAACAAAAGGGAGAAGGGTTACAAAATGGGTCTTTTTTTTTTTTTTTTTTAAGCTTCTTCTTTTCTTCCTTTTCTGTCTCACTCGTTGCTCACCCTCCACCCTTCCTTTCTGCCTTTCCCCACCCTGCTTCCATGCAGTTGTTTGAGAGAATGCTTCTAGGCCCGACTATCATCACCTAGGCAACGAGGGAGGGGGGACGGAGAGAAGGCCTTTATGTTTCCATGGAAATGGATGCGAAAAAATCTGGCATTCGGGACAAAGGCCCTTTCCTGACTGCAGCATCCCGACCCTCTTTTCATTTGCCCCTCAAATCAGTGGTAGATGGCAGAACATGATTGGCTCTTTATTTAAAAAAAATGGCCTTTAGTAAGGTTTCTGTGGTAACCTGGCATAGACATGTCACCCTCTAACCTCTCCCCTTCATTGCCTTTCTCTCTATGTAACAACACTTCTTTTACCAGGAATCGGTTTGCTAGAATTCTAGATTTTTCTTTTTATTCAGAAAAAAATAGCATAGGATTATTTTGTACTTTTTTAAATCTTGTTTTTATTTTCTAAAACTTGGTAACTGAGATTTTTGTGCCAAACTTTTTAATACCTTGAGTGTAATGTTTAAATTTTAAAAAGCCTCTATACTGTTGATGTAGATCAAAAACATGAATAAATAATAAAGGAATATATAGTACAATGTTTTCTCTTCTTCTCACTGAAGCGAGGCTTCCGTAGCTTTAAGTTAACATTTGTTTTGCACCAAGCTTATAAGAAATTGTAATTTATATGGTGTTACTTCTGGTATCTGTAACCAATACAACCATTGCAGTGGGTTCAGATTTGTTACTGAGATCCTAAACCTGTGCGTAGTAATTTAGGGAAAAATTTAAATATTATAAAAATAAATTTTGACAATTGTATTTTTTTTGTTAGGATATATAATTTAATATATATTTACTTCACTACTTATATTTAATTTATTTGTAAAATTCTGAGGAATCAAAACCTGCTTCTTCCTTTCTTTTTGCTTTTGAATTGCCAATGGCAAAATTGGGTGCTTCCTATTAGAAGTAAAATATGAATAGTTATTGTTTGTTTATTTTTTTATAAATTTTTAAATGAACCCTATTTTCTTGGGACCTACTCTCCAAAATTTAGTTAAGCCCCCTTTTGGTAATTTCACTATGTTGAATAGAGTTTTGGGTAGGAAACTTCATTTGTATTTTTTTATTTCTCCTGGCAAACTTGAGTCAAATTTATTGGAAAACTACAGATTCTGATACTAACGTACAGTTCAAACACTTTCAAATAGTTAACTGAATAAAAATCCCAATTTTTTTTTAAATATGATGACTGTTTTTTTTTAATATTTCTAAATTTTCAGTGTGAGACTTGGAGGTGGGTCATCAATTACTTATTTTTTTCTTGGAAAATGTGCAAGTAAAGAAATGGGAGGCAGGTAAACAAATGGAGACACTTGTTTAGCTCATGAGGAACTTAAACAGAATGTTGCCTTGGGGGGGGGGGGGGGGGGGTTACTGGTAGAGATAATGAGTTCTCTCCTGTAGGCCTCAAATTACAAGAGCTTTGGAATGAGCTACGTCAGAAAGAGGCAAAGTGACCGGACCTTCTGATCCGGTCATTAACTCTGCTGACTGAAAGCATTTTAACCTCCTATATATGAGTGTCTCTGTTTCTTTGTGTGCTATTTCATTGTATTCTGTTCACTATTGTGCATAAATACTATTATTTGGGGTGGGGACTGTCACACTTGTTTATGAAAGGTCAGTCATGGAATGGTGAACTTTATTAATTAATATGTATGGGTATTTATATTTTTATTAAAATATTTAAATTCACATTTTCAATTTTTATGTAGTAAGCAATCTACATTATTTGCAGTTGTAAATATTTTAATTTAGGAGTCAAATATATACAGATGTTTAATGCTTTTGTTTGTTTCTTCTATATTTTAGGTCCACCTTATTTTCTTCTGAGAGTGGCCAGACAGCAAATCAAAATAGAGTCCCTCAAGGTGAAAGTTGACTTTCTGAAGGTGCCTTTTGGCCTGAAGAAGCCAGTGCTGAAAGAGGCGGCTGCTGTTTTGGCTGCAGTTCCAGGGTCTGGGAGACCCAAATCCGTTAACGTGGACCGTCACAAGAGTCTCTACTCTGAAAACATGGACAACGAATCGCAATACTCCGGTTATTCCTACAAATCTGGTCACTCCAGGAGTTCCCGCAAACACAGGTGGGATAGTCTTATCATGCATCTATATATCATAATGTTTGTTCCTGAGTTCTTTTTTAGAAAAAATCATCAAGAAAAATTGTATATATAAATCCTCCAAGAACAAAACTAGTTTGCTATTGGTGATGGGTGCTCTTTCAGATCACCATTGCTTTGGCAATTTCTTGGCCTGCATCCAAACTGATGTGACACATGAAAAGAGAGCCTGATGGGCAAGAGAGCGTGGACTACTCACAAGGGAAGGGAGACAGAGGCAGTCTGGGACGGCATAAAGGAGATGGGTCGAGAGGATAGAGTTGGAAATAGCCATATGGGTTCCATTTACACCTCCCCTTTGTTCATTGTAGTAATGTTTATTTCTGCTCATGCCAGATCACCCTATTCTTGCTTTCAACTCTAGATTTTATTAATCTTCCATATACCATTCCAGAAACCTTTCATGACCCCTACCTGTAGCTCTTAAAGCCTGAACCATTGAATTACAAAAACTGGATTTTGGTAGACCTTTTTTTTTTTTTTTTTTCCTCTCTTTTCAGTGTTTGCAAAGAATATGATGGACATAAATATAACATGTAATTTTAAAAGGAGAAAAAAAAAGTTGAGTGGCTTCTAATGGATTACATAAAAAAAATGATTACAATACAATTCTTTCAATTTTGAAAGTTGATCATCACAGACTGCCAGGATTTTTCCATCCCTTCTGTTTAGAGTTTTTTTTTTATGTTTAAAGTCCCCTTTTTTTTTTTATTTTTTTTTTTTTAGCTTAAAGCCGAAGAACAAAAAAAAATGCTGATTCATTGGCAGAGATGTCCTTATTTGTCACTTGGTTTAAACTGGCTCCTTGGGTTGTACCACATGTCCATGTCTCTATCCAAACAAGGAATGAATTTAGTATCTCAGTATGGACTCTTTCCATAATCTTCCTAGTAAAGTCCATCATGTATAGCATTTAGAAGTATGTGGTTCTCTTTGCACAGACTCACTGTGTGCTCTTGGTGGTAGTCATTTACATGTAGTCTTGTCTTTTTAGATGTCCTTGGTCTGCACCAGAAAAATCTGTTATAGTAGGGAATTTACTGCACTTCTCATGTTGTCAAATGAAGGCATTCAGAAACCAGAAGCGAAATAAAACTCAAAAGCCTAAAAATACCACAAAACATTAAATCATTGTCTAGTTGAAACTAAACTTGCCTTAACATGAAACCATTTGGTCTTATCCCAGATCAATAAGAAGAACAAATACATTTCAAGCTCTGTCATGCCAATAAAACTGATTACTGCCTCATAGTTTGATTTATTTCTGTTTATTAATACTTTACAGAGATCGACGGGAAAGGCATCGCTCAAAAAGCCGGGAAGGCAGTCGTGGTGATAAGTCTGTTACTATCCAAGCTCCTGGAGAACCCCTGTTAGATAATGAGTCAACAAGAGGTGAAGAAAGGGTAAGTTAAGGCCTTAGAAGGGTAGTTGGGGTGACTAGTCATAACCATATTAGTACTGTTAACTTGAGAATTTTATATATTTGTGGTTGGATAGGAAAATCTTGTATGGAGAACATTTTGGGGTAGTAGACCGTGGTAGTTTGAACATTTATAGCGTGTGTAGGAACTTTTAAAACCGTAAAATATGAATACTAGATGACAGAGTTGGTTTGCTATTTGCTTACTACTTAAAACTATACATTTTTCACTAGCCATAACATATATGAATGGAAAATATATTTGATTGTGTTGGAAGGCAACTCCATAAATAAACATAATGTAGTTTAAAATCCTTCTAAACTTGTCACACTCAAGAACATGAGCACTTTTTTTCTTCTATGTCCCAATACAAGTTACCTTGTAGTCTTGTTTTTTTATCACTGATCAACACAATTATTAATGTAACTATTTCAAGCTAGTTGAGGAAGTAAGGGCTTTGATTTCACCATAAACTATATTTTCACATTATTTTTATTTTTAATTTAAATTTTAAAGATTTCTTTAATAGTGTTTAAAAATAAATACATGTTTTGTTAAGTTAAACAATAACTTGAAGTGTTAAAGTGGTCTCTATAACAAGCTGGTGTAATTTACTTGGATAACGGACTACTTCAACTTCCTAGCTACAGCAACATGACTTATAAAGACTTTTAATACGTTTATTTTTAACAATAGTGCTTTATTAGGTCCTATTCATTAAACAGATTTCTGCATCCTTTAACAATATTGTTATACTATAACTTTTGGCCATTAGGTAGAAAATGTGTTCATGCATTATATGCTGAGCGGGCTTTGTGCATCTTATTAAATGGCGCACCGGAGGCTCTCATGCAGCAGTGCAGACATTAGCTATGCAGTATATGAGCGCCTGCCAGTTCCTATGGGTAATTATTTTCTATGGGTGTCTGCAGAGGTAATTAACAGAAGAGCTTATTGATTCCCGCATCGCTTATCTGCATTCAGGCTCCAGACTTAGAGCTGTCACTGTCTTGGTGCAACATTTAACAAGTGTCGTTACCCAGCCGGGTGTGTAAACGAGAAGTGCCCTCGGCCATGGCTGCCTTGGACCGGAGCCAAAGAGAGTATAGAGGCTCATCTTAGATCAGCATTATATAGACTGGCTAATGGCCGGATCATTCTGATTGGCTCTTGGTGATGTCACTGTTGCTGAGACATGTCAAGGACACTAGGCCTGTCCTGGTGAATGAGGCAGATTAACAAAACAATAACTACATGGCCAATGGCTGTACATGCTATTTCAACAAGGCACAGTGCATCCTATTCTCAGGTAAAGCAAACTGGTTTGAATGCAATTTTAATAAACCTACTATAGCATTTAATAAGTTCAAATGCTCTATAAAAAAAACGCGGTCACAATAGTATATATTAAACACATGAGAATGGGAAAATAAAATGAATCCTGCTTTGGAATCTACCAATCAGATTTTTGCTTATCACATTCCTATGGTGGAAGGATACTTAGAAAATTCCTGTGAAATCAATCTGCACAATGGAAATGTGGCATCTAAAAATGCCAATAATTTCAACAGAATGAAAGGAAAGCTCATTAGTTTCCATGATTTACCTTCCTGTGAAAGACTGAATCCGCTGACAATAGAAAATGGATCCATGCGGTAATAAATCATTGCATTTAAAATTACTTTGTTTGCCTAAAAATGTGAGTCTTTATAGTCTCTTTATGGGCCAATATTATATGCTGCAATATGCTAATGATGTGATATTACATACAAATATTCAAACCTTGGGCCGTGCACGTTTTGCAATCTTGAATATTCCAGTACTATTAAGGCGATAACAAGACGAAATGTCTATGAATTCCAATTATAACAAAAACTTTTTAAGTCTCCCCCTCTCATAATGTTTTTAACAGTATACAGTATTGCGTTTAAAGGTCCATTCTAACCCCATATCCACAGTTGTCACTCTTTGAAGAACTGGACCTGACAATTGTCTATTTTTTATTTTGTTTTACCTGAAAATCTTAATATAGCCTTCAATTTATTAAGTCTTGTTATACAGTAGGAGGCCAGGTATTGTTTTATTGGGTAGCCTATTTTGTTAGCTGGGAGTGGTTTTTGGTTACATTTTAAGATTATTCTGTATGAATATGTAGTAGCAGTAAAGAAAAACAAACTAGTTTTAAAAGCACGGGGTTTTTAAGGCATCCAAGGATGACAGCGTAGAGGAACCCTCATCAGAAGTAGCCATTGGACGGTGGGATACATTTGTAACTAGAATTCATAGAGTCATATCTGGCTTTTCAAAGGTTCTAGTTTAATGTCAACAGAGCTAGTGGGAAAACAATTTAGATTTTTCCATTGACAAGTCATGGCCTGATTGCTGTTGCTACTTTATTGGGTGTGGACTCTATGGAATGACTCTTCTTTTCTTACATTACAGGATGATAACTGGGGGGAAACCACTACAGTGGTCACAGGGACATCTGAACACAGCATATCCCATGATGATATCACACGTATCACTAAGGACATGGAGGACAGTGCCAATCTGGACTGCTCACGGCATCTTGGAGTCATAATTGGAGGAGCTCTGGCTCTTCTCTCCTTCCTGACTCCAATTGCCTTCATGCTGCTTCCCCAGATCCTTTGGCGGGATGAGTTGGAACCTTGTGGCACAGCCTGTGAGGGTCTTTTTATATCTGTGGCCTTCAAGCTCCTCATACTCCTTTTGGGCAGTTGGGCACTCTTCTTCCGTCGACCAAAAGCATTTTTTCCACGGGTGTTTGTCTTCCGAGCCCTGCTCATGGTTCTTGTCTTCCTACTGGTGGTGTCCTATTGGCTGTTTTATGGAGTACGCATCCTGGACTCTCGTGACAGGAATTACCAGGGAATTGTACAATATGCCGTCTCCCTAGTGGATGCTTTGCTCTTTGTCCACTATCTGGCTGTGGTGCTTCTGGAATTGAGGCAACTCCAGCCTCAGTTCACCATCAAGGTAGTTAGATCAACGGATGGCGTCAGCCGATTCTACAACATTGGACACCTAAGGTAGGAATCTGATATCTATTTGTATATTTATGAAAAATGTCTGCTTTAGAAAACAGTGGTAAATGGTGACTTCATGGTTGAGAAAAGAGCATAAAAACATTTATGGTACATACAAAAAAATCACAATATTTAATTTTTGAAGTATCTCTTAGAACTGATCACAATTAGGCAAAACTTACTTGGATCTTGGAGTTTCAGTAAGAATATGAATTTTATATACTAGAGTTTGATATATATTTAATAATGGGGCAATTACTGAATGCACCTTAAAAGACCCGGCCAGTTACAAACACCATCCCATTCAAAGGAAACCTGTTTTGCCAAAACAATAGCAATAATTTGTCATTGTCCAAGTTTGATATGTTTAATTAAGCACTTCAATGTATTTTTTTCTGAGGGTTTTATGTTTGAATTTTTTGATAGTGGTTTATTTTGCTATAGTTTATATTTTTCACTGATAATCTAACATTTTGACTATAAATGAAGGATCTTGTCACTCATCAACCTCTGGATGAATGTCAGCTGATTTTAGTGTTGGGCACTTCACATTAAATAAAGTTTTGAAAAATGTAACTGAAGGGTGGACTAGTTTCATGGGTGTATACAATTCGGATCATCTATTGGTGCATGCCATGTTTCAGTTCTAATGCTTTCACTTAATTTCTGATTCATCCAAAACTAGTTGACAAATGGAAATATCCAAACCTTACTGATCTGTCCTGTGATTTATAGTATCTTTTTGAATCAAAGATAATTTACTAATCCCACACAGGTCCTCAAAGGACAGGGAATCCATATGCCTTGGTTCCTTTTGCATTATCTTAGTATCCTCTTGTATTATCCTCCTTGTGTCCACCTTCCACACATGTTTGCTCCTCCCACTTTTTATTTTTTAGATTTATTTTGCTTTATTTCTGCTCCCTGCCCTACCCTGTCTGTTTTCCTCCCACAGTATTCAGCGAGTTGCCGTATGGATTTTGGAAAACTATTATCACGACTTCCCTGTCTACAACCCTGCTCTCCTGAACCTGCCAAAATCCATCCTGTCCAAGAAAATGTCTGGCTTCAAGGTCTACTCCCTCGGAGAGGGTGAGATGCTGCTCTTACAGACAGCTGTCTGGTCTTCTCCTGGCTTCTTCCTGTGTGTCCTTTCCTTGAAAACCCTGTGTTTCCTGAATGGTCCTTATTTCATATGACATGATCAGTGTTTGACTAGGAGTACGGATTTCTTTGCAATACATTAAACTGTATAAAAATATATATATTTGAGTCTCCAAATATGTGGTGTTAGCCATCAACAGAAGAGTGCCATTCTGCATTGATTAATTCAGTGTCTGAAGAAGCTCTCCATAAATAGATATGAGTAGAACAGGAGTATTCATGTAAAGGATCTACTTTTTGGTAGCCATACAAACCAGCTCGACCACAGTATCTGTACTGTCA
>CM050168.1:284653639-284807535 GCA_027410445.1 Discoglossus pictus
TCTTTGGGATGCTTGGAATGGCTACAGTTCAAGCTTGAAACTGGCTAGCCAATAGGATGTAGCCATGTCGCTAGAATTCATCATGGAAGCTTCTTTGTTTTGAAGCCCTTTAAGGTCATCTTAGCTGTTTGTTTTTCATTTAACACATAAAACCATAATTTTCCCAGGATCTTTGAGGATTAAGGTTCAACTCTCTACAGAATCCTTTTTATCAAAGGTTAAGTAAAAGAGGGGAATGTACTTTTTTATGAAGGGCTATACCAGGAAACCATTCAGGGAAAAGTCAGGAAATCCTGACTCAAAACAAGGAGAATATTTTTCTTTCTTAAAAATACAGAGTCGTCTGTACAGTTTGGGTGGTTATTGTACAGGGAATAACTTGTTCATAGGTAGACTGGCATTTTCACTTGTAGCCTATTTGGCTATATCCTCTTAAGTCAATGTGACAAAGAACCATCATCCACATTAAACTCAAAGCTCGTATGTGCAACGTGAGACCCGCAATGGCTGGAGTGGAGTGGATTTACGGTGCTATTAAATTAGAACATGCTGCAAGTTATGGGCTTGAGAGGCAAACCCATAAACCATTTTGCTCGTCTGATGTACAGCCGTGAATGTGATCAATTAGTAGTTACGAGTTGTGATGGAGCCAATGAAAACCGATCGTCATAATTACGCCCCTGAAAAATGGAGGTGGGATTTCAAAGTCCTACAGGGTTCAGTTACGATTGGACCCACCCTCCAGTTATAATGCAATTTCATAAAGCTGTAAATATGATATTCTATCACATGCGAGTTACAGTATATGTATCAACACATTGATTTCCGGGAATTGATAGAACACACAAATTAAACATGAAATAAAGTATTTTTGGGGGCAGATTTGCAAGCTTGAGAATGTAGTGCTATTCATTCCAAGACCTAACATCACTTTAACTTTTAATAAAAGTACAGTAGTGTGTGTGTGTGTGTGTATATATATATATATATATATATGTGCATTTACAGTGCTATGGATTGGACTTTACCCCCATTGCGGGTCCTCTCTAGCACTCGTTGGCTTCTTTGCGCCATTTGCGAGTTACGAATTTGAACGCTAGTGGATGCAATTTAATAGCTAAATTGGAAACTTATCGGTTACGGGCTTGAAAAGACAAAGGATTTGCGGCAGCGAAGTTCCACGTCCTGTAGGCTTTTTACGGCCTTTTTCACATTTAACCCGCAAGTTGTCTGCGGGTAGCGTTAAGAGGCCACTTTAATAGCTTTAAGTCTCGTGAGCTACGTTGCGAGCAAGCGTTTTTATACTTAGAGGGAATTTAATGGGGCTGCATGTTTTTATACTTAACTTACACAATAGAAAATACTCATTTGTGATTAGGTTTCTGCACTTACATTTCAAAAGATTTTTTTTTTTTTTTTTTTAACAAATTACTTTTCTTTTGCCTTTTAGAAAATACAACCAACAACTCAACAGGGCAATCCAGGGCTGTGATTGCAGCGGCCGCCAGGAGGAGAGACAACAGCCACAACGAGTATTATTACGAGGAGGCTGAGCATGAGCGCAGAGTTCGAAAAAGAAAGGCCAGGTAGGTCACACCTGATGGAGATGAGGAAGGGAACAAGAAGGGATGGCCAAGATGAAATGAAGGACTGGATCTAGATATTATATCGTTCTTGGTTATATCTAATAATTTACACTGCTTTGTACATAAACTTTGAATTGTTAAGTAGAATCATTAAACAGCTATCTGATATATTTGTACAACATCCCTCACTACATATACATTTTACCAAGTCCTTCTTTTTTCCTAGAATTGCTCTCGGTATGTACCAAAAGCTGTCTGATGCTGGCTTAAGTCTCACTCCGTACTAACCAATATTGTCATAACTAATTTGGGATGAGATTAGGAGTCTATATAAAAAGGAAAGGGAGTCCATCCTTGTCTTCTATCCTGATTTAAAAAAAATATCTATGGAATTTCCTTTATGTATAAATACATTCTCCATCTGGATTGTTACTTTGTCATTGTAAAGGGGATTGTGTACTTCAATGAAGCTGTGAGTGATATCATGTAGGGTTACCCAAGATAGGCAGGTCATAGCAGAGACGTCAGACAGATAGTGGTCCACTGGAGTGGGTTGCCAGTTCCTACTCCAGTAGACTGTGATCTACCATGAAAACCTTATGGATAAGAAATACCAGATATGGCATGCTGTGGCCCATAGGTTTGTGGAGATTGACACAACTGAACAACAGAAAAAAAAAAAAATTACATTATTTCATAGTGACTTTATTTTTTCTGCGGTGAAGAAGAGACCTGTGAGTAGAAAACGAATATATAACCATTATTATGAACTACGGAATTGCCCATCAAAAATGACAATGGCGTTTTCCACACACTACGAGGCTATGGGCCCTCTGAGCACTTTTTATGTCCTTGGGGCTAGTTTTGTGTCCTTCAGCCTCATTTTCGTAGTGTTTGCTTTTTTTTTTTTTTGGCGTTTTTTTTTTTTTTTTTTTGCTTAGGTGATTTTCCTTGGTAAAAAAAAAAGGTAAATATGCCTTAAATAACTTGCAACCACACTCACAGGCTCCCTGTCTCTCCCTCTGTGCTGTGTGTAAGTTAATTTGAAGCATATTTGTTGTGTTTTTTCCGGTCTTTGCAGTTCCGTGGTTTGGGTGTTAAAGTCAGATTTTTGCGAGCCGTACACTGCATGTACGGGTTTTGGTCGTAGGGTTTGTAAGGCCCGTGTGCCTCTGCTGCAACTTTGGGCCTCGCAAAGCGAGGGCAGCAGTTAAGTCCCACGGGCTTTGCAATGAGCACCTGCGACGCTCATTGTGAGCCCTGCAATGAGCGCCTTTGGTGCTCATTGCAGCCTAAGTCCTGAGTGACGGCTCGCCTCGCAGTTGTGGCCCTATGGACCGCAAACGGCAAAGTCCCACGTGCTTCAACTGCTCGCTTTGCAATGAGCACCTTTGCGAAGCTTGCAGTGCAATGAGCGCCTTTGATGCTCATTGCCGCCTAAGTCACACATGACTGCGCTCCTCGCTTTGCGAGGCCAACATCGTAAGCGTTCTGGACAACCCCGCAGATCCACAACTATATATGATGTATTTATTTTTTATTAAACCAGTTTGTGAAACCTAATATGGACGACAATAATACTGAATATGACCTGTAACAATTTTATTTCTTTATGTGGCTATATAAATTGTAACTTGATAGTTATCCAGCCACTTGTTCATGTCATCATAACCATAACATATGGGTGAAGGAATACAACTAGACCATATTACTAAATGATACATATACATTTTAATTATCAATTTAATCCCAAAAACTATGGTAATTTGTATTATTTTGTCTAATTTAATGGGACAAAATATAAAAAAAATATTTAGAAATATATTTTTTTCCATCTTAACATAATATGCTTATAGGTAGCAATAAATTTTGGTTTTAAAAACACTGATTTTATTTATATATTATAAATCTAAAAGTGAGACACAATTCTATACTATCTTTTTTTTTTTTTTAAGTGTTTTTCTAAACTGATTTTTATTTATGCAAAATCTACTTACTATTTTATTATTTTTTATGAAATTAGGTATTGTGCTATATTACTTTTATTATTAAATATCTAAAATTACAATTCCATGACATCTTTAACCAGTTTGTCAGGTCCTTGGCTTCTTGTTTCTTGAGGTCACTCCCATTTTACCTGACATTTTGGCTGACTGTACCTGTACTCACCTCTAGGGCTAACTGTCAACAGATACCTCTTGGATAATCCCAGCATAGAAATATGTCATTCTTCATTAAAGTAAAGGTTTAAACTAACCAGGAAATGGATATATAGTTGTATTATTTTATGTCTTAAATTATTAAAAACTTTTGTATTGCCGTGATTATTTTAAACCTAAAGCCACTTGTAGAACATTTTTGACAAAATGGGAATTTCTTGTCTAATTGTCTGTGTGTGCTTTTTCTTATGTCTGGGGATTATAGGGTTTGTTTAAGTTAAAGGCATATCTTGATATTGTTTCCATATCTGGTGTGGAAATGTGCACAGATATCTGTAAAATGTATTTCACTACACAATCTATTTGAGAATGGGCATTTATGTAGCAAAATTTTAATGGAGAAATTGCTTCTACAATTGTCTTAGGCACATATTAATTACAGAAGTCTACAAAGATTAAGCTACTAATCATTAGGCATTCTAGATGAAAGAAAAAGGTAACTTTCTTGGGGACTTTAATACCTCCTAAAGTTATAATTATGAGGATTGACACTTAAAGAATTGGGGCAATTGCTTACAAAAAAGAAAATGTAAGCTTTGTGGGTTCTACACATGGTTTGGTCCTTGTGGTTGTGATATAATCTTTTTTTTTTCTTCTCAGGTTGGTGGTAGCTGTGGAAGAGGCTTTCACCCACATTAAGCGCCTTCAGGAAGAGGATCAGAAGAACCCCCGTGAAATCATGGACCCAAGAGAGGCGGCCCAGGCCATCTTTGCCTCTATGGCAAGGGCTATGCAGAAGTACCTACGGACGACGAAACAGCAGCCGTACCACACCATGGAGAGCATTCTACATCATCTGGAGTTCTGCATCACCCACGACATGACTCCAAAGGTCAGTATTATTATTATTATTTATTTTTTATGATTTTGTTGCAGGCTAGAGGAATGCACATGCATGCTTGTTTTGTATTACGAAGGCATATGGAAAATGTCGTTTTTTTTTTTTTTTTTTTTTTTATATATACCTTCTTTTCTTTTATTATTAATTTTATATTTATGAATAGGAACAGTGGTTCACCATAACTTTTTTCCTTTTCCCATGAAATAAGCAACATAATAATAAACATTTTTTTTTCAGAAAATCAGATCAGTTTAGTATATTAAAGAAAAATTATTTTTTTTCATGCAAAACCCTGGAAACGAGGACACCAGGTCCAATTGTGTCCTTCACTCCTCAACGGTTTTTATGTGATAGGGGCTTCTCACTCCACAGGCTCATGGAGAGTAAAAGTATCCCTTGATATGATTTGTGAATGGCTGAGGTGCCAGAATGAGATACTCAATGAATAGAGACCAGGTGGAGCAATTAATTTGACCTGACTTCCGTGTAAACTCGCCCAAAACGTGTCATTCAATTGCTACGTTTTTGGGCTGCAAGGGCGCAAA
Source organism: Discoglossus pictus (assembly GCA_027410445.1). NCBI lineage: Eukaryota > Metazoa > Chordata > Amphibia > Anura > Alytidae > Discoglossus > Discoglossus pictus. Next base: position 284,658,831 of record CM050168.1, read on the forward strand.
CTACTTAGCTATTCAATTGGCTTACGCTTGCGGCCTCCGATCGGGTTATGAGCCTCAAGCTGCGATCCTTTGCGATTTTAGTTCTTTTGCGGCCGCAAGAAATCACTATTCGATTGCTATGATTTCATCCCCGTCAAGCCTGTAAATGGCTAAACGCAAACCACAGCTTACTTGCACTAAAGAGGTCCCGTAACGGTCTTACTTTCAAAACATAGCACTAATTAAGCAAATAAAAAAGACATCCTATACTTTTATTAGAAGTGAAAGTGATTTTAGGTCTTGAAATTAATAGCACAACATTCTCTCACCTGGTCTCAAATCAGCATAAATCTATAATTTCTTTTCATGTTAAATTTTCGTGTTCTATCCATCATGCAAGTCCTACGGGCTTGGAGCTTGAAGTACAACGTCAGACCCACAATGGCTGATGGATTAGCCTCTGCGACATTTTAGCCATTTACGGGATTGACAAAGGGCTTACTTACAAATCCTAGCACTAATTAAGCAAATCAAACCTCACTTTCACTTAAAAGTACAGGATTGATTTTTTTTTTTGTCTTAGAATTAATAGCACAACATTCTCAAGGTCGCAAATCGGCCAAAAAAAGAAAACTATTTCATGTTCAATTTCGTGTCACAACCATCATGTAAAGTCCTACTGGCATGGAAGTCATTCACCCTCCAAGCCCATACAGGCTTGAATAACGAGCTACAGATTTGGAGGTCATTCAAACCCATGAGACTTTGGACGGAAATTAAACATGAAATAAAATATTTTATTTTGGCGATGTGCAAGCTTGAGAATGTTGTGCTGTTCATCCCCATGTCACCTATTGTGTTCCCCATCATTTACAGTGCTTTACAGTGCTGGATTGAATATATATTTGCATTTACAATGCTTCGAGTTTGCCGCCTTCAATCTCCAAGCCTGTATGGGTTTGAATAACGATTTATGGGCTTGGAGGTCATTCAAGCCTGTAGGACTTTGGACAGAAATTAAACCTGAAATGAAGTATTGGATGTAGACAATGTGCAAGCTTGAGGTTGGTTGGTTTGCTTTGTAAATGATGGGGGACATGAGGATTAAATAGCACTGCTGGATTTAATTTATATTTGAATGTATCCAAGTTTGCGGGCTTGAAACACGATTTAGGCTTGTGGCAAATGCCTACGGCCGATAGCATGGTTTGTGATTAGTGGGAAAGGGGACGTCCTTGCACCGCCGTCTAATTCAATGTCAGCGTAGACGTATCGATACACGGGGCCGTAGCCCGATCGCAGACTTGCAGCCGATTTCAGCCGTGTTTACACGTATTTTATTATCAAAAATATTATGTTGCATATTCATAATGTCTTTTCTCTCATTTCTTGCAGTTAACTTTGTCCTTGAGTGAGCCTTTTATATAGTTACAGCACCCATTTAAGTGTCATGATAAATGTATGTGTGGGTGGAGGTGAATATATGACTATTTTTTGGAATTGACACGTTTTTAAATGAAAACAACATTTTTTTTTTTGTTTTAAATAAAGTGTGAACCTATACCGTCAATGACCACAGTTTGTTCGCCTTTCAGTCATGAGATGTCATAAGATACTATGTTTGTATTTCCTCTATCAAAACTTTCCCACAGAGGTGTTAAGCTTGCGTAGGTCATAAGTCTCAACTGTGGTTTCACACCGCCAGAAATGTAACTCGATACAATGTTTCTAAAATTTAAGCAGTGCTGCCACCTACTGTTGATGACACAAAAATTATTTCGTCCTCTATTGGACAACAAAAGAAGATATCCTTCTCTTGGCTCTTGACTTTACTATACCTGGTGCGCCCACATTCGATCATTTATTCATTGTGTCCATTAATATTTTATCAGGGCTTTCTGCAAAGGCTTTGTGGTGTGTGGAACAGATGTGTGGATATCACACCCTGAAGCCTTTAATGAATGGCTGTGGAAAGCACAGAGATCTTTTAGCTCTGAAATAACAAAGCTCATAAACACGTAAGTTGAGTTTGAATAGAGTGGCTAATGTGGAATTTTTTAATGCATTTTCCTCTCATTTTCTGGTTATTACAACCTCGGCAACTGGTAATTTTAAACAAAAAAGGCAAAATCTTCTCTTTAGAGGCCTCTGACACAATCTGCCAGACGAATAAACGGAAAGAGATTAAAAAACATCCATATGATATTTGGGGTTTCCAAGAAGAATTTTACAATTGGGCACAGTCTGTGGCTAATGTTGGACTAATTAACTGCAAGTTTTTTACAAAGCATTGGCTTTGTAAATGTAATGTTTTTTTTCTTCATAATTATCTGTATGCCATTTGTTTAAGCATGATGAGATAATTAACTATCTTGATTGTGGGTTTTCATAACATATTTGAACAAACAGTTTATGGTGTGAAGGAGATGATATTCATGAAGTTTTAAAGGGATTCAAGGCCATTGTCTAAATGGAAGGTTTAGCTGGGAAGCATTCTTCTAGATCAGGGATATGGAAGGTTCCTGGATTTTACTAGGTATATAATATACCTGTGTATCTATTTCACTTTATGTATTTTGTTTTATTAAGAAGGTCAGTTTTTACTGCCTAATTCAAACAAATAATCCCTGTATGGGCTTGCACACTGCAGTTCATGAAAATACTCTGTAGCACTTGCTTTGCTGTGTTTCATACTAACCATGTTGCTGCTGAGACATGGTCCTGGATAGACTAAGACCCTACATTGTACATCCAACCCTTCACAGTCTGGGTCTGCATACACTACAGGGGATGAGACTATTTTTAATAAAACAAAGTACATAAAAGTAAATGCATACAAAGGGATATTCTATACCTAGTAAAATCAAGACCAAAATCCCATATACATTTAAACTTTTTATTTTATTTTAAATTGTATTTAATGAATCTGTTTAACTTCAGCAAAGAAAAAGCTTTTAATCCTGGTGTAGCTAAGGCACTAAGGATTGAAGTCCACTCTCTAGAATATTACTACTTCAGTGTAATTCTCTTTTTTTTTTTTTTTTTTTTTAAAGGTCTGCCTCTAAAGTAGTTCAGACCGTATATATTTTATTTTGTTATCTGTGCAATTATTTTATTCTCCTTTGGTTGTTTGCTACGTTATATTTCCTTTTACAATGTTCTCACTAACCAAAATTTATCTTATGTCTGTTTCTTTTCCTTATTATTCCACAGGCATTTCTTGAACGGTATCTTCTCCCAGGACCCACCATTCAGTATCACAAAGACCGCTGGCTAGCCAAGCAGTGGACATTAGTCAGCGAGGAACCTGTCACCAATGGCCTGAAAGATGGTGTCGTGTTTGTCTTAAAGCGTCAAGACTTTAGCCTGGTGGTCAGCACTAAAAAGATCCCCTTCTTTAAACTGTCAGAAGAGTTTGTGGACCCCAAATCTCACAAGTTTGTAATGAGACTTCAGTCCGAGACCTCAGTGTGAAACTTAGCACCTTCAGACACATGAAAGAGGAAGATTATAAGGGGCTTCTGGATTATGGCATCTGTTACCCCGGGTTCAAAGCTTATGTTGGTACAGTAACAAATAATGACATTTTTACTTGGCTTGTTCTTTTACTAAAGTGTTGTTTTTATTCTTTCTTTTTTTGTACATTTTATTTTTAGTTTTTAACAATAAAAAGGTCTATGTTTTTCAGCCAAGAATGTCTCACTTCTATATTTTTTTTTTCTCATGATTTGACATTTTTCTTGAGTGGTATCTTAACCCACACATTTTCATGCTGACAAGCCTGGCAGAGGATATTGGTCAACGAGGAACCAGTAAAACTTCAACAGTTCAGCACTAAATAATGTGCCATCTTGAATTGCCTTCTTTACTACTAACCAAGCTAATATATCACATTTCTTTGAAGCCTTGGTCTTTTATGATTTTTTTTCAGGAATAAAACTAAAGTCATACACACTCTTTTTTGGTTTTCATAACAGAATAAATAGAAATAAAATTAGATTATTTATGAATTACATATTTCTTAAAACAGCAGTTGTATTCTGAGAAAAATGTGTTGCTCAATTTTCCAGGAAATAGGTGTTTAAAATATTGCCATGTCAATCAGGTGGCTTAACTGAAATAAAAGATGGATACTCAATCATTTGTGTGTTTGGATTCACAGCCACTAGTTCATGTCATACGTGATAATTTAGTGCTTTTACCGCTAATGTTTTCCACAAATAACCAAGGGATTTCTGAATGAACTCCAAGCACAAGACCTGTATGAAATAATTAAACTTTTTAATTTTTTTTTTTACATAGTTTCAAAAAGTTACATAGTTACTATGTGTTACATGTAACTATGTAACTTTTTGAAAAAAAGTTTAATTCATATAGGTCTTGAAATAATTAAACTTTTTAAAAGTTCTGCCAATGTTCTGATGCTAGGACGTCTATTTTAATATCTAAAAAAGAACAAATTCTACTTAAAACTACACATTGCTTGGAACATTAATTGGAAATGGAGCTTGTACGAAACACCAAGAAATACTTTGCTTTGGACTTAAAAGCATTTTTTTAGTCCCAACACTCCTATGAAAATGGTTTGTAGACCTGTCGCTTCCAGAGGAGCGTACACAGTATTGGAGCCAACCCTTCATGATCAGATTTACTTATTTACCAAGTGATTAATCAAGAAGAATATTATTAGACCATTTTATTTTGCCTTTTCAATTTAGTATACATAAACCCCATGCTATCTGACCATCTTGAAAAACTCACTGTTGGGTTTGTTAGGGATTATTAAAACTGGTGATATTGGTAACCTTTGCTCATTTTCATTGACAAATAGATACAGAAATCATTGGAGCTTTAATAGGACTCCTGAGCTCAAGTGTTGGCTAGATCTATATCCCTACAAAAAAAAAAAAAAAAAAAAGATTATAAGGCATAATATATTTAATGGTAGAGCATAAATTATAGGCATAGCAGTTTCGCGCAATCGAAATCTCTGCTTAAGTCCAGCCTTCCATCAAACCTATGGATTGCTATAACATGGACTATCGGGAATAAGAGTGGTTTACTGCTAATAAAGGCTATAATATTCCATAAACACTTATGACGTACTGTTGACACACATTACATCGATCCCAGACTTGTGTAGTATAAGCTGTAAGTACACTCATGAGAAGTAGTTGTTTTTTGTTCGTGTGACAACACTTACTCTCAAGTGAGAATTATCTGGAGCATAACTGTCCGGCATTTTCTGATCCTTCGTATGAATTTTTTTTTTTTTCTCTTAGGAATGCAGTCTTCATTGTAAATCCTCTTGCTCCTTAATAACAGGCTACATTCATAAGAGAAACAAAGCCACTTTTGAGAAAACTAGTAGGCTCTACAGGTGCAATTAAACCCAGTCCTAAATACAATACATTATTTCTCCAATTATAAAGAGCCACTCACTCTCCTTCCGTGATGAATAGAAATTGGAAATGGGTTACTGGTTTGTACAAAAGAGGATTATTTAAAAAAATAATGCCCTTGGCTATCCCAACTCCCATTCACACTTTCAAGAGGTGTTTGCAGTTCTAAGTTACTTGAAATTTGACTGTATTTGAGTTGCATCTGATCACCCAGCCTATATTTATTTGGTTTGTTGTTTCTAATGTTAAACCATATTGGATTAACACCAAAAAGGAATAGAAAAGCAAAAAAAAAAAAAAAAAAAATGACTGTAGAGAAATGAACATTATAGTGGTTAGGTAAAATTGGAAAACTGCCTGATGCTTGAAGAAGGGACTCTTATGTGAACTCAGCAGAGGGGAGTAAAGGGATGGAGAGTCATTTTGTAATCTTCATCCATATTGTTAAAGTAGAGCTGATTAAGCGGGAAAATAAGAGAAAAGGTAGAAACACAGATAAATTTGCTTTCTGACCAGGCACTGACCACCAGGCTAACCTATTAAGGCCAGCACAACATTATCTTTGGTTACTGGTTCCTCATGAACAGCAAGCGGGCTGAAACAGGCTCAAGATACTGCTCAAGATTGTCAAATAATAACAAAAATAAAATCGCGGCTGGAGAACATAGTATTTTTTTTGGCTATACATAATATTACAAAAATCTGTTAAATGTCATTTTGTTATGTACAGATTGTTGGACTGAACATGAGGGTAACGGATGCCCTGTTGTGGTGTGGACTATCTAAACCCACTGTATAGGAAAACTCATCTTTAAACAATAAACAGTCCTCAAACTGGAATAAAATCTAAGAAGAAACCAACTTTTTGGTTTCAAAAACTTTGCTTCATGAATGAAGAACAATCGTGTTGGTCCAATGAAAGGCGTCACAAACTGGAACCATTGTGCTTTTGACCTGGACCAATATTGGCAACTGATACTTTGTACTACACACATTTTCTACTTTGTTCATACCACTTGGTTACATTTCTTGCTGGTCGACAAGAACACTAGTCTTAAATCAAGTGTCTGTTCCTTACTCCAATTGGACATTTATTCTGTATCTTCGATTTACTCCGTCCCGTAGAAACGGCTTTCAGTTTAAATATGTCATTTTAAATTTGTGTGATCTCATTGAGCAACCATTGCCTTTGGAATTTCTTTAATTCTTCTAAATACCTCGCAAAAATCTATTCCTGCTGTTGATGTCACTGCCTTAAGATCAGGGTTCTATTTGCGGGCTACCTTTGCCCGATGACGTCAATGCGTGGAAAATCACTGTGATTTCATGCCTTTCTTTTGTAGCACTAATGTTTTGTTTTTTTATAAGGGGGAATTTTTATACAAAATGTGTCTTTGACATCACTAATGTTGTGTTATTTTTTTATTTTTTATTATTTACTTCCTACATCTGCCAAATGGTTCTGCAGTATAATCTGTTTCAAGCCCAACTGGCTGCATGAATGTTCAGAATATTCTGAGGTTTTTTTAGCCCAAATATTTCTAAATATCTGTAGTTGGGATGAGAAATTACAGCATAGGTATAGTACTATAATCTAGAACCATGAAGATTTGTCCCAATATTCAGAAAAACAGTAATTGCATCATGTCTTCACTCTTCAAATAAAAAGGGAAATTGATTTCAAATACTGGTATGATAAATGTTAGTCTTTATATACCCTTCCTGATTTGCCTCCATTTCGCAAAGTGCTTTTTTTTTTTTTTTTTTTTTTTTTTTTTTGTATTTAGAAAAGTACTTGGTGCTTATATTATGGGTTTCAGGTGTCAAATCTGGGGTATAACTGATGTGAAGAAATAACACATTCCAGAAATACAAAATACCTCCCAACTAATTTCAGTGTATTTCCTTCCTTTTGGTAAATACATGTTAATTATGGTGTCCTTCAATATTTGATCAGGGAGTCTATACTATATAACACATTCATCTCTTGTATTTTATCTGAATTGTATCTTCTTGTTCGTTTGTTTACATTTGTGAGTTTTTCTCATGGCTTGTTAAAACCAATAGATTGTCTGTGCCAAGACCTTTTAAATGGATAATATCATGTCCTCAAGGCAGTCCATTATTAACAGTACTTCATATGAGCTATTTTTCATAAACTAGGAACTTAATGCATGATAATGTAATAAAACTGTGCTGAATCTTCCTGGTTTTGAAATTCGGGTCAACATGGGATAGGCATTGTTAGACTTCATTGCCCAAACACAGGCAAAGAGTTCAGGTTTTTATCGCTGCGCATTGATGAGTCAAGCTGATTACACTCATGGAAATCTTTGGCCTTTATTTGGAAATGAAGGGCATTGCCTATCCCTGATGTAGGAGATAGTTAAAAATGGGCTTAAGTGATGTTGAGTCCAAAAGGATCATAGAAGTATCTGTCTCCAACTATGGCATAAGACAGATATTTTTTATGTACCTATTTCATAGGTAATCTTTTATATATGTCTTTCACCTGCTTTGTATATGATAATATCCTTTTAAGGTATTCGATAGACCCAACTGGATATGGTTCTTTGGCATATGCTCTACATACCTATGTACCATCAAGGTGCCTTAATCTACCTTCTTTTTAAACCAATGTATTCTTCATTCAACAGCCATATCCATTCCTTGCCAGCAATTGGATCATTGTAAGAAAAGTGAACATTTTGTTATAGAGACTCTTCAATGCTTTAGAAAACACTAATATGCACAGGGTGAATTTGGAAATTGATATTGATTATACTATTGGTGGAAAACCATTTTTAAATAAACCCATGTATTTTTTTTCTGCCAGATAGTCTTTTCTGCATAGTCACACAACTGATACAGTAGCACCGGATTGGATGGCATCTAAAGACACATATACTGGTGATCCTGCTGTGTCACAGGCAGACTGATCTATTATTGAAATTGTATTTATTTCAATGATTTAAACTTAAGATTCCAAAATTATACCATCTTGAAGAAGTATAATATATTTATTTATTAGTACATATTTTAAATGGCTGGATTAGCTGTTCCAATACCCAACAGAGTTCCATATTTAACAATATGCTCTTATACTGAAATCCTGTACAGTTGATGATGTAGTGGGCAAGTTCTTAAAGGTAAAGAAAACACATAACTTTTTTTTTAATTATTATATTGTGCTGGGCGATAACCAGACACACACACACACGCTGTAATTTTCATCTTCCAAGGCTCTTTCCTGCTGGACAAGACTGATAAATAGTTGGTATTCACATAACTGCAATAGTTTTAGTATCTGAGGTTACCACCAATTCAGAAAACCAGACAAGCTCATAGATTGATGAGGTTGTATAATAATATATTGGATCCGCCCAGTACTGAATATAATAAGTAAATTAAGGGTTGTTTTCATATTTGAAAAAAAAAAAAAAAAAAAAAAAAAGCTTATTGTAAACATGGGCCTTCAGTTCTTTAAATGGGAAAAATAGTTGGGGAATTTCTGCGTACATTAGCTAATACATTTATGTAGTAGATAGACTAGACGGGGAGGTACTATGTGATACACAAGGTGCTCACAATGCAAGAGTCCAGTAAGGTGTTTGCCATCCAAGTAGATCACTCTACAAATACTATTATATAATCTTTACACACACATATATATTGTATCAAATCAATTGCATGCCACAATAGCCGTCCAATTCCAAAAAGAATGTGTTTAATGATTGGAGGCAAAAAAACTCCAGGCTTCATTCCCCAAATTCTCATACACTGAATTATGCTGGTTGTGCTCTGGGGACCTGCAAAATACTTTTCCTTGGGCCTAAGATTGTAATGTATAAAAACTTTTCCACTTTTTTGTAATTTTTTTTTAGGCATTTTCTTTTTTTACGGGGCTGATTAAATTGTGCATGCCTGTAGAATATTGTAAAATGTAAATTTTTTTTTTAATATATATAAATATATATATATATACAAGGCTTGTTTTTACAGTTTGCAGTGAAACAGTACGGCATTAGATTCTTTTTTTCTCTCTTTAAAAATAGACATTACAACTGTACAAATTGTTTTTATATAAAATAAACAAATTAATTTTAATATTTTTTCCTGTTGTCTTTTCTTTTTTTTTTTTATTAAATAAAAATAACCTTAATTTGTTAATTATATGCAGTTACCAAGTCTGCCTTTAAAGTGTATTGTTATAATTATTTTTTAATAATTGATTAGCAATAATATCAGTGGTTGATGAAAAAAAAACTCATTGTAGCTTTATTTTTTAATTTTAGCATTAAAAGATTCAGACAGATCTGCTTCTCTCCACTCCTTTACTTGTTTTACATGGGGTGGGAGTGGATGTGTCCATTCTATTCTAATACGTTCTTCCCTGAAGTAACATACAGGTGGGGTTGTTGTCAATTTTAGGACAACCTCTTGGGGTAGATCTCTCTGTCCCTAGAAAGAGGATAGGGAACAGGGATGCCTAAGGATCCAATGCCAAAGCTCAAATGTAAGTTTTAAAACCGAAATTGCCCTTTTCTTCAATTACTGATTTTATTTCCAATTCATTAGTACATAAAAATCTACTATTGTGTTCCTTTAAAATACTGTAGTTATAATAGGTTTTAATTTCGTTATTTAAAAATAACAAAATGGTAACAGGTAAAGATGATAGTGATGTAGAGATGGCAGCATGCACAGAAACCCAATATAGAAAGCTGAAGGGAACAAGGCTAAAGATGGCCCAATGTAAAGAGTTTTGTACAGATGGCTAAATGACTATTGGTAGTGATTTCAGAATGCAGAGGGTCCTGTGGTAGGATTCCGAGAAGTCAAGGGCATATATGGTAGTATGCAAAGAGACAAGGGAAGGGAGATTGCAGAATATGGTTTGCACAGTTTGAATAAGGCCATTAATTAAAATAAAAGAACATAGAGGACCACATGAGTGTATATGATGGGGAGAAGGTGCAGGATCAATGAAAGGGTGTAGTGGAAGCCATGCATAATTAGGGCAGGTGACATGAGCGTAGGAGCCAAAACATTTTGTTTTGGGATTAGAGCTTCTACATATGGATTATGTCAGTAGATAACCTTTGAATAATATCATACCCTGTGGCTACAAGGTCTATTTATCTTAACAAGACTTTTGTGTTTCCTGTGAGTTTGTGGACATGTTTCTGCAGTGTTTGTTTTGTAAGTACAATCTTTCATCCATATTTGCTGTTTTTGACCTTTTTTAAGCTCCAAATTCTTTATTTTTTTTTAAACAAACGTATAACAGAAAGGCAAAGATAATGTGTTGCACTACTTTAGACAGAGTAATCAATAACTGGGTTGATAGTATGGGTAGGCTAGATGGGCCTTTTTAGTTATCTGTCATCAAATCAATGTTTCTATCTTTAAGGGTGGAGGCAAGACAAAAGATAACAAAATAGACAGACGAGAGAGAGAAAGGAAAGTGTGAAAGACGAGAGAATGGGTTTGGGTAGGAGTATAGGTGAAAGAAGAGATGGAGAATAGGGAAAGGAGAAAGAAAATGTGATGGAGCAAGAGAAAATAAAAAAGGAAGGGTGAGGAGATAATATGAAGAAGAGGTAGAGAAGGGATGGGAGAAGAGTAAAATGGACAGGAATGGAGGAAGGGAAAGAAAAAGGGAGGGAGATGTCTAGAGAGCAACTCGAGGGCAGAGAGATGGAAGGAATAAGGAGGAGAGAATGGAGCAAGTGATGCTACATAAGGGTTTATGCTGCTAGACATGCTTTAATGTTCCCAATGTTATATACATACTAGCGAATTGCCCGTCAAAAAATTACGGCAATAATATTGTAATACAGGGAATGCTGTTTGCCACACAATGTGAGGCTTTTGCTTCTCTGAGCACGTTCGGCGCTCATTGGGAACCTTTCCTCTTGCCTACTGTACAGGCCACTCATTGCAAGGTTCATTAACCTGCAAGTTTTGTGCTTGGGAATGCCATGTGATTCTTTCCAGCATCTCCCCCTGTGCCTTCCCTGTGTGTTTCTATTCTGTGTGTCTGCTGACTGTATGTGTGGCGCGCGCTGACTGCCGTTTGTTTTATTTTCAAAGTCCTGCGTGCCTGGCATTGTTGGTGTAAATGTTACTGTCTTTGCCGTCGTGTATTTTCTAAGTTCCGCGTGCCTGGCTTTGCTCAGCCTCGTTTTCATCCAGTTTCAGAATTTTTTATGTTTTTCGTCCGCCATTTTTTTCTCGCTTAGCCAATTTTCTAGTGACAAAACACGTCAAATAAGGCTCAAAATCACTTGCCACCTAACTCCCAGGCTTCCTGGCTCTCCCCCCCTGTGCTGTGTGTGAATGTTTTTTTTAATTTTTTTTAATTTTTTTTCTTGTTTTTCGATTTCCGTTGGTTTGCCGTTAAATTTGTATTTTTCTGAGGTCGTATTTTTTTTCCCGAGCTTGCATGTATGACGGCTCAGCTGGCTGCAATGAGTGCCTTAAGCAGCCGTGCAGCACTTAGGCTGCAATGAGCGCCAAAGTGCTCATTTCATCCTAAGTCCTGCGTGCTTCAATGCCTCAACTGCTCGCCTCAAAGCAGGCAAAAAATTGATTTAGAGGAAAACAAAGAAATGTATCTTTACTATAGTCATGAATGGCTTGGAATATACTTTCAGGTTTTGCTAATGTATTATTCCACTATCCTATTATTATTATTATTATTATTATTATTATTTATAATGTGCCAAAAGATCATATTACTGAATAACACAGGTTCCTCCAACATCACTATCATATCTCTGTATAACACAGGCTCCGTTTCACCTCACTATCATATTACTGCATAACACAGGCATCCTCCCACATCACTATCATATTACTGCATAACACAGGCATCCTCCCACATCACTATCATATTACTGCATAATACAGGCTTCCTCCCACATCACTATCATATCTCTGTAAAACACAGGCTCCGTTTCACCTCACTATCATATTACTGCATAACACAGGCATCCTCCCACATCACTATCATATATCTGCATAACACATGCTTCCTCCCGCCTTTCTTCCCTCCAATTGTAATCACTCCAAGATACTTTCCTAGCAGAATATTTAGTGTGATGTTATGTGGGCTATGGGTAATGAGGGAAATGAAGAGAAATTAGAAGAAAGCGAGATGGGCAAAGTCAAAAGTGAAAAAACAAAAAACAAATAAAGAACAAAGAGTAGAGGTGAGTTGGAAGCATATGATTGAATTGAATATATTGCAAGAGTAAAAAAATAAATACAAAAGTATAGTTATTTGGTGCAAAAATACATGCCTGAAAAAATATACTAGCAATTTGTAATTACTATGTTGTGTGTTCCTTTAAGCAAATACAATTTCTGCTGCTGCTTGCCAGGTAGCCTTCATCGGTCCTGGATGCTAACTGCATCCTCCCGGAGTTGTTAAAAAGGGGGTGAGGCAAAGGTTTCCTGGGAGAGACATAATGCTCCATAGTACTGGTAATGCATTGAACAAAAAAAATTCAGAGGTGCTCATATGAGAACGAAAACCACCAAAGTAAGTTTGTTCTATAGGTCTGGTTACCTTCTCAGAGAGCAGCCTCTTTTAGCTCATTTGTGCCCTTCACAGGGAGAAATATCCTGTAGTATATCACTGTAGTTTCACTCAAAAGAGTAATCCAGCCTCAAAATACAAGGCAATTCTACCTTGAACAGGAGAAACAGCAAACGCCAGATGTACGTTTCAGCCGTTGTGGGCCTCGTTATGGAAGGGTTTAGCTGAAGTCCCTAAGGCACAGTGAGCAAGGAGTCCACATCTGGATGCCCCTATCACCCATAAGGTGAGAAAATCTAAACAAAAAGAGTCAGAAGTGCTCATCTACTACTCGCAGTACAGCCTCTTTTAGCCACTTGTGCCCTTCACAAGGAGAAATATCCTGTAGCATATCAGTCTGATAAACGTAATGCTTGATTACGTTCAATTTCCCTCTTTTGTGTGTCACCTATTCATATAATGTGGGGGGGATTTGTCCCCCTATCCACCCAATTCCTACACTCCTTTACTATTTTTGTCACAACATCCTATAGAGATCCACAGGCTGAAGTATAGATATTCAAAAAACAAAAAGAGAAAGACACCTATATATCCACACCTGTATACCATCCGTAGTTATAATGAACAGTGATGAACAACATTATCTTAGTAAACGGACAAGAAAATTATTCAGTAAAAGCTCATAATTTATTCAAAAAATCAATCTACAATACATATTCTAAAAACATTTGAAAATTAAGCAAGGACAGTCACCGGTTATATGTATTATCTCAGTATCTTGCTGTCTGTACAATACTTTAAACACAAATAGACAGTTTTTACCACCTATTAGGATAAATCACCTGATCTAAATTTGGTGGTAGCGGAGCCCACCATTTCCTCCTTTTATACTAATCTAAATACACTGTCTAGGAAATAAAAGTTAAGAGTGAAAAGAAAGAAAAAATTGCTAAATAAACTATTACTGATGGTGGAACTGGGGATCCACCAATTACCCCCCTAACGTGTTACTCTAAACTAAATATATTATTACCTTTGTGATTGCATAAGTGCAAATAAAGTGCTCATAGTATAAATTACACAACATTTATTAAATTCCCAAAGTATAGAGATATCTTATAAAAGGATAATATATATATAGATGCACTGCAGACTGCTATTATTCCTGCATCTATGGATATTGTGTTAATAATATAATGCAAATAAGCCTGACTTATTTAGATTAGTATAAAAGGAGGAAATGGTGGGCTCCGCTACCACCAAATTTAGATCAGGTGATTTATCCTAATAGGTGGTAAAAACTGTCTATTTGTGTTTTAAGTATTGTACAGACAGCAAGATACTGAGATAATACATATAACCGGTGACTGTCTTTGCTTATTTGTTTTAATGTTTTTAGATTATGTATTGTAGATTGATTTTTTGAATAAATTATGAGCTTTTACTGAATAATTTTCTAGTCAGTTTACTAAGATAATTTTGTTCATCACTGTTCATTATAACTACGGATGGCATACAGGTGTTGATATATAGGTGTCTTTCTCTTTGTGTTTTTTGAATATATCCATACACTTTTCCACTCCTGTTGGTACATACAACATGTATATTTAGGTATTTACCTTTGAAACTTAAAAATTTAAAATGTATATGGTACCGCCTCCCCACTTTATACTGGCCTTCATTTATATATACTGAAGTATAGATATGGCAACAAAGATAGTGGCAAGTATAGGGGTGGTAAGATGCGGTATGGTAAGGGTATGAGTATGAAGTAAACGCATTTAAAAGGAACATGGCATGACCTAAGCAAGACCCAGTTGGTATGTGCATAGAAGAAATTATACCCCATCACCCATTGAATATAAAATTAGACACAGACCACTTCTTGGGAGATAACTGGCCACAGCGTTTATTGGTAAACACAACATGATGTAATAACCATAACGATAAATAAATAAATAAACATAACCCAGAGGGGAGGAGCCTGGACAGAGACAGTACGCCCTGAAGCCTCATCCAGGGCCTACCGTGTTGGAACATCCGTACCACCGTAGGGCAGGATCTCCCCCATTTTTCCACTGTCCCGGCGACTCCCCTCATCACTCGCCGCTGTGACAAAAATAAACAAACTTTTGATACCATATAATATACACTTCAATGATACATCCACCACAATGAATACCTCAGACAATAACAACTTAATCCACAGCTTTTTTTTTTTTTTTTTTTACAGTACAACATATACATCACGTTAACAACAATACTCTAGGGATGGGTGGGTGGGCATCTGCTCCCATGGCTAGCTGGGGGTGGACTGGAGGAAATTGGCGCCAAACGCCTACAATGCTCCACTTCCCCCAGCTAGCCACCTCCCGCCCCTACCCGGGCCTGCCAGGTCAGGTGGTCCCTCCCTTCAACCCCAGGCAAGCCTGAGGTGGTCTACGGGCCCTTCATTCATCAATACTTCTCGACCCCATCAGACAGAGCACTGACAATCAAGTGAAAAAATATTAAGACTTTTTAAAATGTATGCATATCTCATTGTTTCATAAGAACTTTTATATAATTAAGTTATCTGCCAGTCTGTGCAGAGATTGTGATTTTTGGTTGCACAACCTTACACAAGTACACTGCAAATTACAATAAAACTCTAATTGCTTCAACCACACATGCAAGCTTCTTCATTTGGGTTCTTTAAACATTCCAGTCTCAATGGAAAAAAAAAATAAAGTTAATTATTTCAATGAAGGCAAATATCAATATTTAAGTAGAGCTTGTAAATTATGGTCCATTTCGAATGTGATGGCACGTGTCTATAAGATCAATGCACCTTGCAGCGCCGAGACACCTGCTTAGGGTCACTTGTTTGTCACAGCAGCATTTTTAACAGTTGTAGCTACTGTGACATTTTAATGATAAGTTGCAAAATCAAATATTTCGTAACAGTTTTTTTGTGTTTGTTTTCAGGAAGTTGAGGTTAAGACATGTTGGTATCAATTTAACTGTAAGTGACGTGTCCTTGTTATGCAGAAATTAGAAATCATAATGCTTGGTAACAAAGATATTTCCACTGTGGGAAGTGTTCCAGGTAAGTATGTATAATAAGTACATTAAGGGTCCTGTTTGGTTACAACGAGCTCCAGAGAAGAAACAACATCATTTTATGTGGCTTTTATCTGGAACAAGTCTAATTATGTAGAGCAGCCACATAAAGATGTGTAGATTATGACCACAGCAAAACTCGACACAACCATAATCCTCACCAAAAGATCGCCTGCACTCACTCATACACAGTGAAACATGGCGGTGGCAGCATCATGCTGTGGGATGTTTTTCAGCAGCCTGGACTGGGAAACTGGTCAGAGTTGAGGGAAAGATGGATGGTGCTAAATACAGGGATATTCTTGAGCAAAACCTGTACCACTCTGTGCGTGATTTGAGGCTAGGACGGAGGTTCACCTTCCAGCAGGACAATGACTCCAAACACACTGCTAAACCAACACTTGGGGGGTTTAAGGGGAAACATGTAAATGTGTTGGAATGGCCTAGTCACAGCCCAGACCTCAATCCAATAGAGAATCTGTGGTCAGACTTAAAGATTGCTGTTCACAAGCGCAAACCATCCAACTTGAAGGAGCTGAAGCAGCTTTGTAAGGAGAAATGGGCAAAAATCCCAGTGGTAAGATGTGGCAAGCTCATAGAGACTTATCCAAAGCGACTTGGAGCTGTGATTGCCGCAAAAGGTGGCTCTACAAAGTATTGACTTTAGAGGGGTGAATAGTTATGCCTAATGACTTTTTCTGTTATTTTGTCCTACTTGTTGTTTGCTTCACAATAAAAAAAAATCATCAGCCAAACAAATCCTCAAACAATGTAGATTCCAGGTTGTGAGGCAACAAAACACGGAAAATGCCAAGGGGATGAATACTTTTGCAAGGCACTGTAATAAGTTAGTGTATATATATATATATATATATATATATATATATATATATATATATATATATATATATATAATATAACGATTTTTAATTATATTAGGGGGCAGGGGCATTAAGAATGTAAGCAAATAAGTTTTAAAAAAAAAGTATTTGAGGGGCATTTCAGCAATGGGGCCCCCAGAGCAGGGCCCTGGTGAGTTGCACTGGGTGAACCGGCGGGAGATCCGCCCTTCCATCCAATCCTGGGAGTAGAGTTAGATTATCCCCCAGATTTTTTTGAGCTCCTATGGCCATGGGTGTAACGAGCACAAAAGGATTCCTGTACTCAAAAATATAGAATAAATATATAAATATAGTCTTAAAAAATTCAGATTTTCCCCCAAAAATGTTTTATATCCATGGTTTACACAGCTGCTAAGTAGATGGTACATACTTGGCAAACAACCAGAGGTGTATATAGGTTTTATGCTGCCCTAGGCCAATTCTGATGTGTGTGCTCCTCAAGCCAGTCACTTCTCCTCCTTTCCTCTTGCTGTAGCCCAGCATTAGGATTTTAACACACCTATATACAAAGTCAAGTGTATGTGTTTATGTATGTGTGCATATAATAAGTCAGAAACTACCAGATACACTTACAGAGAGCATTGGCAACTTCAGGCAGCCTGCTGCCCCCTGAAAATGTGCTTCCCTAGGCCTGGGCCTCTTGAGCCTGGGCAGAATAAGTGCCTTTTTCTTCCTGAACTACAATGGTCCTTTAAAAGTTACATGGCCTGTCCATAAAAGAGACAACTAGGGGTGGTATGTTAATTGTAATTGTAATATTTATCACATACCTGTTATAATAGTAGATGTGACTAGTTAGAAAGTTATCTGTGTTCTTTTTGAGAAATTCAAGAACAAATGCAAACAAGAATGGCCACAAGATGGCAGTGGATGGGCTTATATTTGTATCCTTAGGCGTGGCCTTATGAAATCAACTATGTTTCTGGTTTAGCAACACATTCCGTTAAGTGTATGTATATTAAGAAATAAAGGGTTGCTGAAATTATATATATTTTTAATTCATTATTATGTAATTTCACATTAGCCACTCTACAATGTCACTTAATAGTAACACTATTCCATCAAATTATTTTAATTTGAGACACAAATAATGAAAATAATGATATTTGATAGTGATAATGTACATGACTGATAAGAAATGTAAAAAATAAATATAATAGTGTTTTGAAAGTGTGGTCCTGTGTTAGCTATAATATGAAATAAATAATCAGTTTGATGGAGATAATACATATTAATGACTAACTGTGTCAGCCATTACAAGGGAGCACATGATGTACACATGTATCACACTGTTTGCTCTCCCGCGACTTACACTTCAACTTAAAGGTACATGGAAACAGGCACAGATTACTAAAACATGTATTAGATTGAAAAGTTCAATATACTGACAGATTTATTTGCAGTAAACTGAAATCCTGATTTTCAAACTCAGGATGGAGAGAGGGGAGAGAGAGAACATTGAGAGATAAAAAGAGAGTGAGAGAGAGGGAGAGATAAAGCAAGAGAGAGGGGAGAGAAGGGGTGAGAGAAATAGAGAGTGAAGAAGAGAGCACAAGACAGAAGAGAGAGAGAGAGAGAAGAAGAGAGAGAAGAACAGAGAGAAAGAAGAAGACAGAGGGGGAGAGTGGGGAGAGGGAAAGTGAGAGGGGGAGGGATAGAAAGCGTGAAGGAGAAAAGAAAGAAGAAGACAGAGAAAGAGAGAGAGAAGGGGGAGGGGGGGAGAAAGGAGAAGAGAGAGAAGAAAAGATAAAGAGATCACCATCAATTCAAATGAATAAACCTGCAGCCGTAGTTGATACTTAGAACTGACCCTCCAGAGGTGGTAGTGGGGGGTCTTAGAGGTGACTCTGCTCACCTGCCTTCATTAGCTCTGCCAAACACTATCAATCCCTCCCAAGACACTGATGGACAATTAAAATAAGGTTTAAAAGACTGTGTATTTAGGCTGATACCTAAATATACTGGACCCTGGCACTGCAGCCTGCGATTGATATAGCAGTATGATTGTATTTTATGTTATTCCTTGCAGCCTGTTTCTGTTTCTTAGTGAGATATCATCTTATTGGCTATAGCTATATACATCGGAATAAATACTAACACTCATTGGTACCAGATATGATTTTTACAGTTACAGGTAGCCCATACCTTACTTATTCATATATTATTATTATTATTAAAGTTTATTGTGTCAGAAGTCATTGAGATGCAAACTGTAAAATTTTACAATGTTGTACCTACTTCTGATTGGCCAAAGCTAAATATGAATTTTATGCAAATGTAGCCATAGTTTTTAGGGGGTGTTTATTCATCTGCCAGAAAACAGAAGACATTTTGCTAACTTCAGGGTTTCTTCAAGTTTATTAATGTTTATTTTTTGATTTTTCATTTTCATGCAAACAATGTTTTCATACACTGCTGATTCTCCTCTGTAAGATTCATTCATAATCTATAATACTTAAATGTGCCTTTAAAGCCTATTTAATAAAAACATATAATGCTCAACTAAGATGTCCATAACCAAGGATAAATAGTTGAAATCATTTTCAGTTGTATTTTATAAAATATAGAAAAAATACACCTGTTTTAACCTTCTAACTATAGAGAAGTGGTTCACAACCCTATAAGCCGACCAGACACAACATGAGTTAGGTCTCATACTGCATGAATACAAATGAGATAAAGATAGGCTTCACATCCTGTTACAATATTAATAGTTATAGTTACATAGGGCCTCATTCTATTATCGGCCGTAAAACGGCCGCAAATCCGCGATTCCTTGCGGCCGTCTTACGGCCCTGTGTAGAGCTACCTTTACCTTGAAATTCAAATAGACGACGCCGCAAGGACATCCCCCTTACGGACGGCCGCATATCATGCAACCGGCCGCAAGGTCTGAAAACTTTAAAAGCAAAAATAAATTCAAGATGGCACTGTACAGCTCTGTAAATGCTAGGGATCATAATGGGGGACATGAGGATTAATAGCATACCCCTCTCAAGCTTGCACATTCTTTTTCGTCTCATAAGAGTGCAGGATGGCTTTATTATGTGCCTAATTGTGTGCTTGCGGGACCTTTTTGCTGCAAGTAAGCTGTGGCTCGGTTTTAGCCTTGCCGAGAGGGTTCCCGAAGCAATTGAATAGCAACCGGGCTTTTCTTGCGGCCGAAACTCTTGCGGCCGTTTAAGATCAAAGGCTTTCGTGCGGCGCGTGTGGCCGCAAGGGATAACAAGGCGCCGGTCGCAAGCCTGCCGGAGCTCCCGGCCGGAAGGGAATAAAATAGGCAAATAGCCTGCGGCCGGTCCTTGCGGCCCTGCATCTCCTACGACCGATAAAAGAATGAGGCCCATAGTAATTGAGGTTGAAAACAGACATCAAATTCAACCTTTTTAGTCTCCTCTGATCTGCAATATGCAGATTCATTGTTAATAGTCTAATTTATATTAACAAAGTAGTAAACTTAAATGTGGTGAACGTCAATGAAGCTGTGAGCTATACCACGTAGGGTCACCCAAGATGGGTAGATCATAGCAGAGAGGTCAGAGAAATCCAGTATACTGGAGTAGGAACTGACAACACACTCCAGCATCTTTGCTATGAAAACCATAAGGATGGCACAACAAGACACAAACTATGCCTGGCTTGCTGTGGTCCATATGGTCATGGAGAGTTGGACTCGACTGAACAACAAAACAACAACAAAATCTAAATCTTTGCCTGTCTGGTGGGCTTTGAGAAAATCATTTGGAGCCAGCACTACAGAGAATGCACTAAACCTATTGCCACAATTTTACATGTATATTTGATTCTTTGGTGAAAACCTAAAAAGTGTGCCACAATAAAACAATACCAATTTAATTAATGGGCTTTAGACAAGCAGAAATATAAACATACAATTATTCCAATTAACTATGACTTTTATTATAGCCATATATATTATTTATGTGCGTAGCCTATGTCTTAATACATTTAATGTAGGAGTATAATGACAAATGAGAGGAATGCAGTGTGGCCTAAGCTTGAAGGATGGACAGTTTTATTTCACTTGATGTTGTGGCTTAATAAACACAGGCAGGCTTATACACGAAGAAATTGAACTTCACTGAGTTCATATGACTGGGCTCAAAACGTGAAGAACGGGCAAGATTTACTAGATGAATGAGGTGTGGCTTAAAACTTGGACGGGGGCGAGCTTTACTAGATATTCAAACACATTCATTTTGAAGACCTTATCGGAACCGGTACACCCGCAAAGGCTGCAAGCTTGAAATTCCCTGGATTTCCAGAGCTATTACACTCAACCATGTCGTGACCAACGGGCCGGAGACGCAAACCCGTAAACCATTCTTGCGCACGTGGCATGTGCGGCCGTGAACATGATCAATTAGTCAAACCCGTAGTTTCGGGTTTAGATGGAGTCCATGGCAAAAGAGATCGTCATCATAACGTTACTGAAAAATGGAGGTTAGATTTAAAAGCCTTACGGGTTTCAATTATGAGTTTAGATCGGACCCGCATTCCAGAAATAATGTAATATTGATAAATCAGTAAATATATTCAAGTCCATGCGAGTTCCATTATATGTATTAACACATTGATTGCCGGGATCGATATAACACGGAACTTAAACCTAAAATATTGCAGATTTGTGAACTTGAAAATGTTGTGCTATTAATTTTAATACTTAACATCACTTTCCCTTTAATTATAAGTACAGTAGGGTGTGTATATTTGCATTTACAGTGCTATGGATAGGACTTTAATCCCCTTGCGTGTCCTCTCTAATACCCGTAGGTATGAGATTTAATACAAATAAATGTAAAGTTATGCAGCTGGGAAGGAAAAATAGCCATGCAATTTATAATCTTAATGGAGCAAATCTAGGGGTATCAGATATTGAAAGGAATTTGGGAATACTAGTGGATAACCGCCTAGGTAACAGCGCCCAATGCAAAGCAGCAGCTACAAAGGCAAATAAAATATTAGCATGTATTAAGAAGGGTATAGAAGCCAGGGAAGCAAATATAATTCTGCCACTATACACATCCCTAGTACGCCCTCATTTGGAATATGGAGGACAATTTTGGGCACCAGTACATAAAAAGGACATTTTAGAGCTGGAAAAAGTATAGAGAAGGGCAACAAAACTAATAAAGGGAATGGAGGGGAAGTTATGAAGAAAGACTAAACAAATTAAACTTATTTACTCTAGAAAAAAGGCGTCTAAGAGGGCATATGATTACATTATATAAATATATCCAGGGTCAGTATAAAGATTTGTCAATGGAACTTTTTGTGCCAAGAGGTTTTCAACTGACAAGAGGACATCCTTTGAGATTAGAAGTAAAAATAAAGAAAATGGTTCTTCACAGTACGGGTGGTTAATCTGTGTAATTCTCTACCAAAGGAGGTGGTAACAGCAGATTCGATAGATAACTTTAAAAATGGATTGGATATATTTTTAAATAAAAAGGACATTAAGGGCTATCCTGGATAAATAGAGAGTTAGTACTGATCCAGGAATTAATCCTATCACCAGTATCTGGGGTCAGGAAGGAATTTTATATTTTTTTTCCCTGTTGAGACAATTGGCAAAGTTTCACTGTTTTTTTTCTGTTTTCCTTTCTCTGGATCAATTAACAATAAATCTGCGTATTGCAGATCAGAGGAGATCGAAAAAGGTTGAACTTAATGGACTTAAGTATTATTTCAACCTAAATTACTATGGGCCTCATTCAATTGCGATTTGGCCAATTGAATAGGGCTTTAAATAAGCACATAGAATATATTTTTTCAAGACATTTTTGGTTAGTGAAAACCTTGCCTTTGGATAGATGCTTACTAACTAAAAACTTCTTTAAAAAAAATATGTTATGTGCTTATTTAGATCCCTATTCAATTGGCAAAATTGCAATTGAATGAGGGCCTATGTAACTATGTACTATTTAAATAATTGTTTCATTCCAAGAATTCTGAGAAATACAGTTATTACACTGCATTCTGGGAACCTTGGCAGGGACTTGTAAATGCGCCCATAAAGGCTTTGCTCTTGCAATGCATAACCGTATCAAACATGGCTTCCCTTAAGCATATGCCCGCAGTATCAATGCCACAATGCAGCTTTACAGACCAACACAATGCAATGGAAGATCCCATACTGTGTATATAAGGCTGTATTTTTTTACTTTGCCCTGTTTCAAGAGTAGTTGATGGGTTGTTCAGAAAGCCTGATTTGTAGATAAAAAAGCTAATTTTAATATACTATAAGAAGATGTAATTTAAATAAAGATCTCTTACCTATAGATTTAGAGCTGGAACCTCCACCGGGAGATTTTTAAATACATTCTCTATTTCAAAACTTTGCTGAACCTCATTCTTGTGCAGACATCATCGTTACAAGTCCAAGATCCTACAATCTTATTTGTGCCACATTCGCAAAGCCATGCAGCTTCATAGGATCACATGGACCCCCTCTGGAATCCATGAATGGTCAATGCTTTCTCTTATCACCCCAAAAAATGGCAAATACTCATTGTTCCATTAAAATGTATCATGGTAAAAATTAAAAATATTTTTGGATTTAATGCTGTCGCCTCAAGCAGATATGTGCCGCCTCCATAAAATTCTTAACTTAGTCTTCTGTATTAACCTTTTTGCTTTTATTTTTGTGTAATTAGTCTGAGGTTCAGCACTTTCATCATACTCAACTAAACACTTTTTTTTGACAACACATGAAAAACAATAAAACCATCAGGTCTGTGTATTTTTGTAAAGGATTTAGAATTTAGGATTTGTCAACTGTTACTTCTAAGGTTGTATTGATAAAATATTTATATTGTAAGTTTGTGAGTTTTCAAGGTGATTTGGGGAAAGCACTTTAAACACTGGATTCTAAACTCAAAGACAGGGCCCTCCATCCTTTGCAATGTGCTAATACTGCCATTGCTTTTTGACTTGATTGTAACCCA
The DNA here is from genome assembly GCA_027410445.1 of Discoglossus pictus. Taxonomy (NCBI): domain Eukaryota; kingdom Metazoa; phylum Chordata; class Amphibia; order Anura; family Alytidae; genus Discoglossus; species Discoglossus pictus. Next base: position 284,682,727 of record CM050168.1, read on the forward strand.
TGTATAGTGCTACGGAATATGTTGGCGCGTTACAAATAAAAGCAAATAATAAGAATATTGAGAGATTGGAATTAAACCCACTCTGTACAGTGGCAGAGTTAGTGCAAAATAATGTTGGGCCCCCCTGGGCAACTTTTCTATACAAGATAAGTGCCCATAGGAGTCAATAAAAACATAAATATATGTAGGGGGTGAGCTCTGCCCTCTCTACTAGCGAATGAAGATTCCCCCTTCTGAGAGGGCCCTTACCCTGGTATACCAGCAGTAACTCTCTCAGAGAATATATTTAAAGCATGCAAACATGTTTCAGGGAAATACACAATCTTACTTCATTGTCAGTAAATTTAAAGTAAAATGCACTTCCTTATTTTTATGATGTACAACATTACACAAAAGTTCTTTTGACAGCCTTTAACGTAATGCTTCCCAGTGGAAACCAACAGACAATGTTATTTGGATATAAACTGTTTTATACAAACTGCTTTTCTTTGTACAGTACAGTGTCCTATTGGGCTGTATAATATGACAATATGGAAGCTTGTAATGTGAGCCACAGAAGGCTCTTTATGATAATACTGCGTGTGAAATGAAGAAATGAGAACTCTACCACTTCTCTATGCAAGCTAAATGCTTCAGGGAAATAGGGGAGATTGGCTATTAGGTTTATCACATTGACATGACCATTTGTCGGGTGACACACAATGATGTTTTATTACTAACTGATAAGGAGTGTCAGCACCAGGAGAGAGAAACAGACACTGTTTTAGGGACATCACATGTACGAGAGAAGAGTGCTGGCCATACAAGAGCGTGACACACAGTATATGGTAAAAGTTATTGGAGGTCCGTTCTCATTTATGGCCTGTATAATTTGCCTAGATCTCCTCCTTTCCACATGTCTTGGCATTTCCTTTCTGCTAACTGCTCTCTCTCCCTCTCTTCTATTGGTCCCTCATACCGTATTTTTATTGTTTTTTCTTTTTAGCCCCAAATTTTACCTACATCCTGGTTTCAGAAGGCCTCACTGGTTACTCTGAATTCTGGGAGTTCTGCCCTCCCTCCCTGACACTCACCCTCCCACCCCCTTTCTGATTAAATTTATAGTGGAATGGGAATCACCTGACTTTCCTACTTGCATATATTATCTAAACACTAGGGGCAGACAACATTCCTTCTCTCTCCCTCTAAATGAAAAAACTTTCTAACTTTCACTTCTCTTCTGACCCTTTTTATTCCTTATCTGTTTAATCTTTCCCTGATTTCTGCCCCTTCCATTCCCTTTAGATTGTAAGTGGCGAGTTTTCTGTCTTCTAGGATGCTTTGGGAAAAAGCACTTTCTGCAAAGATTCTAAGCTCAAAACAGGGTCCTCCATTTTTGGAAGGTTGTTAATGCTGTATTTTTCCTTGTTTTTATCCCCTGTATTGCGCTACGGAATATGTTGGCGCGTTACAAATAAAACTTAATAATAATAATAATAATAATAAAATAATTATAGTTAAATACTTCAAACAAAACAAAATCCCTCTATCCTTCCCACTTCAAATGAACCTTTTTTGAAGAAGCAGGCTTGCATATTAAGCATCTATCCCAGTCTAACACAGACATGTAGGTTTGATGGCAGGACAAATGATTTAAAGGTATTTTGAAGTCTTCTGGATTATGAAGCATCTAATAGAGGAGAAATCGTAGTGTATGAAAACATTTTGTTGCATGAAAAAAAATCCAAAAATAAACATTAAGAAAATTACCTTAGAGTTTGCAAATTCTTTCAGTTTTCTGGTAGTTGATTTTGAGAAGGAATGCCTCTGAAAACTCTAACCCTAACCTAGGCAGCTACATTGTTGCAATATCTGGGGAGTCAATCTTTGCAGCAAAGCATCATGGGATGTGTTGTATTTTGTTCCCATCACGTTTGTTAAGGATAAGGGCATTCAACTTCAAGCCCGCAGATTACATTATACAGGCCGTATGTCTGTGCTTGAACTCTGCTACAATTACGGAGCGATTCAATTGAACAAGCCCGCAAGTTACGGACCGAAAGCCGAAACCGTAAACAATGCAATCGTATGTAGCATTTCGGAGCGTGAACACGATCAATTAAGCAAGGCCATAACTACCCATTTAGAAAAAGCCAATAGAAAATTAGACTATCATCATTACGGCAGTATAAAATGAAGGTTACATGTCAATCAATTAGTGTTTAGAGGTCCGATATGCAATCAGACTCGCAAACCTGCAAAATACTGAATTGGCAATGAATGCCAATACTGTTAAAGTCCATATGGGTGGCCTGATATGTATTAACTCATTGATACCCGCGAACGATAGAACCCCCGAAATGAAACATAAAAATTAATTATTTTTTTATTGACAATTTGTGTGCTTGAGATGGTGCAATTAATTGTAACGTCTCTCATATCTTTCCCCGTCATTTACAGTGCAGTATTGCTTTTTTATTTTCCTTTACAGTGCTACGGACATGTCTTTAACTCCTTTGTGGGTAGCATCTGGTATCCGTTGGATTTTCCTCTACATTTGCTGTTTACGGGTATGAAAACATTTGCGGGATTGGGAAGTTGTAGCAACTGAATAGCGATCGTAACTCTTGCGGACGTGAAAGATCAAAGACATAGATGAATAAATTAGTTTGCGGGCTACATTACGGGCTCCCTTAAGCTACAATTTCTCACTTGAATGAGGCTCTAGATCATTAGCATTAGCCCATGTGGCCTGACTTCTACTGTGCAATTGCATGCATAGAAAGAAATCTTGTTAAATACTAAATTATACCATATTTGGAGCCTCCACTGTGTCCCTTTAAGTGTTACTCATTTAATTGTCCACATCTACATCTCTTCCCAATGTCAAACCAGTAATAGATTTTGTGTCATATGGAAACTTTTATTTAAAGCCCATGAGTAATATCACAAATAGATTTAATTTTTTTTTTTTATCCGAATGTCAATGGAAATGTAACAACCACAAAACGCAAAATACTTGTCAAATTATAGCTGTTACTTACTTGGCTACCTTTAAGTCCCAGATGGGCAGCTACCTTGTTTTTCTTTACATTGTAATGCGAGAAAACATATATATTGCAAAAGTGCAGATGTGACCAGAAAAGATTTACAAACTGCTCCTGGATTTTATGAAAATATTCATGTGGACAACTTAAAGTATAATAGACCGGTGCCAGACCTTTGCTGCCAAAGTTGAGAAATCCAGTATATGCATGTTGCATTGGTTCTGCCGCTCCAGGTAGCAACTATCAACTCATCCATTTCATCCCCTGTATTTAATTTGTTTTTGTTTATTTGTCCAACTCTACGTGACCGTATGGAACTCAGCACAATTGTTATGTCTCTGATTGTTCTTATCTATAATGTTATCTTGGCAAAGATACTGGAGTGGGTTGCCAGTTCCTTCCCCAGTGTACTGCAATTTCTCTGACCTGCCCATTCAGCTTCAATTAAGTACACAATCTCCTTCACCACAAGGAAAGTTGTACCAAGATGGAGGATTCCCCTATATCTCTCTTTAGTCTCTCACGGTACTCGAGTATAAGCCGAGTTTTTCAGCCTTTTTTTTAAGGCTGAAAAGGGCCCCCTCGGCTTATACTCGAGTCACTCTCCCCCCCCGTGTCTCTTCCTTAATTACACCTCTTTCTCCTCGCCATATTTGAAGTCAACAGCTCTTCTTCATCTCCATTCTTTCTCTTAAACCCACACAATATCCTTTTCCCCTCCCTTTCTACTCCTTCTCCATATGCCTTACCACCACCTTTTTTCTTGTCGACCCCTCACCTCCACACTCCTGTCCTCATCTCTACTTTTTCTCACCACTTTACTCCTCTTTCTCACCTAAACGTTTGCATATCTTCTTTATTTTTACCACTACCCTATTTTCTGCCCTCTCCTCCGCCATCCGTTTCCCTATATCTATCCTCTCTTTTCTCATCCCTCACCTCCACACTCTCAGCTCTCCTTACCTTTAGCTTTTTGTCTTTACCCTTACCTCTACCATCTGTTTAGTAAGTAGGGTTCGCCCTTTATTTTACCAATGTATTTATACAATTTAATATATTTTAAAGTAGAATATTGATTAAAATGACAAATTATGTTTGACATCAGTGGTCTTTTAAAAAAATTCAAAAATTCTCAATTAAAGGAACACTTTACGACATTTACGAGTATAGCTCATGTGTTTGTTTGCTGTGCATTTGCTATTAAAACAATATGCAGTTTAAAATAAATAAAAGTTAACTTTTTCTCTTATCTTTTAAACTGTCAGTTTTCCCGTCAAGCAGAGATGTGTATCTCCTCCTACCGATGTCATCACAGGAGTGGCCTAAAAATAAAGTCTGACCAGTTAAGGTTTTGCTTCAGACTGAGCATGTGCAGTAAAGGGGTGTGGCTAAGACAGCTCATGTACTGTCACAGGGCAGGGCCTGTGAGGTAGCATGTTAGAGCTGTTACCTCTGAGCTGGCAGTGGGGGCGGAGCTAATGATGTAATGGGTCAGTGACATCAGCCGAGCCTGCTTCCAAGCTCCATGATAGTCCAGCACACAGGCAGAGCCGACCACCCACCTGATCGATACAGGTAGGAGAAGATTTGCAGCTCTGCTTGAGGGGAAAACTGACAGCTTCACACCTGAATAAAAAATATTAACTTTTATTTATTTTAAATTGCAAACTGTTTTAATAGTCTATGCCCAGCAAACATATGTGCTTCACTTGTAAGTACACTACAGTGATCCTGTAACACTTACAAAAGCCAACCAGGAAAAGGTTTCTGCACTTACCTGAGATGGGAGGAAAATACCTCACAGGAACACTAGGAGTCAAGAAGAGAGCTCAACTTAGATGGCAGAAAGAAAGCACATGTGGGCTGTAGTCAGGCAAACTACCAGTGTCATCAGTTTAGAAAGGCAGCCAATCAGTGTCAATTATATAGACTGGCAGCCATTCACCGATGTGCATATATAAAGGCAGCCAATCAGTGATATGCATGTAAAATGGCAATCATAAAACTTAAATGAGAAACTGGAAAAGTGTTGCTAGGCAACCAGGATAGAGGCCCTTGAGCCAGCCTGGAAGTTTCACTTTAAATAGTTTGACTTTAAATATTACATATTTAGTTTGGAATAATGGCAGTTTGTTGTAGCTGCTGATAGAATACAGGACAATCATAATTGGGTCATGAATAATGGATAAATTAAAAAATACAATAAAGAGGAAATTAATTGTAGCCTAGCATTCTGAGGTAAGAAATGCATAGCCAAGGCCTTCTCAGGAATCCTAGTCTCTGTGGAGCTTCAAGTGACTAGTCTGGACTCCATGAGCTATCAAGTTCCTTACTGGCAGGGGCCTGTACACACCCTATGAGATATCAAGTGAGTACCATGGACCCTATGAGGAATATGAGGAATAAGTCTGGTCTCTGTGGTGCATTAATAACCTGGCCTCTACCTAGCCAGTCTAAGATATCAAGCGCTTGCCCTGTCCACTACCAAGGACTGAACTTGAGTACTATGAGGTATTATGAGCCTAGTCTGATTGCTCTGAGGTAACGCATGCCTAGCCTGGCCACTATGTAGTATGAAGTGCTTATCCTGTCTTGCTATGAGGTATCAAGGATTGAGCTTGGCCACTCTGAGGCATTAAGGACTGAGCCTAGCTGCCATGAGGTATCAAGTGAGTTCATTAAAATGGGGTTGGATGTATTTTTGGGTAAAAAGGGCATTCAGGGTTATCCTGGATAATTAGTATTGATCCAGGGAGGAATCCGATCGCCAGTATCTGGGGTCAGGTAGGAATTTTATTTTTGAGACAATTGGCAATGGTTTAATATTTTTTTTCCGGTTTGCTTCCTCTGGATTAATTAACAACTAATCCGCATATTGCAGATCAGAGGAGATCTAAAAAGGTTGAACTTCATGGACTAAACTCTTTTTTAACCTTAATTACTATGTAACTATGAGGAATTTTGTACCAGTTCTGATTGATCTGATTTGCCTGGAATCCATGAAGCACCAAGTTGGTAGCCTGGCAGATGTGAGGTATCAAGTGCCTTTCCATGCCGCTCATAGCTATCATTGACTGAGCTGAGGTAACACATGTTTAAAGTAGCCATTTTGAGTTCTAAAATACAGAGTCTTGCCACATTAAGATACCAAGGACTGAGCCTGACTGGCTGCTCTCAGGTTGCAAAAACCCTTTCTGGTCCCTCTTAGGTGCGAAGTGCCCAGCCTGGCATTTATGATGTGTGAAGTGCGTAGCCTGGCATTTATGATGCATGAAGTGCGTAGCCTGGCATTTATGATGCATGAAGTGCGTAGCCTGGCATTTATGATGCGTGAATTGCCTAACCTAGTGTTTATGATGCATGAAGTGCCTAATCTGACGTTTATGATGCATGAAGTGCCTAACCTGGCATTAATGATGCGTGAATTGCCTAAAAAGTGTTTAGGATGCATGAAGTGCTTAACCTGGCGTTAATGATGCGTGAATTGCCTAACCTAGTGTTTAGGATGCATGAAGTGCCTAACCTGGCATTTATGATGCGTGAATTGCCTAACCTAGTGTTTAGGATGCATGAAGTGCCTAACCTGGAGTTTATGATGCATGAAGTGCCTAACCTGGCATTAATGATGCGTGAATTGCCTAAAAAGTGTTTAGGATGCATGAAGTGCTTAACCTGGTGTTAATGATGCGTGAATTGCCTAACCTAGGGTTTAGGATGCATGAAGTGCCTAACCTGGCATTTATAATGCGTGAATTGCCTAACCTAGTGTTTAGGATGCATGAAGTGCCTAACCTGGCGTTAATGATGCGTTAATTGCTTAACCTAGTCTTTAGGATACATGAAGTGCCTAACCTGGCATTAATGATGCGTGAATTGCCTAACCTAGTGTTTAGGATGCATGAAGTGCCTAACCTGGCGTTAATGATGCGTGAATTGCCTAACCTAGTGTTTAAGATGCATGAAGTGCCAAACCTGGCATTTATGATGCATGAAGTGCCGAACCTGGCATTAATGATGTGTGAATTGCTTAACCTAGTGTTGAGGATGCATGAAGTGCCTAACCTGGCGTTAATGATGCGTGAATTGCCTAACCTAGTGTTTAGGATGCATGAAGTGCCAAACCTGGCGTTTATGATGCATGCAGTGCCTAACCTGGCATTAATGATGTGTGAATAGCCTAACCTAGTGTTTAGGATGCATGAAATGCCTAACCTGGCATTTATGATGCATGAAGTGGCTAACCTGGAGTTTGATGCATGAAGTGCCTAACCTGGCATTAATGATGTGTGAATTGCCTAACCTAGGGCCTCATTCTATTGCGATTTGGCCAATTGAATAGGGCTCTAAATAAACACAGAACATATTCTCTTTACAGAAGTTTTTAGTTAGTAAATACCTTGGTTTTTGAAAGAAGTTCACTAACTAAAAACTTCTTTAAAAAAAAATATGCTATGTGCTTATTTAGAGCCCTATTCAATTGGCCAAATCGCAATTGAATGAGGCCCCTAGTGTTTAGGATGCTGAAGTGCCTAACCTGGCGTTAATGATGCATGAAGTGCCTAACCTGGCATTAATGATGCGTGAATTGCTTAACCTAGTGTTTAGGATGCATGAAGTGCTTAACCTGGCGTTAATGATGCGTTAATTGCTTAACCTAGTGTTTAGGATGCATTAAGTGCCTAACCTGGCGTTAATGATGCGTGAATTGCCTAACCTAGTGTTTAAGATGCATGAAGTGCCAAACCTGGCATTTATGATGCATGAAGTGCCGAACCTGTAATTAATGATGTGTGAATTGCTTAACCTAGTGTTTAAGATTTATGATGCATGAAGTGGGTAACCTGGAGTTTGATGCGTGAATTGCCTAACATAGTGTTCAGGATGCATGAAGAGCCTAACCTAGCGTTAATGATGTGTGAATTGCCTAACCTAGTGTTTAGGATGCTGAATTGCCTAACCTGGCGTTAATGATGTGTGAATTGCCTAACCTAGTGTTTAGGATGCATGAAGTGCCTAACCTGGCGTTTATGATGCATGAAGTGCCTAACCTGGCATTAATGATGCATGAATTGCCTAACCTAGTGTTTAGGATGCTAAAGTGCCTTACCTGGCGTTAATGATGCATGAATTGCCTAACCTAGTGTTTAGGAAGCATGAAGTGCCTAACCTGGCGTTAATGATGCGTGAATTGCTTAACCTAGTGTTTAGGATGCATGAAGTGCCTAACCTGACATTAATGATGCGTGAATTGCCTAACCTAGTGTTTAGGATGCATGAAGTGCCTAACCTGGCGTTAATGATGCGTGAATTGCCTAACCTAGGATTTAGGATGCACGAAGTGCCTAACCTGGCGTTAATGATGCGTGAATTGCCTAACCTAGTGTTTAGGATGCATGAAGTGCCTAACCCCCCTTTTTATGATGCATGAAGTGCCTATCCTGGAATTTAATGATGCGTGAATTGCCTAACCTAGTGTTTAGTATGCATGAAGTGCCTAACCTGGCATTAATGATGTGTGAATTACCTAACCTGGAGTTTATGATGCATGAAGTTCCTAACCTGGCATTAATGATGCGTGAATTGCCTAACATAATATACAGCCTTATTAAATTGCGATTCAGTAAATTTAAAAGGGCTCTATTTAAGCACACAGCATATTTTATTTACAGAAGTTTTTAGTTAGTGAAAACCTTGCTTTGGATAGAAGTTCACTAACTAAAAACTTCTGTAAAAAAGATGCTGTGTGCTTAAATAGAGCCCTTTTAAAATCACAGAATCGCAATTTAATAAGGCTGCTAGTGTTTAGGATGCATGAAGTGCCTAACCTGGCATTAATGATGCATGAATTGCCTAATTTAGGACCTCATTTAATTGCAATTTGGCCAATTGAATAGGGCTCTAAATAAGCACATAGCATATATTTTTTTAAGAAGTTTTTAGTTAGTGAAAATCTTGCTTTTGGATAGATGTTTACTAACTAAAAACTTCCTTAAAAAGTATAAGTTATGTGCTTATTTAGCGCCCTATTGAATTGGCCAAATTGCAATTGAATCAGGTCCCTAGTGTTTAGGGTGCATGAAGTGCCAAACCTGGCGTTTATGATGCATGAAGTGCCTAACCTGGCGTTAATGGTGTGTAAATTGCCTAACCCAGTGTTTAGGATGCATGAAGTGCCTAACCTTGCGTTAATGATGCGTTAATTGCTTAACCTAGTGTTTAGGATGCATGAAGTGCCTAACCTGGCATTAATGATGCGTGAATTGCCTAACTGATAGGATCAGATTAGTGAGTAATCATGTATTCTGATGTGTGTATATATTATGTCTGGGTACCAAGATATAATGAGAGAAAATAATGCACAGAAGTCAGAGTGCCATCAGAATAATCTCTGAGTTTAATTTTGGGCAGGGAGCCCATTATATAGCATAAAACACGTCATAGCTAATAGCATAGTTGAAAATAGGGTTAAATACACATTTGCAAGCAAGTGTCTTTTTCTGTCTAACTCAGCGAAATATTCCTACACAAATAACGGCTTCCTATAGATATTTGCCGTCAGCAGTTGCGAGACAAAGAAAGGAAAAGGAAACAGATGGTAAAGGAATATTTACCTAAACATTTCTAAAGACAACCTTCTTGAACATTCTAGTAAGATACAAGGAAAAAACAAGCTGATATACTTTTATAATCATGATATTCTTAGCCAATAAACTCATAATGAAGAAATTAAATACCTAACAGTCCCTCCTTTTAAATGTATTAGACAAAGGTCTCAAAGCAAGGTTCAGTTTAAATGGTAACATTGCCATTGACGGTCTGGCAGTGGAACATGCTATACAGTTACTCATTTCCATGGAGGCCGTCGTATACAGCATCCATTCCTACCAAATGTTTTTTCTGCATACCCAGTCTCAATTTCAAAAGTGTCAATCAGGCGGTCAGGTTCCAAATAGATGACCTGTGAGGGCACAGTCCTATTCACAGGGCTCACCTTGGTGAGATCAATAGTCTCTCTGGGCACCTCTTTTTGCAGTACCTGAATATGCAAATAGTCCATGTTGTTACCTCTGCCTGAGGTGTAGATTCCAAGAGTATATCTCCCTTCATCACACTTTTGTGGGTCCTGGAGGGTGATCCGGATGGGGTTGCATAGCTGATTTTGGCTGCAGGAGGATGGCTCCACACCCCGTGTCAGCTTTAAGCGTCTCTTTGTGCTCTTGCACTTCATGTGATAAGGTGGGGAGTAACCCCAGTCAGCTCCTGTATTCCATAAGGACAGTTTCCAGCTAGGACATCTCTCATTTCCATACGGAGAGGCTATACACAAGTATACTGGCGCTTTTCTCACCCTTCCACTACGTCCTCCTCCAGAAAGTCCACATCTTAGTACTTGACATATGTCTATTTGGTTGGTTCCTGTCTGTCCTTCCTTGAACACTAGGGTCACTTGGCCAGTTAAATTGACTTCCATCATGTCTCTTTTCATTCTATGCATCCACATCTCTCTAATAGATTGCGTCTGGTTGCCTCTGGGTCTTGTCACTTCTTCCCATATGATTATGGGTGCTACTATGCAGAGAGTTATCAAGATGAGGCATGTCAGTGAGATTCTTAGGCCACACCAGTTAGGTCTTTTGAACAGGTGCCAGGACATTTTCTTGGGCCAGTTGAGATCCCCAAACCCGCACCATTCGGTTCTTCACTGGGTTTGAGACGAGTTTCCCCCCCTTTGTAGCCCAGCCTAACTCGCAATGAGTCAGCTAGCAGGTTTTAGGAATCAACTGGCTCAAGCTCTGACACTTTTACTCTCTTGCAGTGAGTCAGGTGTATTCAGGTGGCTCTTTCGGCAACTTTCAAGGCAGTGGGTGTTGACAGCAGAACTTGGTACGGTCCTTCCCACCTGGCCGATGCCCAATTTTTACGCTTGATTACGTTAATTAGGACCCACTGGCCTGGTTGTACCAAGCAGGGTCCCTGCTGTTGCTGTGGGTGAGAGAGATATGGAGATAATATCTTTCTTACTTAACATTTTTCTCATATAGTCTGCTAAGTTTTTACTCATGTTCTCATCTTCTGAGATAAATGGTCTAATTCTGGTAGTAGGAATGGTCTCCCATACAATATTTCAAACGGGGTTAACTTCTTCCTGCCTGGAAGCATGTGCATGTTTAGCATGACTAACGGTAAACAGTAAAGCCAATTTTTCCTGTTTCTACCATCGTTTTCCTCAAATTATTTCTAATGGTACCATTAGTTCTCTCCACTGACTGTGGGTGGTACGCACAGTGGTTTTTCAACTCTATGTTTAATGCTTTACTCAAGTGGTCGATAATTTTGTTCACAAAATGAGTGCCGTTATCGCTATATATTTCTTCTGGTATACCAAACCTAGGAATTATTTGTGTCACTAAGGTTTTAGCCACTGTGATTGCGTCAGGGTGTGCACATGGTTTCGTTTCCACCCACCTAGAGTATACATCAATTATCACTAGGCAATATTTCTTCCCTTCACACTTTGTTAGTTCAATGAAATCCATACATATTGTTTAGAAGGGGTATGTTGGTTCTGGGAGTGTGCCTCTTATGGGGTGATAGTTACCCTGAGGATTGTGTTGTGCACAAATAAGGCACCCTGCACAACATTTTTTTAAAATAGGTGTTTAATCCATAGGCTGAAAATATTCTGCTGACCACGTCTACCATACTCCCTCTTGAGACATGACTAATGCCATGGCTCAACATAGCTGCATATCTGAATAGTGATTTTGGTAAAATTGGTTTCCCTTCTACACTCTCATAAATATTATCATACCTTTAACCAGTATGTGTTTTCTTGTGAGGGTGCGTCTGTCTGTATTTGCTGTAGAATACTCTTGTCAATTTGGTCTACGAGATACACAGATGTGTAGCTGTGTAAGAGAAAAATGTGTATGTTTCCTGGTAGAGCCCCCTGCTTTGCAGCTGCATCTGCTCTGACATTTCCTATTGAAATTGTGTCTTTTGTTGTGGTATGAACCACACATTTACATACCGCAAACTTCAAGGGCAGTTTAATGGCTTCAAGTAACTGCAAAAGGAGTTGTTTATGAGTGACTTGCCTGCCGGTAGATGTGGCCATGCCTCTATTCTTTCCTATTTGTGCAAATATGTGCACAGTTGAGAATGCATATTGGCTGTTGGTGTATGTTTACTTTGTCTCAGTTACCCAGTTCAGGCTTTTCCTATATATTTTTGTGCTCGGTGAGTACTGCACTCCGAGGTCATAGGGCAAGTACTCCAATTGCGTTTTATCTGTCTGAGCCTCTTCTACCATCCCTCCTACCTGTACCCACCTTCCACAAGCTGGCATAGTCAGTGATATGTGTGGCACTGTGTGTCCTGCATAGAGTAGCTGGTCTTGATCATTCAATTTTACTCCCACCCCTTTATACCCATTTTCTGTCCAGTATATGTAATCCAAGGTTATTCTGGTATTGGTGTGTTTGAAAAAATGTTTTTTCATAGTCCACATCCCATGCCCGGTGTACTTTCAAATTTCATAGTGCAGTGTAATGACTCTGTGCTTTGTTTTACACTGGAAGATGGAGCTAGGTCATTAGCCATGGCTACCAAAGTGCTGGATACTTGTCCTAGCCCTTTCGACACCATGTCTAATGTGTAGAAGTAATGTGGTTCACCCAACCCCTGCACTACATTTACATCGACAGGTATGTCCCCCATGTATGCTTTCATGCCTTTCTTGTGGGAACCACTCTAATGTTGCATTTCAGCATCAGATCTCTACCCAAGAGATTTATCGGGCATCTAGGGGAGAGTATAAAAGGATGCTCAAATGTTTGGCCGTTGAACAATCTCACTGTGAGTGGACATGATATAGGTTCGCTATTTGTCTGTCCTGCTGCTGACCTAACCAATATGTTTTGTGATGACGTGTAACTAGTCCATGTGCCATCATCACTCAACACTGATCTACATGCTCCTGTATTGCATAAAAATGTTATCATTACCCCCTCTACATCTAGTTGCATGACTGGTTGTTCTTCTAGAGCCATTAAGTCTATACATGATTCTAAATTCAACACATCATTTTTTTCTGGCAATTTTGCATCATTATTGCCATGCTCATACAATTCAGATTCATGCAATTCTTTATCAGCAAATACTTGTAAAGGAAGAGTACAACCTGGTTCTAGGCATTTGTCAGTCTGGTGGTCATCGTCATCCGCTCCCTCTTCCTCCTGGTACTTTCTGTTTCTGCAGGAACATGCTAAGTGGCTGGCCTTGCCACACACGTAACAATTTCCATAAAATGTTCCTCTGCTTCCACCTCGTCCTCGTCCACCTCCTCTCTCTCCACGTTTTTGGTTATTTCCACCATCACCAGAAAAGAAAGCAGAAGTTATAGGTTGCGCTCCGTATTGATAATCTGGTGCCCGTCTGGTTCTGGCGGGCCGTCCTTCATAAGCTGGTGGTGTCGGAGGAGGTGGATTCGGAGCAGTGGCGGCAAGCAGATATTTGCGGGCATCATCAAATTCGTCCTCTACATCATCACTATAAGTGACCATATTCCCAGGAGTTGGAGGGGCGGTCAGTCGTGGAAGTCTTTTCTGTGTACACATAAACATATCCTCTTCCGAAGGAGAGAGGTGGTCAACATTACATGTCCCTCCCCCACGTAGGCACCTTCATTGTTATACACATTTGCCTTTTTTCATCTTCAACAATTTTTTATTTTTAGTATAGAAAATGTATTTTACTTTTTTTATTTTTATTTTTATTGCCTTTTTTATATTATTGACATCATCCTCTGTTTCAATATGTTCAAAATATTTGCCTTAATTAAGTAACGTTGCGTTTACTGTTTCTTTCGTATACTTCTTTGTGTATAGTAAAGCTTAATAAAGTTTGAACGTCTCCTATATCTTCCTTTTAATAAGGATTAATATTGCCAAGAAGTAGTGGATACAGGGCACTGATTCCAGCAGAGGTAGTATAGTAGGAGCTGTGTATCCAGTGGGTGCGGTGAGCATCGTCATTGCTTAAAAGGGGTTGGTCATAAGGTTATAGTCAACTCCCACTGGGGGTTGTAATAACATGCCGTTTGTCTATCTTTACAGCAACCACACTTTCTCCCTTCTGCTATTTTCCCTCAATGATACAGACAGACATATTTTCACATAAAAACTAACACACACACACAGAGAATGGGAGTAGGAAGGGGAGTGGTCTGCTATGCTGACTGTGGGGGGTTGGCCAGACCCTGCACGTCTTCTCAAAATGCAGACCAGTCACCTCCCTTTCCAAAGGTAAATCATCAAGTAAAGTTACAAACACACAGAGACTTTATATATACACAAATACACATAAGAAAACAATTCAAGAATACAGTGTTCACAATTCCCACACATAAGTGTGTTTTTACCAGACATAAGTTACAGATGCACACCAGAAAACCTTTGCATATTAAACATGTCTTTAGAGATAACCTTGAAAACTGCAGGGTCTAGAAACCACACACCTGGCAGTGCGATTTATGCCCTTGAGAGCCTATCCACTTATATATATATATATATCTCTTGAACTCCTATAGTATCAATTAAAGTTAATAGATATACACAAAAAATAAGATCACAGGTACATGAAAATATACATAGCATTACATATACATACAACAACCAACAGACCTTTTATACATTTTCCAGAAATAATCTGTATATCTCCCACACCTTGGACCATCCGCCTTCTCCACACCCGAGTGTGGAAACCTGGTTCACGTAGAGAGAGAGTCGTTCACGCTACCTCTCGCACGCTACACCTCAAACACCACCACATATACTCGGGACATCAAGGACCCATAAAGCCTGTAGCTTCTGATGGGAAGTCTTGTTGTGCAGTTCCCTTTAGTGTAAACCCTGCCACCCAACCTTTAGGGCTGACAGGTAGACCACTCAAAGTCCAACTTCACCATATACCGTGTGGTGCCTATGTGGACTTATCCCTTACAAGTATAGCTCCCACCCAGGGCTTCATACACACAATCTTACAGAGTATTTTAGTAAGAAGTTATGAATACACAGAAACTTCTGACAAAATATTTCAACATTGTATAACCAATTAAAGAATGAGAAAGATGGAAATTCAAGGAGTTATTGATGCCTGTCGTGCTCGACTGCCACAAATTTTGGATTGTGCGTCTTCCATAAACACAGGCAAGTCACAGGATTAGCCCTTCTTGCAAGTGGTGTTTCTCCAGGTTGAGATAAGGTCATGTTTAGGCTTAAAATGCAGGATTTCCCCGGGGGTGCTAATAAAACTAGTCACTTGCCCGTCACAAATGACAGCATAATATTTTATTTTTATTCCCCCCAGTCTTTTCGCCCAACTTTCCCTCCCCTGTGTCTCTCCCCCCCTCCTTCGTCTCTTCCCCCCCTCTCTCCCCCTTCCCCCTCTCCTTCCCCTATGTCTCTTTTCCCCTCTCCTTCCCCTGTGTCTCTTTCCTCTCTCTCCCTTCCCTATGTCTCCTTCCCCCTCTCCCTTACCTATGTCTCCTTGCCCCCTCTCCCTCACCTGTGTCTCCTTTCCCCTCCCCTGTATCTCTTTCCCCATCCTCCCCTGTGTCTCTTTCCCCCTCTCCCTCCTGTGTGTCTGTTCCCCCTCTCACTCCCCTGTGTCTCTCCCCCTCCACTGTGTCTCCTTCCCCCATCTCCATCCCCTGTGTCTCTTCTTCCCCCTCGCCATCCCCTGTGTCTCCTTCCCCCTCTCCCTCCCTTGTGTCTCCTTCCCCCCACCTCCCTCTCCTGTTTCTCTGTTCCCCTCTCTCCCTCCCCTTTGTCTCATTTCCCCCACTCTCCCTCCCCTATGTATCTTTCCCCCCTCTCTCTCCCCTGTGTCTCCTTTCCCCTCTACCTCCCTTGGTCTACTCCCCCTCCCTCTCCTGTGCCTCCTTTAACCCCCTCTCCCTCCCCTGTGTCTCTCGCCTTTTCCTTCCCCTGTGTCTCTTCCATCCCCTCTCCCTCCCCTGTGTCTCTTTCACCCTCTCTCCCTCCACTGTGTCTCTTCCCCCTCCCTCCTGTGTCTCTCCCCCTACCTCCTGTGTGTCTCCTTCCCCCATCTCTCTCCCCTGTGTCTCCTCCCCATCTCCCTCCCCTGTGTCTCCTTTTTCCCTCCCCTATGTCTTCCCCCTCCCTCCCTGTATCTCCCCCCTCCATTGTGTCTCTTCCCCCTCTCTTTCCCCCCTCTACCTGCCCTGTATCTCTACCCCTGTGTTTCCCAACTCCCCCCTATGTCTCCTTTCTCCTCTCCCTCCCCTGTGTCTCCTTTCCCCCTCCATCCCCTGTGTCTCCTTTCTCCTTCCCCTCCCCTGTGTCTCCTTTCTCCCCCTCTCCCTTCACTATGTCTCCTTCCCACCCCATCTACCTCCCTTGTGTCTCCTTCCTCCCCACCTCCCTCCCTGTGTCTCCTTTCTCCCCCTCTCCCTCCCCTGTGTTTCTATCCCCCACCTCCCTCCCCTGTGTCTCTATCCCCCTCCCTCCCCTGTGTCTCCTTCCCCCTCCCTCCGCTGTGTCTCCTTCCCCCTTCCTCCCCTGTGTCTCCTTCCCCCATCTCCCTCCCCTGGGTTTCCTTCCCCCATCTCCCTTCCCTGTGTTTCCTTTGCCCCATCTCCCTCCGCTGTGTCTCTTTCCCCCTTCCTCCCCTGTGTCTCCTTCCACCCATCTCCTCCCCCTGTGTCTCCTTCCCCAATATCCCTCCCCTGTGTCTCCTTCCCCCATCTCACTCCCCTGTGTCGCCTTTACCCCTCCCTTCCCTGTGTCTCTTTCCCCCCTCTCCCTCCCCTGTGTTTCTGCTCCCCTCTCCCTCTCCTGTGTCCCTTCCCCCTGTGTTTCTCCACCTCTCTCCCTCCCCTGTGTCTCCTTTCTTCCCCTTTCTCTCCCCTGTGTCTCCTTTCTCCCCCTCTCTCTCCCCTGTGTCTCCTTTCTCCCTCTCCATCCCCAGTGTCTCCTTTCTCCCCCTCCCTCCTCTGTGTTTCCTTGCTCCCCCTCTCCATCCCCTGTGTCTACTTTGCCCCATCTCCCTCCGCTGTGTCTCTTTCCCTTCCTCCCCTGTGTCTCCTTCCACCCATCTCCTCCCCCTGTGTCGCCTTTACCCTTCCCTGTGTCTCTCCCTCCCCGGTGTTTCTTCTACCCTCTCCCTCTCCTGTGTCCACCCCCCCTGTGTTTCTCCACCTCTCTCCCTCCCCCGTGTCTCCTTTCTCCCCCTTTCTCTCCCCTGTCTCTCCTTTCTCCCCCTCTCTCTCCCCTGTGTCTCCTTTATCCCTTTCCATCCCCAGTGTCTCCTTTCTCCCCCTCCCTCCACTGTTTCCTTTCTCCCCCTCTCCATCGCCTGTGTCTCCTCCCCTCATCTCCCTTCCCTGTGTCTCCTTTCCCCCTCCCATATGTCTTTCTCCCCTCCCTCCACTGTGACTCTTCCCCCTCCCCTGTGTTTCTCCCCCTCTCCCTTCCCTGTGTCTCCTTCCCCTGTGTCTCTTCCCCCCTCTCCCTCCCCTGTGTCTCTTCCCCCCTCTCCCTCTCCTGTGTCCCTTCCCCCTGTGTTCCTCCACCTCTCTCTCTCCCCTGTGTCTCCTTTCTCCCCCTCTCTCTCCCCTGTGTCTCCTTTCTCCCTCTCCATCCCCAGTGTCTCCTTTCTCCCCTCCCTCCTCTGTGTTTCCTTTCTCCCCCTCTCCATCCCCTGTGTCTCCTCCCCCCATCTCCCTTCCCTGTGTCTCCTTTACACCTCCCATATGTCTTTCTCCCCTCCCTCCGCTGTGACTCTTCCCCCTCCCCTGTGTTTCTCCCCCTCCCTCCCCTGTGTCTCCTTTCTCGCCCCTCTCCCTCCCCTGTGTCTCCTTTCTCCCTCCCGCTCCCGGGGTGCAATGCAACACCCGTGGCGCAATGCTCATGCGCGCCCCAGCGCAATGCGTGTCTCGCAGCACAATGCACATGCATGGCTTACACCACGCATTGCGCATGCACAACTTGCGAGTATATAGTTGTAATAATTGCGAGTTTGTTGTAACTTTTAACATAGCGTTACCGACAAACTTGCAATTACCACAACTATTATATGTGATATGTTGTGTGGGACTCCCGGCTAAGGGGGCCAAGTAAGGGGTGTAACAAGGTGGGGAGTTAGCCATCGGCCTAAAGGAACATCTGCCCCCCCCACACTTGATGTTTCCTCAGGGGTCATTAGTTATTAGTAAATACCCGCTACCAAGTACAAAGGGCATGAAAGACATTTCTGATATTGGCCTGACCTATCCCTATGGTTTTGAAGTGTTCACCCCCCCAGTCATGTAATGTACTGTGCCTATAAATGTGCTGTGTGTTCATCAATAAAGGTGTTGTCAGTTTGATCTACATAATTGATGTGTATGTTTCAGTCTGAGGGAATAATAATTCTTATTACTGGGATTATTGCTGCTGAACCTGCATTGGACTCTGTTACAGGCAGTAACAATTGCTGGCTGGCTCTACTGGTTCCTGTGGTTTGCTGGACACTTTAGTGAATGTAAGCTAGGTTGATTCTGTTCTGGTTATCAGGGAAATATAAAGAATCAGACGGTCCTACTGTGTAGGTTTGAACTAGGTTCTTATCAAGCCCAACAGAAGCAGTAGGTTGTCACAGCGCTCCTTTCCCCTTTCTGTATCTCAAATCACAAGTTTCTGTTTCATTATGTATAAATGTGATATTTCAGAATGTGGTATCTTAGGAAAGTGTGAACAGGAAATTCTGCCCTTTCTTTATAGTCTCTAAAGCGGATGTAGTTTATCTGAATTTATGAGCTGTAAAAAACTGTTAAAGGACTACTGTATTTTCCGCTTTGTCCTTGGAAAAACTGCATTTGATAACAAGCAAAATGATTGGCAATTTGTTTATCATCTACTATATGCAATTATGCTCCACTGGGAGATATTATTTTGTTTCTGTTTACACGTGCATCTTAAACAATGCTATGATCAAACACAGTAACACAGTAATATATTAGTTAAAGGGATATGGAAGGTTTCTGGATTTCAAAATAAATATAATATCCCTGTGTATCTGTTTATTTTTATGCACTTTATTTTATTAAGAAGTGCTTAAAAGTGCATTGTTTTGCCTAAAACATATAAATAGGGTCTGCACTCTGTGGCTCATGATTACACAGACTCTAAAGTGCAGTGTTTCAAATTGGCCAATCAGTGATCATCTATCAGCACCAGGTTGCAGAATGTTTCAGAGAGAAGGTCACTGATTGGCTATCATGGGTCACTGCACAACAAGTACAGTAGAGTATGTGTCTTCATGAGCTACAGAGGGCAGATCAATGCAGGAACTATTTGTATGATTTTAGGCAGAGAAACCAAAGCTTTTATGTATTTCTTAATAAAAAATAAAGTACATAAAAGTAAATAGATACACAGGGATAATATATTCCTAGTGAAGCTTGGAAACCTCCCATTTCCATTAAACACATTCTTTATTGCATCTCAAAGAGGTTGTTTGTTAATGTGTCACTGCTTGTTTTTATTATTCAAATTGAATCTTCTGAGCACAATAAACTGACTCAAACTGCTCTGGAGTGCTTGTCAGCCAATGAGCGCTAATATAAATGTAGATATAGTTTCAAGGAAGTTTAAACATGTTTACCTTATATATTTCTGTACAAAAATACCTCTCTTGTATTGTTTACAAAATGCTTTTTTAAATGTATAGAAAATGATGATCCACTGCATTTATTTACTTATGTTCTTTTGCTATGCCCATTATCAGGTCTACTTCTTCAAAAGAACCAGTTGTAAATGAGGAGCTTCAGTGCTTCTTCTGGCGTGCATACACAAGATGACTGACGGAGAAAGCTTTGTAGATTCAAGAGGGAGAGTACTGCAGGATAAAAGGTAAACTTATAGGTGTTTGGGGAAATATTTCTCTATTTTTTTAAGCATTCTCTTTTAAATGCACCACCCAATTTTTGTTTCCTCAGTTGTAATCTCCATTTATGGGCATATAAAATATATACAGTTGCAAACATGAAGTGTGTATATGCACATATATACATCCAATTATGTACATTTTAACTAATTACAGGCATTTATTTTTCAGCACTGTTTCCCAAACTAATTCAGCTGTGGATCCCTTGTTCAAAAGTAATGGAATTGTAGAAAGACTTAGCTCGTCCCAAGCAGAACAAAATGGCTCTCCATGGTCCCAAACCAATTTTCATGGCTCCAACAATAGATGGCTGCAAAATATCTAACCAAAAACTCAATTTTCCCAGATGAAAATAATTGAGGTAAGTGTCTTTCTTTAGGACTCCATGGAACACCGTTTGGGAAGCATCGATTTACAGTATACTGTATATGCAAAATTGCATCTATCCATATACAGCCATATTACAGACATATATTCTCAAAGATGAAAGATACAGAAACGTGGTAAGACAACATGCTGGTGTGATTTCCTGTGGAAATTCTAATCTGGTTTTGCAGCCCACCTCGCCTTTCCATCCCTCTGATATCAATATTAGCAGCACTTAGGTTTGTGGTCTTGCAGCAAGAGATGTACATTTTTATAAGGTCAAGCTGCATGAACAGTAGCATTCTGATATGAAGGGATGCCTTGAGCCTATGGGACAGCCCCTGTATGTTAAAGTCCTAGGGCCTCATTCTATTATCGGCCGTAAATCGGCCGTAAGGCTGCGATTCCTTGCGGGGGTTCAGTTAACTCGCGATTCTATTATACGGCCCCGCAAGGATCTCCTTTTACGGCCGGCCGCATATCTTGGAACCGGCCGTAATCTCAGAAATATAAAAACTCAAAAATAAATTCAAGCCTGCACTGTACAGCTCTGTAAATGCTAGGGATCATATTGGGGGACATGAGGATTAAAAGGAACCCACTCTCAAGCTTGCACATCAGCCCAAACCCGAGTTCAAATTAACTGTTTATTTTCCGGCTGCGGCGTGGGCGGGTCTGAGGTGCTCCAAGCACTCTGGACTTTTTACATGGATATTTTACGGATATTAAAAATCAAATATTTTACGGATTTGAGTACAGGATAATTATGTGCTATTTTTTCTAACACCTAAAATCCCTTTATAGTCTTCTCAAAGTGCAGGATGGCTTTATTTGAGCTATTTTATGTGCTTAATTGGTGCTAGCGGGACCTCTTTCCTGCAAGTAAGCTGCGGCTCGTTTTTAGCCTTGCAGAGAGGTTTCCCGGAGCAATTGAATTGCAAATCTCTTGCGGCCGTTTTAGATCAAAGGCTTTCCTCCGGCGCGAGCGGCCGCAAGAGATAGCAAGGCACCGGCCGCAAGCCTGCCGGAATCCCCGGCCGTAAGGGAATAGAATAGCAGAATAGCTTGCGGCCGGTCCTTGCGGCCCCGCAACGGCTGCGGCCGCTAATAGAATGAGGCCCCTAGTAAATAAGTATTTAAATTAAAACTGCCATGATTATTTTCTCATAAATCATTGTGGCCTCCCATAAAAGTACAGTAATTTCAGAAAAGGTAACCCAAATTATGAGTAATAATTCATAAAAACCGATACTCACAAAATTGTCATTCTGATAGAGTGAGATGGTGAGGAAAGTCCCATCCACTTAAGTCATTTATTAATACCATTCAAAATTAAAAAAAATAAAAAAATAATAAAAATAAATAAATATATATATTCAAAAGCTTCTACCCGTATTATCTTCAACGTTCCCTGCACAGCCCACATCTCCACTCTTCTGGCCCACTTCAATGGCTCTCTTTCTACTACTGCTGCCTCTTTCTAACCCTTGTCTATAAATCTCAATATGGCCTCTCACCTTCCAACCAGGATACAACCTAGATTCATTAACTCTACATCTCCTGTACTCGGCTTCACCTATTGTGCTCCAGCCTGTTATGTTGTTAGCTAAATGTTTGCCTCGATATCTCAATGATGTACTGTTTATAATTATGTAAACTATGTAAAGCACCTTGGATAAAGGCTCTTTATTTTAATGTATAAGTTCTTGCATTCTCAGCCTTCGCGTGGTCTCAATGGATCCGTCATTATCTTCTCCTCAGGTTATAATTTAGACTTCCTAGAAGACTTTGAGTATTTCTTTAGCACTTGGGGACCATTTTTATCCCTGTAGGTTCTCCTTTAATCTCCAGAAGCATGGCAGACTATTTTCTGTCTTGAAATCAGTTTCTTTTTAGTGTCTTTTACTCAGCTAGAAGAGTCTCAGATTCTCACTGCCCTTTCTATTTAGGAATCTGATTTTTCATCCTTTTTTGTCAAAGTATATTGTCACCCAGTTCCTGAAATGTATCCCTTTGGTGGTGTCCAGATTCCATTTGTTCCAGACTATTGTTCTTCCTGCCATGTCTCATGCTTCAGAATATCATCATTCCTTGGCTCTTCTACATCTACTAAATCTGTATGTATTTTCATGTAAATGAAAGATGGAAGATTAATCCTTATGGATACAGAGTTAGTTGATAGACTTCATGAATTATAATTAACACATGGATTATAGTGGCAATTTCAGGATTCTAGTTTGGCCACCAGGTCAGTGCCCCGGAGCTTATTCTTCTAGATTAATTACTGCCTCCTGGACAGCCACAACTCTGTTATACTCAGAGATATTTGCACTTCCTGGCCCTCATTCCAACCTTCATCACCCTCTTCATCCTGGATATGTCTGTGGCCTCCACCACCCCCGGGTTAGCCCCCCCATATTTAGAATTTTAACAAAAGATTATTCCATTTGTTAGATCTTTGTTAGATCAGGTTTGATCAACAATTTTTTTTCGTTAGATCTACTCTAAAATATGCTGTAACAGAACCCATCACTGTTTTACCCTGTTTTATGGTTATTTAATTCTTGGTTAAAATATGATCCTACTATTATACTGCATGTATGTTGGTTGATGCTCTGCAGAATATTGTCCCAGACATTTGCAGCTACTTAGCATGGGAGATAATCCTGTTACAGAGACTCCGCATAAGATAAAGGAAGTCTATTGTATACAGTGTTTTCATTCTCAGATAAGAACAAAGAAGTGTAATTGAATCAATGTCTGATTGTATCAAAGTTGCCAGGGAGCCTCGGGGAGGTGTGACCCACCTATTGTTCTCTTAATGTGTATTGTGTGGCCAAATATGGGCATGTGTATTGTCTGTGGGAAGAGATGGGTATAAATATTTCTGCAGAACAGAATAAAGTCAGTATTCATTTGACTCCCAAATTGTGTGTCGTCCAATATGGGAGGTCGGGAATGGTGAAACTGTAGTGCCTCTTGGGTATTTGACCGTATACCAGCGGAGATATTGGACTGCGTGTTCCAGCTCCGTTACATTTGGTGGCAAGTGGCGGAATTGTTCCCACGGTCAGAAGGACAGCTACAGGAGACACCATTCCGTGGAGTACAAATTGAGGGCAACGCTAGTATCCGTACAGCGCCCCTGGCTACAGCAGGATGGAACCGGCTAGTTTTCGGACAGCGTTCCATCACGAGGAGGAGGAGGCGGCCGCGGACTACAGGGATGCAGACAGAAAGGAACTCATGGTTACAGTACCTCTTATTGACCCACAGACTGAGTTTGGAAGAGAACTCCAAAGCAGACTGGCCTTTTTCCCAGGTACGCTTCCCATAAAAACCTTGGAATGGTTAATGACAGATGTCCACAAATACATAATGGAAAAGCAGCGGGCACGGGAGCGGTCCATCTTGGGAGCTGATAACCCACCTCCCACCATTAACCCCCCCCCAGCACTGCGTCCGGGTGGTGGGAACTACCAAACCCCTCCACGGTACATCAGGTGCCACACGTGTAACCAGCAGGGCCACATGCAGAGAGACTGTCCCAGAAACAGAAACCGCTCCACGTGGAATACTCCAACTAATTCCCCCTCCCAGCGGCAGTGTGTACCCCAGGGGGCCGAAGGTGTCGTCCTTCCCCCCCAGCGGCAGTGTGTACCCCAGGGAGCTGAAGGTGTCGTCCTTCCTCCCCAGCGACAGTGTGTACCCCAGGGAGCTGAAGGTGTCGTCCTTCCCCCCCAGCGGCAGTGTGTACCCCAGGGAGCCGAAGGTGTCATCCTTCCCCCCCAGCGGCAGTGTGTTCCCCAGGGAGCCGAAGGTGTCGTCCTTCCTCACCAGCGGCAGTGTGTACCCCAGGGAGCTGAAGGTGTCGTCCTTCCTCCCCAGCGGCAGTGTGTACCCCAGGGAGCTGAAGGTGTCGTCCTTCCTCCCCAGCGGCAGTGTGTACCCCAGGGAGCTGAAGGTGCCGTCCTTCCTCCCCAGCGACAGTGTGTACCCCAGGGAGCAGAAGGTGCCGTCCTTCCTCCCCAGCGGCAGTGTGTACCCCAGGGAGCAGAAGGTGCCGTCCTTCCTCCCCAGCGGCAGTGTGTACCCCAGGGGGCCAAAGGTGTCGTCCTTCCCCCCCAGCGGCAGTGTGTACCCCATGGGCCAAAGGTGTCGTCCTTCCCCCCCAGCGGCAGTGTGTACCCCAGGGAGCAGAAGGGGCCGTCCTTCCTCCCCAGCGGCAGTGTGTACCCCATGGAGCTGAAGGTGTCGTCCTTCCTCCCCAGCGACAGTGTGTACCCCAGGGAGCAGAAGGTGCCGTCCTTCCTCCCCAGCGACAGTGTGTACCCCAGGGGGCCGAAGGTGTCGTCCTTCCCCCCCAGCGGCAGTGTGTACCCCAGGGGGTCGAAGGTGTCGTCCTTCCCCCCCAGTGGCAGTGTGTACCCCAGGGAGCAGAAGGGGCCGTCTTTCCTCCCCAGCGGCAGTGTGTACCCCAGGGAGCTGAAGGTGTCGTCCTTCCTCCCCAGCGACAGTGTGTACCCCAGGGAGAAGAAGGTGTCGTCCTTCCTCCCCAGCGACAGTGTGTACCCCAGGGAGCAGAAGGTGCCATCCTTCCTTCCCAGCGGCAGTGTGTACCCCAGGGGGCCGAAGGTGTCATCCTTCCCCCCCAGCGGCAGTGTGTACCCCAGGGGGGCGAAGGGGTCGTCCTTCCCCCCCAGCGGCAGTGTGAACCCCAGGGAGCTGAAGATGTCGCCCTCTCCCCCCAGCGACAGCTTACCCTAACAAGGGGAGACACCAATCTCCCAGACGGCGCAGATGGTACCAGGGTCTCTGTGCCTGACCTACCGGGATGCTGGACAGCCTGTCCAGATCCCCAACTACTCTCACTGGGACAACCGGAGGAGGGGGTAAGTACAAATTCCACTCCCCAGCTAACTCCTAATGTGGCCCCAGGGTTAACAGAGGAAATGTTAACCCCCACTGACCCCCACCTTTCCCTGGCTACTGAGCCGGAATATGTCCCAAGTACCCCAGCAGAAGAGCTGACAGTGGGGCAGAGTGCAGTCAGCCTCTGCCCTCCCTTTGTCCCTTGTACAGAGCAGGATGTCCTGCAGGTTATACCAGCAGAAGAGTGGGCGTCAGGGCAGAGTGCCACTGGCCTCTGCCCCTCAAGTCCCCTCAGCGTGTTGCCCCATCACCACAGCGAAATATCCAGGTGCCTGGTTAGACTTCCCCCCAAAGGGGAGATGGGTGACGAAGTGCCTTTTGCCACTTTGTCCTGGAGAGGACTTATTGCCAGCCTCCTGCCCTGCGACTATGGCCCTGGGACATATTGCCCTTTAAAAACAGTATTCGGCCATACCAGAGTGTATGCCACTCATTCTGGCCCTTTAAATACAGGGGGGTCATTCGGTACTTGCCCTGTGGGAGCGGTGATACCCCAGATAGCTATGCCATGGAGCCCATTCATATAATGAAGGACTATGGGAAAGACTTTAGCTACATGGCAATTGAACTGTGTGAATAGGATCTGAGCGCTATTCGGTAGTTTTGTGCGCTCAGATCCCAGCTATCTGGGGATATGTAAAATGGGAGTCAATGTGAATTGCAGTAATGCTGATGGGTTGTCAAACTAGAGAATTGACCAACAAATACTTTTGTCCGGACATCCCCAGGCCGATCCGTTGGGATCAGACCGTGTATGCCGGCTTATGGTCACGGGGGAGGTGTGTAACAGAACCCATCACTGTTTTACCCTGTTTTATGGTTATTTAATTCTTGGTTAAAATATGATCCTACTATTATACTGCATGTATGTTGGTTGATGCTCTGCAGAATATTGTCCCAGACATTTGCAGCTACTTAGCATGGGAGATAATCCTGTTACAGAGACTCCGCATAAGATAAAGGAAGTCTATTGTATACAGTGTTTTCATTCTCAGATAAGAACAAAGAAGTGTAATTGAATCAATGTCTGATTGTATCAAAGTTGCCAGGGAGCCTCGGGGAGGTGTGACCCACCTATTGTTCTCTTAATGTGTATTGTGTGGCCAAATATGGGCATGTGT
The DNA here is from genome assembly GCA_027410445.1 of Discoglossus pictus. NCBI lineage: Eukaryota > Metazoa > Chordata > Amphibia > Anura > Alytidae > Discoglossus > Discoglossus pictus. The sequence goes on from CM050168.1 coordinate 284,709,122, forward strand.
ATTGTCTGTGGGAAGAGATGGGTATAAATATTTCTGCAGAACAGAATAAAGTCAGTATTCATTTGACTCCCAAATTGTGTGTCGTCCAATATGGGAGGTCGGGAATGGTGAAACTGTAGTGCCTCTTGGGTATTTGACCGTATACCAGCGGAGATATTGGACTGCGTGTTCCAGCTCCGTTACATATGCGATATTAACAATCATTGTCAGGGGGAGCTAACCCGTAGCCAGCCCCCTCTCAACTAAAATGTGTACAAAATGTTGTTGATTATGATAGCTCTACGTTAGATCAGGTTTGATCAGGCAAAAGTTTTGTTAGATCTAGTCTAATTACTGAGATATTGCATATATAATTAGGGGGCTGACCCCCCTCAACTGAAATTTGGACAAAATGTTACTGATTTTGGTAGATATTCGTTAGATCAGGTATGATCAACTGTTTTTTTCGTTAGATCTATCACGCAAGAGGCTGTATTCACTACTTAACTTTGTGGGCGTGACTACGGGTTAGCCCCCCTCAAGCAAAATTAACATTTTCTTTTATTGATTTTGATAGATATTCATTAGATCAGGTAAGATCAACTGTTTTTTTCGTTAGATCTATCACGCAAGAGGCGGTATTCACTACTTAACTTTGTGGGCGTGACTACGGGTTAACCCCCCCTCAAGCAAAATTTTAATTTTCTTTTATTGATTTTGATAGATGTGCAAAATAATTTGCATCTTCCCATCAGTGTGGGGCTGGTAACTAACTCATGTAATATGTGTGTGAGTGTTTTAACTGTGGACATTTATTGTTTAGGGGCCATGATAAATTATGTACAAACACTGAATACCTTGAGGTTTTGAGCTAGAAACAGCTTCTGTTTCTGAGTTGCAAATCTACAGTGGATATAAAAAGTCTACACACCCCTGTTAAAATGTCAGGTTTCTGTGCTGTAAAAAAATGAGACAAAGATAAATAATTTCAGAACTTTTTCCACCTTTAATGTGACCTATAAACTGTACAACTCAATTGAAAAACAAACTGAAATCTTTTAGGTGGAGGGAAGAAAAAAAAAAGAAAAATAATGTGGTTGCATAAGTCTGCACACCCTCTTATAACTGGGGATGTAACTGTGTTCAGAATTAAGCAATCACATTCCAAATCGTGTTAAATAGGAGTCAGCATACACCTGCAATCATTTAAAGTGCCTCTGATTAACCCAAAAATAAAGTTCAGCTGCTCTAGTTGGTCTTTCCTGAAATTTTCATAGTCATATCCGACAGCAAAAGCCATGGTCCACAGAGAGCTTCCAAAGCATCAGAGGGATCTCATTGTTAAAAAGTATCAGTCAGGAGAAGGGTACAAAAGAATTTCCAAGGCATTAGATATACCATGGAACACAGTGAAGACATCATCTTGTGGAGAAAAAATGGCACAGCAGTGACATTACCAAGAATTGGAGCTCCCTCCAAAATTGATGAAAAGACGAGAAGAAAACTGGTCTGGGAGGCTACCAAGAGGCCTACAGCAACATTAAAGGAGCTGCAGGAATATCTGGCAAGTACTGGCTGTGGCTATGGGGTAGAGTGGCAAGACGAAAGCCTTTTCTTACAAAGAAAAACATCCAAGCCAGGCTACAACAAAACACATCTGAAGTCTCCCAAAAGCATGTGGGAAAAGGTGTTATGGTCTGATGAAACCAAGGTTGAACTTTTTGGCCACAATTCCAAAAGACATTGTTTGGAGCAAAAACAACACTGCACATCACCAAAAGAACACCATACCCACAGTGAAGCATGGTGGTGGATGCATCATGCTTTGGGTTTGTTTTTCTTCAGCTGGAACTGGGGTTAAGAGGGAATTATGAACAGTTCCAAATACCAGTCAATATTGGCACAAAACCTTCAGGCTTCTGCTAGAAAGCTGAAAATGAAGAGGAACTTCATCTTTCAGCATGACAACGACCCAAAGCATACATCCAAATCAACAAAGGAATGGCTTCACCAGAAAAAGATTAAAGTTTTGGAATGGCCCAGCCAGAGCCCAGACCTGAATCCGATTGCAAATCTGTGGGGTGATCTGAAGAGGGCTGTGCACAGGAGATGCCCTCGCAATCTGACAGATTTGGAGTGTTTTTGCAAAGAAGAGTGGGCAAACCTTGCTGTAACGGATCTACTGGCACCCCGACCGGGTACCTCCGTTGATAGACGCGTCCTAGTTTGCGCCGAGGCCTACAAGCACCGCACCAGACTCCACACTACCACAGACTCCACAACCGCCGTAGTTTAGCTGGAGCCGCGCCGTCTTCCTTCCACCCTGTATGAATCTCCAGCATCCAGGACCGTGTGGGGAAGACCTCTCCTCCAAGGAGGACACATCAGGAACAAGCGTTCAGTAGTTACAGCTCAAGGGAGTATGCAAAAGCATAGCAATCCCCGGTATGATAGAGCCATCCCCTCCAATAACGAGACAAGGCTACGTTTTGAAGGGTCAAGAAGAACTATATACTTTAATGACAGGGGATCTCCTTTTATGCAATGGTGCCCTCTGAAGGGCTACACCCACATAATTATCACAGCCAATTAGATACATGGTTCAACCCCCACGTCTCCTCCCCTCAGATAACAGGTAACACAATTAAAACAGACACAATTTTAACCACATTCTGGATGTACCCCAAAAACAGGGGGTACACCTTTAAGTCCAGCATCGTTCAATAGCTCTCACCCAGGGGAACAACATATAAAAAAATGGCATGAATCAGACCAGGGGTTCAAAAGTTAGTAAAAGTATCTTTTTCACATAACACACAGACATTTCACATAGAGGGACAATAGGTGTGGTCACCCCTCCCTGAGGCTCCCTGGCAACTTTGATACAATCAGACAATGATTAAATCAGCCTTCTTTGTTCTTATCTGAGAATGAAAACAGTTTATACAATCGACTTTCTTATCTGTAACAGGATTATCTATTAGCCTAGTAGCTGTGATATTCTGAGCCAATATATTCTGTAGAACATAAAACAACATATCTACAGTACAGCAATGTGATCATATTTTAACCAAGAATTAAATAATCATAAAACAGGGTAAAACAGTGATAGGTTCCGTTACAGCTGGGGTCTGAGCGCACAAAACTACCGAATAGCGCTCAGATCCTCTTCACACAGTTCAATTGCCATGTAGCCAAGTCTTTCCCATAGTCTTTCATTATATGAATGGGCTCCATGGCATAGCTATCTGTGGTATCATGGTTCACACAGGGCAAGTACCGAATGACCCCCCTGTATGTAAAGGGCCAGAATGAGTGACATACACTCTGGTATGGCCGAATACTGTGTTTAAAGGGCAATATGTCCCAGGGCCATAGTCGCAGGGCAGGAGGCTGGCAAACAGTCCTCTCCAAGACAAAGTGGCGAAGGGCACTTCGTCACACTTGCCAAGTCAAAATGTGCCATGCTGATAGACTCATACCCAAAAAGACTGAGTGCTGTAATAAAATCAAAAGGTGCTTCAACAAAGTATTAGTTAAAGGGTGTGCATACTTATGCAACCATATTATTTTATTTTTATATTTTTTCTTCCCTCTACCTAAAAGATTTCAGTTTGTTTTTCAATTGTTTTTCAATAGGTCACATTAAAGGTGGAAAAAGTTCTGAAATAATTTATCTTTGTCTCATTTTTTTACAGCACAGAAACCTGACATTTTAACAGGGGTGTGTAGACTTTTTATATCCACTGTATCTGCCTATTTCTATATGTTTGTGTAACATATTTTTCTGTTCCTGCTAAAAACCACAGAAACCCACTCAGATCACTAATGCAAGAAATAGTATGTGAACAAACAAATATAGTTTTGCACTTGACAAATGTGATGGTTGATCTCACCATTAAATATTAATAGTTTCTTGGTTTACCATTGTAACTAGTTAATTAGAAATATATTTATAATGCTCAAACGGAAATGGGAGAGTGTCACCAATGCTGTGCAGATACACTGCAGACTTCCTGTACAGGACGTGTTTACTTATTATATATAACTAGTAACTTGCCCGTCATAAATGATGGTATTATAGAATGTTATCTCGAATTGTCTGTGCTCTCTCTCTCTGTCTGTGCACTCTCTCTCTGTGCACTCGACTGTCAAATCACACACACTCAGCCTATCACCCCACACTCAGCCTGTCACATCACACATACACAATCAGTCTGTCAAATCACATACACACTCAGCCTGTCACATCACACATACACCCAGCCTATCACCCCACACTCAGCCTGTGACATCACACACACACTTAGCCTGTTACCCCACACTCAGCCTGTCACATCACACACACACTCAGCCTGTCATCCCACATACACACCCAGCCTGTCATCCCACATACACACTCAGCCTGTCACACATACACTCAGCTTGTCACATCACACGTACACAATCCGTCTGTCACATCACACACACACTCAGCCTGTCACATCACACTTACACTCAGCCTATCACCACACAATCAGTCTGTCACATCACACACACACTCAGTCTGTCACATACACACTCAGCCTGTCACATCACACACACACTCAGCCTGTCACATCACACTTACACTCAGCCTATCAGCACACAATCAGTCTGTCACATCACACACACACTCAGACTGTCACATCACACTTACACTCAGCCTATCACCACGCACTCAGCCTGTCACATCACACATACAATCAGCCTGTCACCCCACTCTCAGCCTGTCACATCACACATACACAATCCGTCTGTCACATCACACACACACTCAGTCTGTCACATCACATATACACTAAGCCTATCACCACACACTCAGCCTGTCACATCACACATACACAATCAGTCTGTCACATCACACACACACTCAGCCTGTCACATCACACATACACTCAGCCTATCAGCACACACTCAGCCTGTCAAATGACACATACAATCAGCCTGTCATCCCACTCTCAGCCTGTCACATCACACACACTCAGCCTGTCATCCCACATACACACTCAGCCTGTCATCCCACATACACACTCAGCCTGTCATCCCACATATACACTCAGCATGTCACACATACACAATCAGTCTGTCACATCACACACACACTCAGCCTGTCACATCACATATACACTCAGCCTATCACCACACACTCAGCCTGTCACATCACACATACAATCAGCCTGTCACCCCACTCTCAGCCTGTCACATCACATATAGACTCAGCCTGTCAGCACGCACTCAGCCTGTCATATACACACTCAGCCTGTCATATACACACTCACATTCAGCCTCTCACCCCACACTCAGCCTGTCACATGAATTTAGAGGGTTGTGTGTGTAATTTGACTCAGCCTGTCTTATCTCACACTCAGCCTGTCATATCAAACCCACTCAGTCTATCAGCAAACACTCAGCCTGTCAGTTCACACACACTCAGCCTGTCTCCACACACTCAGAGTATCACATCACACATTCACTCAGCCTGTCTCTCACACACACACTCAGCCTGTCACATCACACTCAGTATGTCACCCCACACTCAGTATGTCACCCCAGTCTGTCACATCACATAAACAGACTCAGCCTGTCACCCAACACTCAGCCTGTCACAACACACATACACACTCAGCCAGTCACATCACACACATTCAGCCTGTCACCACACACTCAGTCTGTCACATCACACCAACACTCAGCCTGTCACCCCTCATACCCAATCAGCCTGCCAGCACAAACTCAGTCTGTCATACACACACACACTCAGCCTGTCACATACACACTCAGCCTGTCACATCACACTGACATTCAGCCTGTCACCCCACACTCTGCCTGTCACCCCACACTCAGCATGATCATCATACGCTCAGCCTTTCATATAACATACACACTCTGCCTTTTACCCCACACTCAGCCTGTCACATCACACTTACACTCAGCCTGTCTCCCCACACTAAGCCTGTCACATCACACATACACAATCAGTCTGTCACATCACACATACACTCAGCCTGTCACCCCACACTCAGCCTGTCACATCACGCATACACTTATCCTGTCACCCCACATACCCACTCAGCCTGTCACATACACACTCAGCCTGTCACATCACACTGACATTCAGCCTGTCACCCCACACTCTGCCTGTCACCCCATACTCAGCATGATACATCATACACTCAGCCTTTTTTATATAACATACACACTCTGCCTTTTACCCCACACTCAGCCTGTCACATCACACATACACTCAGCCTGTCTCCCCACACTAAGCCTGTCACATCACACACACACTCAGCTTGTCACCCACATACACACTTAGTCTGTTCCACACACACACTCAGACTGTCAAATCACACACACTCAACCTGTCACCCCACACTCAGTCTGTCACATCACACATACACAATCAGTCTGTCACATCACACATACACTCAGCCTGTCTCCCCACACTAAGCCTGTCACATCACACACACACACTCAGCTTGTCACCCACATACACACTTAGTCTGTTCCACACACACACTCAGACTGTCAAATCACACACACTCAACCTGTCACCCCACACTCAGTCTGTCACATCACACATACACAATCAGTCTGTCACATCACACATACACTCAGCCTGTCACCCCACACTCAGCCTGTCACATCACGCATGCACTTATCCTGTCACCCCACACTCAGCCTTTCACATCACACATACACTCAGCCTGTCACCCCACATACCCACTCAGCTTGTCAGCACACACTCAGTCTGCCACACACACTTAGCCTGTCACATACACACTCAGCCTGTCATATCACACTCACATTCAGCCTGTCACCCCACACTCAGCTGCAACTACGGCCCTCGGGAAGCAAGGGCCGCAGTTGCTGAGAATGAGTGCCAAAAGCGCTGGTGGAGATGAGCGCCATAGGCGCTCATCCATACGACCTTGTACGACTTAGGCATGGAGTGCCGAAGACGCTCACTGGGCTGGTGGAGATGAGCGCCATAGGTGCTCATGCCTACGACCCCGCACAAAAAAAAAATACAACCCGCGGCACTTACAAAAAAAATACATCTGGGAGTCAGGTTGCATGACAGTTTAACCATAATTTGCTGAGTTTCCACACACAAAAAAATCGGCTAGGCGAGAAAAAAAATGGTAGGTGCTCAGAGCGGGCTCACAATCAGAGCACAGGGTGCTCAGAGAACCAAAAGTAGAGCAGAAGAGAGGATCACAATGAGCGCCAATGGCGTTCAGCATGGGGCTCTCAATGAGTGCCAAGAGTGCTCAGAGGAGCAAAAGTACACAAGGGGAGAGGATCGCAATGAGCGCCAATGGTGATTAGCATGGCCCGTGCAATGAGCGCCAAAGGTGCTCACATCACCAAAATTACACGAGCGGAGAGGCTCACAATGAGCTCAGAGGGTGCACAGAGGAGCAAAAGTACACCATGGGAGAGGTTCGCAATGAGCGCTGAAGGCGCTCAGTGCGGGGCTTGCAATGAGCGCCGAAGGTGCCCAGATGACCAAAAGCCTTACATTGTGTGCCAAACAGCATTTCCAGCCTTACAATTTTATTGACCGTAATTTTTTGACGGGCAAGTCGCTAGTTATCACATATATAGTTCTCAGTAGCCGGGCTTGCCAAAATCCGTTGGTAATACAACGGAGAAACTGCGGGCTCGCAAAGCGAGCCCGCAGCAACTGCGGCCCTCGCAAAGCAAGGGCCGCGGTTGCGGCCAGGCAAGGAGCGCGCTGATGGAGATGAGCGCCATAGGCACTCATCCCTGTGACCCAGTACGACTCGTGAAGCGAGGGGCTGCATTTGTGGAGGTGAAGGCTCCCACGTCGGCTGCAATGAGCCAGAGGCTCATTGCAGGCCGCAAATGCGGACCCTCGCAAAGCGAGGGTCCGCATTTGCAGAGGTGGAGGTTCTATGGCGCCTCACAACCAAAACGACCACACAAAAAACAATAAACACGCAATGACTAACTACGGACTTACACTAAAAAAATACGAGCCGTGGGACTTAGAAAAAAAAACATTACAATCTCGCAAAAATACGACCTTAACGGCCGAACGGCGCGCACCTGAAAACATTAAAAAAACTATAAATACACAAAAAAATGACATAAAAAGCTTACTTACAACAAGGGGGGGGGGGATACCCAGGACCTCTGCAAGTGAAGTTACACCTCAATTTAAGTCCAAATTACAGAGTTTAGATACCCGAAAATCCCCTAAGCGAGAGAAAAAAATGGCCGCCGAAAAATACGAGCCTACAGGACGCTAAAGCCGCAAAACTCCACCAAGCACATACAGCTTTTCTAAAAAGCCGTACGAGGTACAAGATACACTTTTAGCAAGGACGCTAATTCTTCCACACCCGCGTACAACATACACATTCGCCGCCATTTTACAACACTACCTTACACAATGCGGAAGTACAGCTACACTAACAGCGTCCCCTCGCGCACGCAGCCTATTTACACTACACACTGCACACATTGCTGACACTTACACCTCAGCTCCACAACAGTACAAAGCTACATTGTATGCTGCAGGCACATCAAAACAGATTGTCAGCTCTTCAGCACAATGCTTCCTGCATATATTACTTACAAATAGGTAAAGTATATTAATTTCTTAATTATTTAATTTGCATGCAAAAGTACATATACACAAAAAAAAAAAAAAAAAAAACACTATCGCAATAAACACAAAACCCATTCACCGCGCGCCTCACAACGAGCGCCAACGCTGCTCATAGAACAAAAAACTACACCAGGGGACAGCCTTGCAATAAGCGCAAAAAAGCAGATCAGCGCTGACCAATGACAGCAAACGCGCCTCTGATAAAAAAAAATACAACAACCAACAGCCTCGCAATGAGTCCTGAAGACGCTCATTGTGAGCCCCGTGATGAGCGCCGTAGGCGCTCAGCGCGAGGCTCGCAATGAGTGCCGAAGGGTCTCAGACCACCAAAAAAAATAATGTCTGTGCCAAACAGCATTACCTGCCTTACAATTTTATTGCCCCGTCATTTTTAATGGGCAAGTCGCTAGTATATAATATGTAGGATGTATGTACATATTATCAGCCTTATTAAATTGCGATTCGGCCAATTGAATAGGGCTCTATATAAGCACATAGCACATTTTTTTACAGAAGTTTTAGTTAGTGAAGACCTTGCTTTTGGATAGAAGTTCACTAACTAAAAACTTCTGTAAAAAAATATGCTCTGTGCTTATATAGAGCCCTATTCAATTGGCCGAATCGGAATTTAATAAGGGTATATATATATATATATATATATATAATATGGTGGAAGTACCGTATTGGTCCGAATATAAGCCGCACCCGCATATAAGCCGCACCCGTAAAGTTTAAGGGGAAAAAATAGAAAAAAGATAGTACTCAAATATAAGCCGCACCCGTAAAACTGGAGAGAAAAAGACTCTCAAAGTGATCAGCTTTTGCAAGAAACAGGCTTTCTAATTAGCACTGTAGCTTTTTTTGCAGGTTACAGGCTTTACAGGGTGTTAGAATCACTAAAACCGTAAATCGCTATTCAATACCGCAGTCTAAAGCACGAAAACCGCCACCCTTAACTGGCAATCTCACAAATCGGCAGTAATTTTGCATTCGCGAATAGAAGTCGCACGCGTTACAAGCAAAGTTCGCAAATCGGCAATGATTTTTTTACGGTCGCGAATATAAGCCGTACCCTAAACTCGCAAGCTCAAATATCGGAAAACAGGTGCGGCTTAAATTCGGACCAATACGGTATATACATATCATATATAATGTGTAGGAAGTGTGTATAGATTATAAGTACCGTATTGGCCTTAATATAAGCCGCACCTGTAAAATTCAAGGGGATAAAATAGGAAAAAGATAGTACTCGAATATAAGCCGCACCCGTAAAATTGGAGAGAAAAAGACTCTCTCCAAGTGCTCAGCCATTGCAAGAAACAGGCTTTCTAATTAGCACTGTAACTTATTTTGCAGGTTACAGGCCTTAAAGGATGTTAGAATCACTAAAACCGTAAATCGATATTCAATTGCTACAATACTGCAGTCTCAAGCACACAAATCGGCAGTCATTTCACATTCGTGAATATAAATTGCACCCTTAACTCGCAAGCTCGCAAATCTGAAAAAATGTGCTGCTTATATTCAGACCAATACGGTAATGTTCAGCAGGTATTATATTTATATCATTTATATATTTTGGGAAAAAGAAGCTCTTCTTGAATGAAGTAGTATGTAAGTACAAGTGTTAATTCGTGGATTTAGCTGGCTCACAAATGATATAGCAGAATATTAAATCACTGCAATGCTATTGTATTATTAAGACAGATTAGATCAATACAAGGTAAGACACAACAATAAGTTCTATGTATATACTCATGTTTTCAAAAACATCACAAAATGAAACTAAACTCAGGAAAATCTGAGATTTTTCAATGAACAGATTTAGAATCAATACATCTGTTGCAGCTGGGATGTAATGCAAATATACTGTATATATTCTTTAGAAAGCAAAGTATCTACTGGGAAATCCAAGATGCTATGTTTTTAGAAAGTGGAACTGGCGCTTAGAGGGCCCTTTTAGTGTAAAACCTATTTTTTAGCTCACCGTTACTTAACATTGAAAATACATGTTCAAACAGCGGCAAAGCTTTTTTCCAGAAATATAATCTAAAAATACAGTTTATCTCATTAATTGCTGCTGATGTACCCCTCCCCACCGATCTCATTGTCCTGAGTCCTGACCACGGCTGAGATGAAGTTGAAAGATTTAAACTTCCTTTTAGTATTGCCCAGAAATCAAAGAAAGCATAAGGAATGAGGCCGGGAGAGGTACAGGTTAAGTGTCCATTAATCAGATGAACTGTGCTTTTAAGTTATATTTTCGTGATAAAGCTGTAGTTTGCTGCTGTTTGCACATGCATTTTTAATCTTAATAAATGGTGATGGAAAAAATAGTTTTAACATGAAAAGTGCTTACTCTGGCCTGTTAACTCTTATCGAGACCTGGAACTCACACATTTTATCATGCATTTAAAAAAAAAAAAAAAAACACATAGTCCAAGCTCTATAACCCCTCTGTTTGACAAAAAAATGATGGGCCCTATTCAATTGCAAGCCCGTAATTACATGGAACCCGACATTTTGGCTGCAGGATTACGTTTTTCTACATATCTAGATGTATTCAATTGACTCAAGCCCACAATTCCAAACTCACAGCCTCCGCTTGTGAGCTTTCAGGGGCATGATCATATGATCTGTCAATATTTCAGCAAGCCCGTAAGTAAATTTTTAGACAGTACCAGTAGAAAATGGGACCGTCATCATGACGTCAGTAAAACATGGAGTTTAAACTACAATTAATTAGTGTTTAGAAGTATGATTTGCGATTGGACTCGCAATTCAGAAATGTAGAAATAAAAAAAATCAATAAAACAACTGTTCTAGGCCATGCAGGTTCCACATGATATGTATTAAGCCATTGAATCCCAGGATCGATATAAAACGGAATATATTTTTTTATTGCAGATTTGCAAGCTTGAGTCTGTTGTGCAATTAATTATAATGCCTTTCAGTGCTTTCCCAGTTATTTTAAGTATAGTAGTGTGTCCTTATTGGCTTTTGGAGTACTTGTAGGTCATATATATAAAATACTAGGATTTTTTATACATTTGTCATTTACGGGTTTGAAGACCATTGTGGGCCTGTGGAATTGTTGTAATTGAATATGGATTTTGCGCTTTAGCACTGGTAACAATTGCGGGTTTAAAATATAAAAGGAGGAGATAGGACGGAGTTACATTTTTGAGAACCGCAGGGATTTTGAGCCTGTAACTGGCAAATGGAATGTGAGTAGCTAAAAGTAGCCAATTAAATATCAGTAACATTTGTGGGCTCATGTAATTGCGATTTGGACAATTTAATAGGGCCCAAGGAATGTCCCCCTTAAAACCAATCATGAGAATAAAGAAATGAATAATAGAATCCACACAAATACTTCAAATACATATTTCTGTGCAGCTTGATCCCTATAAGTAGAACATTTCAGATAATTTGCGCTTAAGCGAAAAATAAATAAAAAATAAATCCAAACAAAACTGTTTTTGTTTAAAAAGTTTTATGTCCATTCAAAGTAAAGTGGACAGGAGAAAAATGCTTATTGGTTACTTCCTTCGTGAGTATACAGAAGTTTCCATGCATTTGACTGGAGCAGTAGCTTGACCTGTGCATGCTCAATACTGAACGGATTGGCATATCCCCAAAACCAAGACCCAATAAAAAAAATTCACTAAACAACAATTACGACTAAGTCTCCAGGGTTAAAACATTATTGAAAACAGATAACAACACATACAGACAGAGGTGGTTGCTCACAACCTGAGAAAACGCCAAAAGTCTCCTAGAATCCCGTGCCTAGGAGAACTGATGAATCTGTAACCAACTTATAATGGAGCCCAAGTATGAGCTGCCCAATCAAGTGAGCAACCACCCCTGCCTACCCAGCTGTGAGTTATACATTGTATAAATAACAGAAGGGAAGGGAGAGAGGCAGAGGCGTAGCTATAGGTGGCAGATCTCCCCAGGTGCCACCTCTTTGGGGGCAGCAGAAATGCCCCCACCTGCTCCCTTCCCCCAGGCCTCCTCCTTTTTTTCCTCCCCGCAACTGCCATCGAGTGCTGTGGAGGAGAGGAGGAGCCGCCAGGGAGAAAAGCTGCAAAAAGGAGGACCAGCTGGACCCAGGAGCATGCAGGTAAGGAGACTGTGGAGGGGGAGAGACAAGGGGGGGGGGTGAGAAAGAAGGAGAGAAGAGTGACAGGGAGAGAAAGAGAGGAGAGCGACCGGGAGAGAAAGGGAGAGAGAGAGAGATGGAGCGAAAGAGAGGGGAGAGAGAGATAGAGAGGGTGAGAGAGAGGAGGGGAGAAAGAAAGATTGAGGGAGAAGAGAGGGAGGGTGAGATGGAGAGAAATAGGTAGAGAAAGGGAGAGAGAAAGAGGGAGAGAGAGTGGAGGGAGGTAAGGAGAGAGATGGGGAGAGAAAGGGAAAGAAAGAGAGGGTGAGAGAGGTAGAGAAAGAGGGAGGGAGAGAAAGGAGAGAGATAGGGAGAGAAAGAGGGTGAGAGCGATAGAGGAAGAGAAAGAGGAAGGGAGAGACAGAGGGTAGAGGGGAAGAGAAAAAGGACGACACCTTCGGCCCCCTGGGGTACACACTGCCGCTGGGGAGGAAGAACGGCACCTTCTGCTCCCTGGTATACACACTGTCGCTGGGGAGGAAGGACGACACCTTCTGCTCCCTGGGGTACACCCTGTCGCTGGGGAGGGGAATTAATTGGAGTATTCCACGTGGAGCGGTTTCTGTTTCTGGGACAGTCTCTCTGCATGTGGCCCTGCTGGTTACCCGTGTGGCACCTGATGTACCGTGGAGGGGTTTGGTAGTTCCCACCACCCGGACGCAGTGCTGGGGGGGGGTTACTGGTGGGAGGTGGTTTAGCAGCTCCCAAGATGGACCGCTCCCGTGCCCGCTGCTTTTCCATTATGTATTCGTGGACATCTGTCATTAACCATTCCAAGGTTCTTATGGGAAGCGTACCTGGGAAAAAGGCCAGTCTGCTTTGGAGTTCTCTTCCAAACTCAGTCTGTGTGCTGTCCGTAAGAGGTACTGTAGCCGCTGCCCGGTCTCCCTCCATGAGTTCCTTTCTGTCTGCATCCCTGTAGTCCGCGGCCGCCTCCTCCTCCTCATCATGGAACGCTGTCCGAAAACTAGCCGGTTCCATCCTGCTGTAGCCAGAGGCGCTGTACGGATACTAGCGTTGCCCTCAATTTGTAACTCCACGGAATGGTGTCTCCTGTAGCTGTCCTTCTGACCATGGGAACAATTCCGCCACTTGCCACCAAATGTAACGGAGTTGGAACACGAATCCAATATCTCCGCTGGTATACGGTTAAATATCCAAGAAGCACTACAGTCTCACTATCCCCAACCTCCCATATTGGACGACACTCAATTTGGGAGTCAAAGAAATACTGTCTTTATTTTGTTGTGCAGAGATATATATACACATCTCTTCCCACAGGCAATACACATCCCCCATAGTTGGCCACACAATACACATAGAGGGACAATAGGTGGGTCACACCTCCCTGAGGCTACCTGGCAACTTTGATACAATCAGACATTGATTAGATCATTCTTCCCTTTGTTCTTATGTCTCACAATGAAAACACGTTATACAATAGACTTCCTTATCTTATGAGGAGTCTCTGTAATAGGATTATCTATTATGCCAAGGTCTGCAATAGTCTGGGCTAATATTCTGCAGAGCATAAACCAACATACATACAGTATAACAGTAGGATCATATTTTAACCATAACCATAAAACAGGGTAAAACAGTGATGGGTTCCCTTACAGGTACTGAGGGAACTAGGCTCTGTAATAGCCAAACCATTATATCTAATTTTTCAACATTCACTCATCACAGGGTCTCTACCTGGAGAAAAGCAGAAGTGATACCTACATTTAAGAAGGGAGCAAGAACAAATCCGTGGAATTATAGACCAGTGAGCCTCACTTATGTAGTGGTAAAGCTTTTAGAAGGGTTAATAAGGGATGATATACAAGAATATGTCTATTTGGACAGGATTATAATGAGGAGTCAACATGGATTTATGAGGGATAGGTCATGTCAAACAAATCTAATTAGTTTCTGTGAGGAGGTTAGTAGGAACCTGGATTAAGGCAACTCAGTGGATGTAGTCTTTTTAGATTTTGCAAAGGCTTTTGATACAGTGCCACATGGGAGACTATTGTGCAAACTAAGGGATACAGGCATTGCAGTAAATATCTGCTCATGGATTGAGAGCTGGCTAAAAGACAGGAAACAAAGGGTTGTTGTAAATGGAACATACTCACATTGAACTAATGTGCTAAGTGGGGTTCCTCGGGTTCAGTATTAGGTCCTCTCCTTTTTTCTTTTTTTTTTATTCGTCTTTATTGAAGGCGGATAACAAAATACATACATAGGCATACTTCAAGTTTCATAAAACCATGGTTACATGCATTTTGTGGTATTTTTCACTCAATCTATTACATCAATGTATTAGCAAAGTAGCAAGATAAATACTGCCTATCTTCCATCCGCCATCACCATTTTCTGCTATTTTCCTTCTATTTTACCTTATAGCTCTCTAACTTATATACCATAGCTAGTTGTGTGAAGAATCATAATCCTCATTATTTTCTTTCTTATTTCGTCCCTCTTATATATTGATTTTTATACTAACTACTAACCTCCTATTTTCTCCATCCTCCTCCGCGTCTCAGAGTATTCTCCCCCCCGGCTGCCGGAGTCCAGTCTTCATATCTCCTTCCATTCCTCCGGCCTAACTGATCAGTGTACCAATGCAACGCCTGTGTATTCCACCCATGGGCCCCATGTCTCAATATATTTGGCCATTGTATCTGCCAGGGAGTGCGTCATACGCTCATTTATTGCGATGTAATTAATTTTGGACTTCACAGCGGAAAAGTCTAGCCCTTCTGATTTCCATTGTTTTGCGATAAGGCTTTTAGTTGCTAGTGTAATAAAGAAAAGTAATCTGTTTTGTGATTTGGATAGTGTCTGAAGAGGCCTCCCCAGCAGGCACAGTTCAACTGTTAACTTTATGTTGTATTTAAATAGTAACGCCACTAACTCTTGCACCTGTGCCCATAATCTTTGCACTTTCGGACAATCTCACCATATGTGAATGAAGGAACCCGTGCTATTACATCCTCTGAAACACTCTGGGCTTTTGGCACTACGACATTTAGCCATTCGGTCAGGCGTCGCATAAGCCCTATATAGCACTTCGACCGACGTTTCCAAGATGCTATAGCTTAGTGACCCTCGAAAGATATTTCCCCATACCTCTTCCCAATCCTTCTGATCCCACCTGGCATTAAGATCCTTTTCCCATGCTAGCATGTATTTCTCTCTGGGGAATTCTATTTTTGTGTTGAACAATACATACATGCTCCCTAATATCCCTTTTGTGAGCGGGGCGTTTTGACATACCCTAGATAGCCAGTTATGTCTAGGTCTGCCTTTGGCTCGCACTAGTGATCCGACAAATTGACTCAGTCTGTACCCATTAAAGTATTCCCTAATATAGTGTCCCTTATGTCCTCAAATGTAATTAATTTATCCCCCTTCAGCCAGTTCCCCAGCCTATCTAACTTGTGTGAAGCCCACCAGTGTCTTGAGGTGGCCGCCAACTCCTTGGGAGCCTGGGGATGATTGAGGATTGGTGTCATACAATTTGCTTGTGTGAATAGGGATGTATACCTCTGGGCCCATTTCCAGCTACCGATGGTGTTCTGAATAATTGAATTCATACATTGGGCAACTTTGTGTGGAGTATTCTCCAGCCATATTAAAGTATCCCAGGTGTAAGGGTGCATTGTGTGGTGTTCGATAAATAACCACGATGGGTGGTGCTCTGGGGAATGGGCTAAGGGAATGAAGGCCAGTTGGGCCTCCCTGTAGTAAAGTTTCAAGTTTGGTAGGGCTAGTCCCCCTTGTTTTTTTGAATTTCCTAGTATATTTTTGGAAAATCTGGCAGGTTTGTGTTGCCATACAAATTTAATTATTAATCTCTGTAAGTCGGCCAGATCTTTCATATTAATTGCTATAGGGAGGGTTCTAAAGAGATACATCAATCTTGGTAGTAGATTCATTTTTACTGCATTAATCCTCCCAAGCCAGGAAATCTTATATGCGTGCCAGGTGTTCAAGTTGTTCTTTAATGTGTTATAAAGCGGTTTATAGTTAACCTTGTACATGTCGCGTAAGTTGGGAGTCAGGTTGATTCCTAAATATTTTAGATGCGTGGGGGCCCATTTAAATTTGTATTCGTCCGCTATCAGTCCTCTCCTTTTTAACATATTTATTAATGACTTAGAGGTGGGACTGGAAAGTAGTGTCTCCATTTTTGCTGATGACACAAAGTTGTGCAAGGTAATTAAATCAGAGAATGATGTACCGTACTTTCCCTCCAAAGGGATTTAAAAAATAATGGGAATGGGCATCTAAACGGCAGATGAGATTTAATATGAATAAATGCAAAGTTATGCATCTGGGAAGGAAAAATAGTCATGCAATTTATAATCTTAATTTATCAAATATAGGGGTATCAGATATTGAAAGGGATTTGGGAGTACTTGTGGACAACCACCTAAATACCAGTGCTCAAAGCCAAGCAGCAGCTGCAAAGGCAAATAAAATATTAGCATGTATTAAGAAGAGTATAGAAGCAAGGGAAGCAAATATAATTCTGCCACTATACAAATCCCTAGTACGCCCTCATTTGGAATATGGAGTACAATTTTGGGCACCACTACATTTAAAGGGACATTTTAGAGCTGGAAGACGTACAGAGAAGTGCAACAAAAACTAATAAGGGGAATGGAGGGGCTAAGTTATGAAGAAAGACTAACCAAATTACACGTATTTTCTCTAGAAAAGAGGAGATATGATTACCTTATATAAATACATCCAGGGTCAGTATAAAGATTTGTCAAGTGAGCTTTTTGTGCCAAAAGGTTTTCAACTGACAAGAGTACATTCTTTGAGGTTAGAAGTAAAAAGATTCCACCTTAAAGAAAGAAAAGGTTTCTTCACAGTAAGGGTGGTTAATCTGTGGAATTCCCTTCAAAAGGAGGTGGTGACAGCGGATTTGATAGATAACTTTAAAGGGGACTGGATTTATTTCTAATTAAAAATGGCATTTAGGCTTATCCTGGATAATTAGAGTGGGAGTATTGATCCAGGGAGGAATCCTATCGCCAGTACCTGGGGTCAGGAAGGAATTCATTTTTTCATTTTTACATGTTTTTTTTCTTTTCTGTTTGCCTTCCTCTGGATCAATTAATTAACTAATCTGCATAATGCAGATCAGAGAAGATCTTAAAAGGTTTAACTTGATTTACTGAAAGTCTTTTTTCAACCTCAATTAATATCTAACTATTTAGCTATGTAAAGAGAGAGGGGATAGGGAGACAAAAAGGTAGGGGAAGAGAGGGGAGAAAAAAAGACAGAGAGGGATAGAGAAATAGGGAAAGAGAAAAAAATAGGGTGAGAGAAAGAGAGGGAGAAAGGGAGGGAGAGAGAGGAAAAGAAAGAGGGAAGGAGAGAAAGAGAGTGGGGGAGAGAAAAAGAGGGAGAGAGACAGCGGGGGACAGTGAGAGAGAGAGAGAGGGTGTAGAGGGAGAGAAAGAGAGGGGGAGAGAGTGAGAGAGAGGGTAAAAAGAGTGAGAAAGAAAGAGGGGGAGAGGTAGAAAGAAATATGGAAAGAGAGAGAAAGAGATGGAGAGAGTGGAAGGGAGGGAGAGAGGAGAAAGGGAGAGAGCGGTTAAGAGAGGGGGAGAGGGAAGAGAGACAGAGGGAGTAGAAAGGGATAGAGAGAAAAAGAGAGGGGGAGAGAGAGTGGGTTTCAGTGAGATAGTGTAAAGAGCGAGAGGGGGGAGAAAGAGTGACAGAGAAAATGGAGAGAGAGAGAGACATAGAAAGAGAGGGATCGGAGAGAGGGAGACAAATAGAGGGTAAGAGGGAGAGCGTGAAATAGAGAGAGAGCAGGGGATAAAGGTAGGGAGAGAGAAGAAGGGAAAGACAGGGAGAGAGACAGGAGAGATAGAGAGAGAAGGGAAGGTAAGGGAGAGATATATGGAGGGAGAGCGAGAGAGGGGGGAGAGAGAGAAGAAGATGGGGAGGTTGATAGAGGGGTGAGAGAAAGAGGGAGCGACAGGGGGGAGAGAGCGAGAGGAGAAGGGGAGGAGAAGAGAGGTAGGGAGGGAGAGAGAGAGATAAGAGAGAGAGAAGGAAGGGGAGACGGACAGGAGAGAGAGAGGGGAGGGGGAGAGAGAGGAGAGAGAAGGTGAAGTGAGAGAGAGAGAAGGGGAAGAGAGAGATGGGGATATATACATATATATATATATATATATATATATATATATATATATATATATATATATATATATGTGTGTGTGTGTGTTCACATGGGGGGTCCAGCAGTCTGTGGGGAAAAAATGGTTTCATTGAACTAGGGGGGCCACCCACCACCTCCCCTAACTACTCCGATAACTCCTCCTCAAGTCTAACCAATCACTCCCCCAGCAGCCTCGTCAAAAGCCCTTTCACAAAAGCTGTTCCCAGGAGCTGCCTTTGTTGTTGGTCAATATTCTCTAAGTTTAGACACTTAAAGAAGTCTAGGAGACACTTCTCTAGTTCCAATGGTATAATATGAGGCACACTTATTAAATGTGACCTCTCCAAAAGTTCCCTCACCTCTGGGAATCCATGTGCTGTAAATATTTGCATGACCACTGTGAAAACTAATGCAATGAAATTGCTCAGTATCTGTTACAAATGTCTCGTTATTTGTCATGTGGAAATTACATTGCTGATCCTATTGTGGTTAGTCACTGATCACATGTGAAATCTGCATCTCGTTATCTTGTGGTCAGCATTGTGGTGGTAGGGATCATACACACTGTGTAAGGCAGTCCATATGCAGACAGGCATGACTTGGATAATATCTTCTTCCTTGCTAGATAAGTTCAAAGCCATCCTGACTATATTGTCAACCAGCACCTGGTTCTGCTTGTTTTAAAAGAACGATGACGTCTTCTTCCATGTGACAAACCAGGTTAAGAAACAAAAGAATGCCTGCCCCCACTACTGTATGAATGGTTTTGCATTACTACCATAGATCTATTTATTTATTAATCGGTTAGATTAATTTATCAAAGTGTAAAATACTGTCATGGCACAAAAATTATATATTTATTTATTAATGACTTAGAGGTAGGATTGGAGTGTGGGGTCTCCATTTTCGCTGATGACACAAAGTTGTGCAAGGTAATTAAATCAGAAAATGATGTGCTTTCCCTCCAAGGAGATTTACATAAAATTGAGGAATGGGCATCTAAATGGCAGATGAGATTTAATACGAATAAATGTAAGGTTATGCATCTGGGAAGGAAAAATAGCCATGCAATTTATAATCTTAATGGAGCAAATCTAGGTGTATCAGATATTGAAAGGGATTTGGGAGTGCTTGTAGACAACCACCTAGGTAACAGTGCTCAAAGCCAAACAGCAGCTGCAAAGGCAAATAAAATATTAGCATGTATTAAGAAGGGTATAGAAGCCAGGGAAGCAAATATAATTCTGCCACTATACAAATCTCTAGTACGCCCTCATTTGGAATATGGAGTACAATTTTGGGCACCACTTCATAAAAAGGACATTTTAGAGCTGGAAAAGGTACAGAGAAGGGCAACCAAACTAAAAAGGGGAATGGAGGGGCTAAGTTATGAAGAAAGACTAACCAAAATAAACTTATTTTCTCTAGAAAAAAGGCGTCTAAGAGGGGAAATGATTACCTTATATAAATACATCCAGGGTCAGTATAAAGATTTGTCGGGGGAGCTTTTTGTGCCAAGAGGTTTTCAACTGACAAGAGGACATCTTTTGAGGTTAGAAGTAAAAAGATTCCACCTCAAAGAAAGAAAAGGGTTCTTCACAGTAAGGGTGGTTAATCTGTGGAATTCTCTACCAGGGGAGGTGGTGACAGCGGGTTCGATAGATAACTTTAAAAGGGGACTAGATTTATTTCTAATTAAAAAGGGTATTCAGGGTTATCATGGATAATTAGAGAGACAGTAATGATCCAAATTTTTAACATTTCCCCTTTAGACAATTGGCTAAGTCTCGTTTGTTTTTTTTTTCTTCTCTATTTGCCTTCCTCTGGACTAATTAATAATAATAAAAAAACAAAAAACAAAAAAACAAAAAAAACATTAAATAATTAATTAATAATTAATTAACAACTAATGAATTAATAGTTAATCCGCATATTGCTGATCAAAAGAGATCTTAAAAGGTTGAACTTGATGGACTGAAAGTCTTTTTTCAACCTTAAATACTATGGGCCTCATTCTATTAGCGGCCGCAGCCGTTGCGGGGCCGCAAGGACCCGCCGCAAGCTATTCTGCTATTCTATTCCCCTCCGGCCGGGGATTCCGGCAGGCTTGCGGCCGCTGCCTTGCTATCTCTTATGGCCGCTCGCGCCAGAGGAAAGCCTTTGATCTAAAACGGCAGCAAGGAAATCGGCCGTAAGAAAAGCCTGGTTGCTATTCTATTGCTCCGGGAACCCTGTCTGCAAGGCTAAAAGCGAGCCGCAGCTTACTTGCAGCAAACAGGTCCCGCTAGCACCAATTAAGCACATAAAATAGCTCAAATAAAGCCATCCTGCACTTTGCGGAGTCTATAAAGTGATATTCGGTTTTAGTAAAAATAGCACATAATTACCCTATACTCAAATCCGTAAAATATATATTTTTTAATATACGTAAAATATCCATGTAAAAAGTCCAGAGTGCTTGGAGCACCTCAGACCCGCCCACGCCGCAGCCGGAAAATAAACAGTTAATTTGAACTCGGGTTTGGGCAGATGTGCAAGCTTGAGAGTGGGTTACTTTTAATCCTCATGTCCCCCAATATGATCCCTAGCATTAACAGAGCTGTACAGTGCAGGCTTGAATTTATTTTTGCGTTTTTAGATTTCAGAGCTTACGGCCGGTTCCAAGATATGCGGCCGGCCGTAAGGGGAGATCCTTGCGGGGCCGTATAATAGAATCGCGAGTTAACAGAACCCCCGCAAGGAATCGCAGCCTTAAGGCCGATTTACGGCCGATAATAGAATGAGGCCCTATGTAACTATGTAAAAATCTATTCTGTTTCGAGCTGCAACTTTAAGTGACACTGCAAAGGTCCTAGTTATTGCAGCCTTGAAAAATGCATTTATAAATACATATAATTACAATATGTTGTTAGTAACAATTTTGAGTGAAAATATTATACAATTGAGCTTAAGAATTAGGCTTTTTATGTATAAATTACCAGAAATCATCAGAGTTTGCAACTCTTTCTATCTAAAGCTATTATTTAACTCTTACAGTGGGTCTAATAAGGAAGAAGAGCATGCCCAGTTGGTTAAATCATAATAGTCACACAGATTTAAAATGTTAAATTCCTACCAGTATTTCTATGTGTACCATCAGTGCATGATGTTCAATCTTATGATAGTTAATTCATTCAGATATAGAGAATTTGGCTAAAAAAATAAACTGACATTGTTTAAGAAGAATGCAAATATTTTATTTTTGTACCCATAAAACATTTACATTAAAATAATCATATGACAAAATGACAACTGTTATGACATGAAGACATTGCATAAAATAAATTCCTGAGGTACACATTTGCAGGGAAAATATTTAAAAAGCCTAGATTCTTTGCGTGAGAGACTCATAATTTTTACATAAAATGTACACTTCTTCTAAGAAGCCCTAATTATTGCGTAAAAAATATAATATTGCGTAAAATATATACAAATATATAAATATATATTGCATGGCCAGAATCCACAAAAAGGAAATAACAGTCATTGAAATGCACATTGACCAAGAGACCAGTTTTCCAACTCAGTAAACAGTGTCACTTGCAGCAAGGAGAGCTTGGATTGCATTTGCCCATGTATATATATATATATATATATATATATATACACACACATACACAGTATATAGCATTTCTACCCACACCCACCATAATAACATGCATAAGGCATGTCTGTATACTAGCAGTCCTCTTATGCCTGGTCCCAAGTTCTTCACCAGAAATCATAGTAAAAAAAAAATTTCTAGACATATAAATATTTATATAAAAAAACTCTTATCAATAAACACAAACACATACTGGTAGTGGAGTATTAACTGGCTTGTTTAGAACTAGTAACAAAATCTGACTATGAAGTACTGTTATCTTAAAATGACATAAAAACCTTCATTTGTCATATTTTTTTAATACTGTTTATTAATTTGCAGAAATATATTTATGCTAAAGTCTATTTTTGCAGCACATTTGTATCACAGGGCTACAACATAACATCAGGGCTGAGGTAATGAGGATAACTTTCAATTCAAATTCAATTCTGTAATACACAATTAACCAAAGCAGTGGATAAAAGCCACAAGAATCATTGTACTAAATAAACACTAAAGCTACCTCACAAGAAAGCCATGACTACCAGTTGCACGTTCTCCTTTATATTGAGCTACCCCCCTAGTAAACATGGGACTCAAATTGTAAAAAAGAGAACTGGCAACATGAAGCACTAGGGAATTATGTAGCCCTTAGGTTTTAATATAAAATACTGGTAAATAATAAATAGTTATCTAATTTAACTTAAAAAAGTGAAAGTTGTCTAAATAGTAGCTGCCATATGATGCCTCACAGATAATGAGAAACTGGCCTGTGTGTGAGATATTAGTTCGATATTAGTTTAACCCACTTAAAGCATGACATAGCTATCTCTGGGTGGGTTTACTGTAGTCCTACCTTGTAACAGGTCGGACAAAAGGAAGGCACTTTAATGTATCTTTTCTACGATATAAACAAATTATTTTCATAAAAAAAGCTCTTCAAATTTCCAAAACATACTTACAGATGTAGAATACTATTATACAACTGCTAATTCTACTGGTCCATCTTAAGAACAACGTTAAATAAAATGATGGAAGTTTTTCCCCAGGACTGTATCTCCAGCTTGAGATTTCTTGGGTCCTACTTAGATTATTTGTTGCCTGTGGTATGACTTTCTTTCAGAGCGAGCTTGTTTGCCGCCTACCCTGATCTTGGGATTCAATTATAACTCTACAAGAACCTTCTGTTGACTACCAAATCAAAACCTTGCAGCATACCTTTATGCAACCTATCTTTTAGATTGTGCTTACTGCCTACTGACCTAAACCCTTGGTGTGTGGTTGGTCTTAAAGGGCCACTGTAGTCCAGCACTTTCTATGATGCATTTAAGCATACCTTTTATACATTAACAACATTTTGTTTTGGTTACAAAATAAATTATATTAATTTAAGAAAAGTACAACTAAAGCCTCATACAAACAGAAAAAAAAAAAAATCAATACTCTTTTTATCTTACAAGGAATTCGGGAAGAAGTTTAAATAAAGTCTCAAGAGAGCCTGTTAATTGTGTTTTCTTATCTAATCACAATCAGTTGAATGGACACAGTGAGTTGCTGTCTAGTCCTCTATAAGGTTCACTATGTCTTCTGTACAACGTCAGGACAGAGGAGAAGAAAACAACCCAAATGTGTCTTGGTTAATTTAATGTATCTTCTTGTTTTTCATACAATAATATGTTTGAAATGTGATTGTTATGCATACACTTTTGGACTATAGTGACCCTTTATCCTCTATACCTCAGCCCAGTGGCGAATTTCCCAAGCAGTAATGTGTATCATTACATTTATAGCCATCAGGCCGTATAAAAGCGGGTTACATATACTGCTGACATGTTTGATACAAAAGTGAAAATGTTGAACATTGCTGACGATCTCAAGCTTCATTACTGCAGATAATTATATATATTTTTGTCCAGCTTCCTATTTTTCTTGTTTTTACAACCCTCAATCTTGCAGAGTTGTTATTTTTACCACTTCAGCTGTCACATATATTATTTAGCAGAAAGAGCTTCCTTAAAATGACTTCAAGCTTTTTTGATACATTTGATTAGACCTACAGTATATAGTAATACTTCTTCATATTGCGGAGGAATCTTCATCTGATTTATAGACATTGTCTGATTTCCAATACGTAGGGTCATCATCTCATGTCAGATCACATGTTTCTATACAAAATAATACAGTATAGTATCAATATAAGTCTTAAACAAACACAGGGGTAAAACATTGTTGCACTATACAAATTACAACACGTGATATACAACATTAATGGATATGTGGGAATTACCAGTAATTTCCTCTCTTTTTAATAGTTATATGTCTATAGCATTTATGTGAATCATTCAGAATTTACCTTGAATTCACCAATGCCACAAACATAAGCAATCTGATGTCATTGGAAACAATATTTACACACAGAACACTGCATTTGGTTCTATTCCTTCACTTCTCCCCTCCCTCTCAGCTATACTTATCCCATATTTAATGCATCACTTCAATGCCCCCTCAAAGGGAGCTTTCATCGCCCATGACCAGATCCTAATCACTTGTACTAAATCAAAAGATTATTCTGCTGTACCAAACTGTCTCTCCAAAAATATTAAACTGTCTCTCCAAAAATCATCTCTCAACAGAACATGAGATTTTGGAGTACGTAGAGCACTCTATTAGTGGAAGCAGAATGAGCTATTTAGCTATCAATTAGCCACTTTGGAAGCATAACGTCTGCAGTGGGTGTATAAGAAACGGTGCCATGTTCTTTTAAAAACATATGTAATATAGTCTGTAAGAAAAAGTGGACATGCTGAAGCAAATTAGCATTTTTTCCTTCACAATTTGCATAAGCTTTTAAGGAATGATTTACTAACTAACGGTTTATGCCTTCTCAGGAGACTTTGTAAAAGGCTTCCATTCAGTATCTTCTGGAGACAGTGGACACAGTTGAGGCATATTCCTTTCCTTTGCTAATTTATTGTTTGAATTTATTTTAAATGATTGTTAACATAGATCAGCAGACCTGTGTTTAGTTTACTGTAAGCTGCTATGTTTTATATATTTCAGCACAGTCCATTATTGGTCATTTCAAATGTTTATTGCAGTGTTATATTTTTAGTATAGGGAGTGGGATCAGTTGTCCTGTCTGCTGTGTCTACTTCTGTCGTACATCGCAAATGTTCTCAATCTAGTCCTGGCTATATATCATATATTACATGGTGTTCTAATTTTGACACATACAAGGAAACCATGTTAAGTCACAGATATCCAATGTAATATTCAATTGTTCATCATGTTCCACTGCAACTACTTTTTTGGCTCCATAGGTAACATCTGTCTGTGCTCCGATTCATCATGCCTCTGGGAAACTTAAAATTTACCTCCACTACTCACCTGCACATCTTTCTGTCAGTTGTACTACCAACCCCTAAAACTCTATAGAATACAATTTAACATTTTCATAAATTATTTATTGCCTTTTTAAATGCTTATGTGTTCTTAGCACAAATGATCTTTTTTGCTCTCCTTACTTCTTCCCACACACTTTCAAACTTTCCTTGATCTACATCTGCTGTGTAAAAATTATTTGAAACACTCAACTACACAGAATTTCATCCAACTTTTAGAATTTTATACGCCTGTTACATAAGTTCCGCAAATAAACAAAAGGCAACTATCCAGTTGGTTCTTACCCCTTTTCATACACAAAACTATTTTAATTGGTTTATACTCTTGATTGGCCACTTTACACCATGCATCTCCATTAGTCCCACATACTTCTGTACAAAGTAAGAGGCAATAATCTTCAGCGTATCTTACCAGAGGTCTATCTGCCATTTTGCAAATGTCCTCTGTTATTTTCTATTCATTAAATAATTATCTAGCATTAAACTTAAGGTCCAAACAAAACTATGCAAGAGCCAATGGCCTATCACTACTTGGTACTTGAGCACTTATATATAGTATAATTTCATACCATTTCTATTGTGTCATAAACTGTTTCTGGGAGCTTCTTGGGAGTTGTTCCATTTGCCCCTTTCACCTGATTCCAAAAGGAAAATAATATTTATTGAAATATTTATATAATAAATACCACCATAAATATCACATGCTTAGTAATGTTAAAGCTATATTTTTTTATAACTGGTAACAAAACCCTGAACATTCTGCATCATTAAATTTATATATTTAAAAATAATGACATACACTGTACATTTCCATATACAGTATCTCCCCTCACATTTTTGTAAATATTTTATTATATCTTTTCATGTGACAACACTGAAGAAATAACACTTGTAACGGAACCCATCACTGTTTTACACTGTTTTGTGGTTACGGTTAAAATATGATCCTACTATTATACTGTATGTATGTTGGTTTATGCTCTGCAGAATATTAGCCCAGACTATTGCAGACCTTGGCATAATAGATAATCCTATTACAAAGACTCCTCATAAGATAAGGAAGTCTATTGTTTAAAGTGTTTTCATTCTCAGACATAAGAACAAAGAAGGATGATCTAATCAATGTCTGATTGTATCAAAGTTGCCAGGTAGCCTCAGGGAGGTGTGACCCACCTATTGTCCCTCTATGTGTATTGTGTGGCCAACTATGGGGGATGTGTATTGCCTGTGGGAAGTCAGTATTCTTGAACTCCCTATTGAGTGTCGTCCAATATGGGAGGTTGGGAATGGTGAGACTGTAGTGCCTATTGGGTATTTTACCGTATACCAGCGGAGATATTGGACTGCGTGTTCCAGCTCCGTTACATTTGGTGGCAAGTGGCGGAATTGTTCCCACGGTCAGAAGGACAGCTACAGGAGACACCATTCCGTGGAGTACAAATTGAGGGCAACGCTAGTATCCGTACAGCGCCCCTGGCTACAGCAGGATGGAACCGGCTAGTTTTCAGACAGCGTTCCATGATGAGGAGGAGGAGGCGGCCGCGGACTACAGGGATGCAGACAGAAAGGAACTCATGGAGGGAGACCGGGCAGCGGCTACAGTACCTCTTACGGACAGCACACAGACTTTGTGAGAGTTTGGAAGAGAACTCCAAAGCAGACTGGCCTTTTTCCCAGGTACGCTTCCCATAAGAACCTTGGAATGGTTAATGACAGATGTCCACAAATACATAATGGAAAAGCAGCGGGCACGGGGACGGTCCATCTTGGGAGCTGCTAACCCACCTCCCACCATTAACCCCCCCCCCCAGCACTGCGTCCGTGTGGTGGGAACTACCAAACCCCTCCACGGTACATCAGGTGCCACACGTGTAACCAGCAGGGCCACATGCAGAGAGACTGTCCCAGAAACAGAAACCGCTCCACGTGGAATACTCCAACTAATTCCCCTCCCCAGCGACAGTGTGTACCCCAGGGAGCAGAAGGTGCCGTCCTTCCTCCCCAGCGACAGTGTGTACCCCAGGGAGCAGAAGGTGCCGTCCTTCCTCCCCAGCGGCAGTGTGTACCCCAGGGAGCTGAAGGTGTCGTCCTTCCTCCCCAGCGGCAATGTGTACCCCAGGGAGCTGAAGGTGTCGTCCTTCCTCCCCAGCGACAGTGTGTACCCCATGGAGCAGAAGGTGCCGTCCTTCCTCCCCAGCAACAGTGTGTACCCCAGGGAGCTGAAGGTGTCGTCCTTCCTCCCCAGCGGCAGTGTGTACCCCAGGGAGCTGAAGGTGTCGTCCTTCCTCCCCAGCGACAGTGTGTACCCCATGGAGCAGAAGGTGCCGTCTTTCCTCCCCAGCGGCAGTGTGTACCCCAGGGGGCCGAAGGTGTCATCCTTCCCCCCCAGCGGCAGTGTGTATCCCAGGGAGCAGAAGGTGCCGTCCTTCCTCCCCATCGGCAGTGTGTACCCCAGGGGGCCGAAGGTGTCGTCCTTCCCCCCCAGCGGCAGTGTGTACCCCAGGGTTAACAGAGGAAATGTTAACCCCCACTGACCCCCACCTTTCCCTGACTACTGAGCCTGAATATGTCCCAAGTACCCCAGCAGAAGAGCTGACAGCGGGGCAGAGTGCAGTCGGCCTCTGCCCTCCCTTAGTCCCTTGTACAGAGCAGAATGTCCTGCAAGTTATACCAGCAGAAGAGCTGGCATCAGGGCAGAGTGCCGCTGGCCTCTGCCCCTCAAGTCCCCTCAGCGTGTTGCCCCATCACCACAGCGAAATATCCAGGTGCCTGGTTAGACTTCCCCCCAAAGGGGAGATGTGTGACGAAGTGCCCTTCGTCACTTTGTCCTGGAGAGAACTTATTGCCAGCCTCCTGCCCTGCGACTATGGCCCTGGGACATATTGCCCTTTAAAAACAGTATTCGGCCATACCAGAGTGTATGTCACTCATTCTGGCCCTTTAAATACAGGGGGGTTATTCGGTACTTGCCCTATGGGAGCGGTGATACCCCAGATAGCTATGCCATGGAGCCCATTCATATAATGAAAGACTATGGGAAAGACTTTAGCTACATGGCAATTGAACTGTGTGAATAGGATCTGAGCGCTATTCGGTAGTTTTGTGCGCTCAGATCCCAGCTATCTGGGGATATGTGAAATGTGAGTAAATGTGAATTGCAGTAATGCTGATGGGTTGTCAAACTAGAGAATTGACCAACAAATACTTTTGTCTGGACATCCCCAGGCCGATCCGTTGGGATCAGACCGTGTATGCCGGCTTATGGTCACAGGGGAGGTGTGTAACGGAACCCATCACTGTTTTACCCTGTTTTATGGTTATGGTTAAAATATGATCCTACTATTATACTGTATGTATGTTGGTTTATGCTCTGCAGAATATTAGCCCAGACTATTGCAGACCTTGGCATAATAGATAATCCTATGACAGAGACTCCTCATAAGATAAGAAAGTATATTGTATAAAGTGTTTTCATTCTCAGACATAAGAACAAAGAAGGATGATCTAATCAATGTCTGATTGTATCAAAGTTGCCAGGTAGCCTCAGGGAGGTGTGACCCACCTATTGTCCCTCTATGTGTATTGTGTGGCCAACTATGGGGGATGTGTATTGCCTGTGGGAAGAGATGTGTATATATATTTCTGCACATAACAAAATAAAGTCAGCATTCTTGAACTCCCTATTGAGTGTCGTCCAATATGGGAGGTTGGGAATGGTGAGACTGTAGTGCCTCTTGGGTATTTTACCGTATACCAGCGGAGATATTGGACTGCGTGTTCCAACTCCGTTACAACACTCTCCTACAATGTAAAGTAGTAAGCGTACAGCCTGTATAACAGTGTAAATTTGCTGTCCCTCCAAATAACTAAACACACAGCCATTAATGTCTAAACCTTAGGCAACAAAAGTGACTACACCCCAAATTGGGCCCAAAGTGTCAATATTTTGTGTGGCCACCATTATTTGCCAGCACTGCTGTAACCCTCATGGGCATGGAGTTCACCAGAGCTTCACAGGTTGCCACTGGAGTCCTCTTCCACTCCTCCATGATAATATCGTGGAGCTGGTGGATGCTAGAGACCTTGCACTCCCCCACCTTTTGTTTGAGGATGTCCCACAGATGCTCAATAGGGTTTAGGTCTGGAGACATGCTTGGCCAGTCCATCACCTTTACCTTCAGCTTCTTTAGCAAGGCAGTGGTCGTCTTGGAGGTGTTTGGGGTCGTTATCATGTTGCAATACTTCATGTAAGCCCAGTCTCCGAAGGGAGGGGATCAATCTCTGCTTCAGTATGTCACAGTACATGTTGGCATTCATGGTTCCCTCAATGAACTGTAGCTCCCCAGTGCCGGCAGCACTAATGCAGGCCCAGACCATGACATTCCCACCACCAAAAGTATACATCTATACTGAGGACAGGTAGTTGAAATAATCCCTAAATGACAGATAAACAGATAAGACACAAAGAACACAAAAACACTGATATGAGGTGAAACCCTCATTTTGAATGTAAACAGCGATGCAGAGAGAATGGAGGCAGCATCTGACATCAGCAGGTAAATGCATATAGGGGGAATCAGCACAAAATATTATAGAAAACATATATACATATGTAACAGAACCTTACCTTTGCCTGGGAACATTTATTACTACACTGGCCCTTTAACTGTTTGGAATGTTTTGATGATATGTAACTGTCATGCTGAGTTCAGTTATTAAAAAGTTTTTCTCTGATGGTTGATACCAACTTCACTTTTACACAGCAGCTTGCCAGGAAAAAGGACGTCTCCAACGGCTGATACCCTCTCACTACCGGGGTAGCCGTTACATTTGGTGGCAGTGGTGGGATGGTCCTTTTATCCAGAGAGCAAGTGCTGAATGGAGTCTCAGTACGCCAAGCTGAAAAGACCCACACTAAAAGATTTATTGGAGAGTCGTGGTAGGAGTGCCAGTAACAGGCCACGGAGGGAGCTGATAGCTGACCTGCTGGTGCTGGACGAAATGGATAGATCCATGGAAGTAACGGAGCCCCTTACATCTGTCAGCGAGGACGATGTAATTACTGGTATTGTACAGCGGAGATTATCCTTGTATCCAGAAACGTCCATGGAACTAATAAACCAGCTGCTCCGGGAAACAAGGGAGGAGATAGAAACTAAGAAAAGACAAGAAACGGAACTGGTAAGAGCTAGACAGCCCATTACACAGGCAGTTCCTACCCCCCCCCCCCCCCCCCACTGCTACAGTAAAGAAAATACCGTTCACTGCATTTAATTCTTTGTAGAAAGTGAGGAGGAAATAGATGGATATTTGGCTGACTTTGAGAGGCAGTGCTCACTACACCAGGTACCACCAGACCAATGGGTCACTATTTTGTCTGGGAAATTGTCGAGCAAAGCCAATGAAGCCTTTCGGGCTATTGCTCCAGAGGATATTTTACAATATCAGCAAGTTAAAAAGGCATTGCTAACCCGATATGCCGTAACCCCAGAAGCATACCGCTGTCGCTTCCGGGAGTCCAAGAAGAAGGCTGTGGACTCCCACATGGAATGGGCAAACACAATACAAAGGGTGGCATCACATTGGGTGCGAGGGTGCAATGCCAACACCGGAGAAGAAGTGTTACAGTTGTTCTTGATGGAACATTTCTTTCAAGATCTGGCTGCGGATTTACAGGACTGGGTGAGAGATCGCCGCCCTGCCAACTTAACTGAGGCAGCGCGACTAGCAGATGAATACGCAGAAACAAGGAAGGTGAGCCAAAGTACCACACGACCAGCACCTAGAACAGAGGCACGCACCCCAACCTACGCTGCACGCACAGAATTTCGGGCTCCAGCAACCCCAGGACCTCCACGACCTCAGGGGTCTTACAACCAGCCCCGGGAATCTTACAAAGGGACATGTCATCACTGCAGCAACACAGGGCATATTGCCCGTTATTGCCCTTTGAGATCAGCCAATAAATAATTGAGGCGCACAACACCCCACACAGAGACCCCGCCATCACGTCCCTCTGCTGCTCACTGCCTGGAAATCAAAGGGAGCCCTGAGGAGTGTTTGGGAATCTTGTATGAGGCCAACCCCGTACAGGCTGCCTCCCCGGATAACCGCCAGCATCACCGCCAAGAGGTGCGTGTAAATGGACAGATAGCACAAGGCTTAAGAGACACTGGCGCTACCATCACTTTGGTGCAGAAACATCTCGTGAAACCAGAACATGTATCTAATCGTACCGTTGCTGTTCGTGTTGCAGGGGGGGGGGGGGGCTGTTTTTCGCTTACCCACCGCCCGGGTACACTTGGATTGGGGAGTCGGGTCGGGAAAGACCACAGTAGGCATCATCGACAATTTACCTGCTGAGGTCGTGCTGGGCAACAACATTGGCCCTCTAGCCTCAGTTTTTTTACCCATGACTGCTGCTGCTTGTCCCGTGACCACCCGCTCACAGACCCGTACCGAGGACGATCCTACAACAGGTCGGGAGACCCAGGTAAGCCACAAGCAGACACTTAGCACTAACACCACAGAGAGACCCATAGCATGGGACACCCCCGAAGAGATTGGGAGGGAAACTAGACAGGACCCCACCCTCCAAAAGTACAGAGAATTAGCTGACAGTAGAGGGGATGAGCGGGAACGTTTTATATGTGAGGGGGACAGGTTATGTAGATTGACTGAAGGCAGAAAGAGAGGCTGTGTCCCTTCGCAGAAGCGCCAACTCGTAGTACCCAGAAAGTACCGGTTGGAACTTCTCCGAATTGGCCACGACATTCCGTTGGCAGTGCATCTAGGGGGTAACTGCACCACCTACAGGATCACCCAGATCTTCTTTTGGCCAGGGATCTCGAGGGAAGTGCGGCGTTACTGCAGCACTTGTGATGTATGCCAACGAGTAGGAAAGAGGGGGGATCACCCTAAAGCCCGACTGTCACCTATGCCCGTGATCGTGGAACCATTTAGCAGGGTGGCAGTCGACCTCGTAGGACCCCTACCTAACCCCAGCCCTTCATGTAAGAAGTATAGTCTTACAGTAGTGGACTATGCTACTCGCGACCCAGAAGCCGTCGCTCTGACGAATATCCACGCTGACACGGTCGCCAGTGCGCTAGTCGGGATATTCACCAGAGTGGGATTTCCTCAGGAAATCCTATCTGACCGAGGAACCCAGTTCACCGCAGACCTAACTCAGCAGCTATGGAAGGTCTGCGGTGTCAAAACCCTGCTTAGTTCACCATACCATCCTCAAACTAACGGTCTCTGTGAACGCTTTAATGGTACTCTAAAGCAATTGCTACGGACCTTTGCAGCGGAATACAGAGACTGGGATCGATTTTTGCCGCACCTCTTGTTCGCATATCGAGGGGTGCCGCAGGAATCCACAGGGTTCTCCCCCTTCGAGTTGCTCTATGGACGGCGGGTGCGAGGCCCCCTCGACCTCAACCGGGAGCACTGGGAGGGAGAGATGGAGCATGAGGGGGTCCCTATCGTACCTTATGTGCTGGAGATGTGGGACCGCATGGGGGCACCTAGCCAGGATGGCCCGAGAACATCTCCAGGCGGCACAAGGCCGTCAAAAACATTGGTACAATCAGGACGCTAGGCTGAGAAGGTTCCAAGTAGGTCAGAAAGGTGCTTAGACCTGTTAAAGGAAATAAACTACAGACCTCCTGGCAGGGCCCTTACAAGGTGGTGGCACAGGTCTGTGACACCACCTATGTAATTGCCAGTAGCAAGGACGAAAGGATACAGAAGTCCTTTCATATAAACTTATTAAAAGAGTACCAGGAACGGCCCGAAGATATAGTAGCCATATGTATCCCGGCCACTGAAGTCCCTGACAACCTCCCTATCCCAGATCTGTTAGCCGATGCCGAGCCTAAAACTCGGCTTAAGACAGTGCAGCTAGGGGAGCGATTAACTCCCACAGAAATGGAGCAACTCCAACAATTACTAGCTAAGAAAGGATTGACGTTTTCCCAGGAGCCCGGTTACACACCCTTAGCGACCCATTTTGTCGAAACCCCAGGACAAACCCCTCTCAGACAGACTCCCTATAGAATCCCCGAAGCCGTAAAAGAAGAGATGAGAAAAGAGATTCAGGAGATGTTAAAACTAGGAGTTATAGAGCCATCCGACAGCCCCTGGGCATCCCCAGTCGTCCTAGTCCCCAAAAAGGACGGAACGACCCGGTTCTGTGTCGACTATCGATGCCTCAATGACCGAACCGTGACAGACGCATACATCATGCCCCGAGTGGACGAACTATTAGATCGTATTGCCAGGGGACGATATCTGACCACCATCGATCTGTGCAAAGGGTACTGGAAGATTCCCTTGGCCAAGGACGCTATCCCTAAGTCGCTGTTTGTCACCCCATTTCCCTTGTACCAGTTTAAGGTCATGCCCTTCGGGATGAAGAACACCCCAGCTACATCTCAGCGCTTAGTGGACCGCCTCCTTGATGGCTTCCAGGATTTCGCTTGTGCGTACCTGGATGACATTGCGATCTATAGTGAGACTTGGGGGGAGCACCTGAGACACGTAGAGGCTGTGATGGATC
The DNA here is from genome assembly GCA_027410445.1 of Discoglossus pictus. Taxonomy (NCBI): domain Eukaryota; kingdom Metazoa; phylum Chordata; class Amphibia; order Anura; family Alytidae; genus Discoglossus; species Discoglossus pictus. Next base: position 284,743,689 of record CM050168.1, read on the forward strand.
AGATTAGGTCCGCCGGCCTAAACCTGAAACCAGAGAAATGTAATTTCGGTATGGCTGAAGTCCAGTACTTGGGACACAGAGTGGGGTGTGGGAAACAACGACCAGAACCCGCTAAGGTAGAGGCCGTAGCCAATTGGCCCACACCCCACACTAAGACTCAAGTGTTAGCATTCTTAGGGAAAGCAGGGTACTACAGGAAATTTATCCCTGACTACAGCGCCATCGCCAAACCCCTGACAGATTTAACAAAGAAAAATGTACCTAGGATAGTCCTGTGGTCTCCCGCCTGTGAAACAGCGTTCCAAACCCTGAAACAAGCCTTGATCAACGCACCTGTTTTGTTTGCCCCTGTCCCTAACAAAAAATTTGTTGTCCACACAGATGCGTCCATGTACGGACTGAGGGCAGTGCTAAGCCAGGTCGGAGAAGATGGGGGGGAACACCCTGTCGCATACCTGAGTCGAAAACTATTGCCCAGGGAAGTGAGTTATGCAGCAGTGGAAAAAGAGTGTCTAGCCCTGGTCTGGGCTCTAAAGAAGCTCACCCCATACCTTTACGGTCAGGAATTCACTCTGATCACAGACCACAACCCCCTAGTATGGCTGAACTGAGTGGCTGGGGACAATGGACGATTACTGAGATGGAGCTTGGCCCTACAACCGTATAACTTTTCCATTCAATATAGCCCTGGCCGGTTCAATGCGATTGCAGACGGACTGTCCAGGCAAACAGAACTTTTACCTTAACAGCAGACCGGACAGCCCCAAGTTGACCCGAAAAGGATCAACCCGGGTCTGTCGGAGTGTTCCACAAAGGGGGAGCAGTGTAACAGAACCTTACCTTTGCCTGGGAACATTTATTACTACACTGGCCCTTTAACTGTTTGGAATGTTTTGATGAAATGTAACTGTCATGCTGAGTTCAGTTATTAAAAAGTTTTTCTCTGATGGTTGATACCAACTTCACTTTTACATAGCAGCTTGCCAGGAAAAAGGACGTCTCCAACGGCTGATACCCTCTCACTACCGGGGTAGCCGTTACAACATATATATAAACATATATACAGTGGATCTAAAAAGTCTACACACCCCTGTTAAAATGTCAGGTTTCTGTGCTTTAAAAAAATTAGACAAAGATAAATCATGTCAGAACTTTTTCCACCTTTAATGTGACCTATAAACTGTACAACTCAATTGAAAAACAAACTGAAATCTTTTAGGTGGAGGGAAGAAAAAAAGAAAAGAAAAATAATGTGGTTGCATAAGTCTGCACACCCTCTTATAACTGGGGATGTAGCTGTGTTCAGAATTAAGCAATCACATTCCAAATCGTGTTAAATAGGAGTCTACATACATCTTCCATCATTTAAAGTGCCTCTGATTAACCCCAAATAAAGTTCAGCTGCTCTAGTTGGTCTTTCCTGAAATGTTCTTAGTCACATCCCACGGCAAAAGCCATGGTCCACAGAGGGCTTCCAAAGCATCAGAGGGATCTCATTGTTTAAAGGTATCAGTCAAGAGAAGGGTACAACAGAATTTCCAAGGCATTAGATATACCATGGAACACAGTGAAGACAGTCTTTATCAAGTGGAGAAAATATGGCACAACAGTGACATTACCAAGAACTGGAGCTCCCTCCAAAATTGATAAAAAGACGAGAAGAAAACTGGTCTGGGAGGCTACCAAGAGGCCTACAGCAACATTAAAGGAGCTGCAGGAATATCTGGCAAGTACTGGCTGTGTGGTACATGTGCCAACAATCTCCTGTATTCTTCATATGTCTGGGCTATGGGGTAGAGTGGCAAGACGAAAGCCTTTTCTTACGAAGAAAAACATCCAAGCCAGGCTACATTTTGCAAAAACACATCCAAAGTCTCCCAAAAGCATGTGGGAAAAGGTGTTATGGTCTGATGAAACCAAGGTTGAACTTTTTGGCCATAATTCCAAAAGATATGTTTGGCGCAAAAACAACACTGCACATCAACAAAAGAACACCATACCCACAGTGAAGCATGGTGGTGGCAGCATCATGCTTTGGGGCTGTTTTTCTTCAGCTGGAACTGAGGCCTTAGTTAAGATAGAGGGAATTATGAACAGTTCCAAATACCAGTCAATATTGGCACAAAACCTTCAGGCTTCTGCTAGAAAGCTGAACATGAAGAGGAACTTCATCTTTCAGCATGACAACGACCCAAAGCATACATCCAAATCAATGGCTTCACCAGAAGAAGATTAAAGTTTTTGAATGGCCCAGCCGGAGCCCAGACCTGAATTCGATTGAAAATCTGTGGGGTGATCTGAAGAGGGCTGTGCATAGGAAATCCCCTCGCAATCTGACAGATTTGGAGTGTTTTTGCAAAGAAGAGTGGGCTAATCTTGCCAAGTCAAAATGTGCCATGCTGATAGACTCATACCTAAAAAGACTGAGTGCTGTAATAAAATCAAAAGGTGCTTCAACAAAGTATTAGTTTAAGGGTGTGCATTACATGTTTATATTTTTTCTTCCCTCTACCTAAAAGATTTCAGTTTGTTTTTCAATTAAGTTGTACAGTATATAGGTCACAATAAAGGTGGAAAAAGTTAATTATTATTATTATTTATCTTTGTCTCATTTTTTTACAGCACTGAAACCTGACATTTTAACAGGGGTGTGTAGACTTTTTCTATCCACTGTATTTGGTCTGGGCCGGCATGAGTTCTGCTGGCACTGGGAGCTACAGTTCATTGAGGGAACCATGAATACAAACATGTACTGTGACATACTGAAGCAAAGCATGATCCCCTCCCTTCGGAGACTGGGCCGCAGGGCAGTATTGCAACATGCTAACGACCCCAAACACACCTCCAAGACGACCACTGCCTTGCTAAAGATGCTGAAGGTAATGTTAATGGACTGGCCAAATATGTTTCCAGACCTAAAACCTATTGAGCATCTGTGGGACATCCACAAACGGAAGGTGGGGGAGTGCAAGGTCTCTAACATCCACCCGCTCTGTGATGTGGTCATGGAGGAGTGGAAGAGGGTTAAGGCAGTACTGGAAAATAATGGTGGCCATAGGCGGAGCTGTATCTGGCATCCCCCTGGGTCCTCACAACTGGTGCCGGACCTCTCAGAACAAAATTCTCCCCCCTGTTTCTGAAGTGGACTAGCCTGATTCCCCTGCTCCTGCTCTCTGCTTGTGTCTGCTGGCAGGGGGAGGAGCCAGCAAATGGAAGAGCCTGGAGACCAGCAGCAGGTAGCAGGAGGTAAGAGACAGGGGAGAGGAATTGGGGGAGAGAAGGAGACATGAAGGCGGAGAGGGGGAGACATAGAGGGGGAGAGGGAGGCATGAGGGGAGAGAAGGAGACATGGAGAAAGGGAGAAACGTGGGGAAGAGAGGCATGGGGGGAGAGAAGGAGATATGGAGGGAGGGAGAGGCATGAGGAAGAGAGGCAAAGGGGAAAAAGGGAGACACATGGAGGGAGACAGAGGTAAGGGGGAGACATGGAGGGGGGGAGAGAGGCAAGGGGAAAGATGGAGACACATGGAAGGACAGAGGTAAGGGGAGACATGGAAGGAGAGGGGGAGACATGGGGGAGAGGGAGGCATAGGGGGAGAGGCATGGGGAGAGAGGGAGACACATGGAGGTAGATAGAGGTAAGGGGGAGACATGGAGGGGTAGACAAGGGGGGAGAGGGAGTAACATGGGCGGAGGGAGACATGGATGTAAAGGGAGAGGCAAGGGGAAAGAGGGAGACGCATGGAGGGAGAAAGAGGTAAGGGGGAGACATGGAGGGATAGGGGAGACGTTGGGCGGGAGGGGTAGACATGGGGGAGAGAGGCAAGGGGAAAGAGAAAGACACATGGAGGGAGGGAGAGGCAAGGGGAGACATGGAGGGAGAGTAGGAGACATGGGGAGAGGGATGCATGGGGTAGAGGGGGAGACATGGAGGGAGGGGTCAACATGGGGAGAGGGATATGTGGTAGAGAGGCAAGGGGAAAGAGGGAGACATGCAGGAGCGAGAGGCAAGGGGGAAACATGGAGGAAGACGCATGAGGGGAGAGGGGATACATAGGCAAGGGGAAGAGAGGCAAGGGGGGGAGAGCGATAGAGAGAGAACGAGGGGGAGCAAGAAAAAGAGAGGGAGAGAAAGATAGAGGGATAGAATGAGAGGGGGAAGAGAGAGAGGGGAGAGGAGAGAAAGAAAGGGAGAGAGGAGGAGAGAGAGTGAGGGGTGAGAGGGGGAGAAAGTGAAGGTGAGAGGGAAAGAGAGGAGGAAGAGAAAGAGGGGGAGGGAGAGGAGAGAAAGAAAGAGAGAGAAGGGAGAGGAAGAAAGGGGATATTGAGTGAGGGCGAGAAAGTGAGGGAGAGGGAAAGAGAGAGAGGGAAGGGAGAAAGACATGGAGATAAAGGGAGAGATGGGAAAAGGGGAGTAGGAAGAGAGAGAAAGAGGGAAATGGAGAGAAGGGGCAGTGTGTGAGAGAAGGCGATATATATATATATATATATATATTATATTATACTTTATATTTATATATATATATATATATATATATATATATACACATAGGAAATTGTCCTTCAAAAATGACGGGAATAAAACTGTAAGCCTGGCAATGCTGTTTGCCACACAATGTTAGGCTATGAGCCCTCTGAGCACCTTCATCGCTCATCGCGTGGCTCGCAATGAGCCCCTTGGCACTCATTACGAGCCTCTCCCCCCGGTGTAGTTTAATGGCCTTCCGATGAGTGTTACTGCCTTGGGGTAAGTATTGCCGCATTGGGTTAAGTCTTACTGCCTTGGTTTAAATGTTACTGTCTTGGATTAAGTGTTACTGGCTTGCATTAAGTGTTACCGACTTTGTTTTATTTTTTACTCCCTTCTGCCTCGTTTTCATCCTTTTGCGTTTTTTTAGGCTGCTATTTTTTCTTCTTGCTTTAATCGTGAAAAAACGCCAAATATGCCTCAAATTAACTTGCAACCTCACTCACAGGCTCACTGGCTCTCTCCCTGTGCTGTATGTGAGTGTGTAAATTATTTTGAGGCATATTTTTTTTTTTTTGGTGCTCTTTTCAATTCACTGGTTTGGCCGTTAAAATCGTAATTTTGCGCAACCACGCAACTGCTTGCCTCATTTTGCAAGGTCCTCATTGCAGTCCCGCGACTGCGGGCCTCGCTTTGCGAGGGCCGCAAGTGCGTGACCAACATCGCAAACGTCCCCAACATTCGTAAGATCCACAACTATTCTATGTGATATATGTTTGCACGGGTGGCGGCAGCAAACTCAGGGACAGCCCCGGGCGGGCTGGCCCTTGCATCGTCTCTCTCATATAGACTTCAGTCCATTTCCCTGGTGCTCTTCCTTGCCCCCTTGTCTCCTTTGCCCTAAGTGTCTCTCTCCTCCCAACCCTAGCACACAATATCTTGCATTGCATTGGCTAACTTGTAGACAGCCAGACACCATCATCCCTCATGTCGTCAGTGTAAACTAAGCTTTATATATTTTTTTCAGTGAAAATAAAAACGATGAGATAAAAATTTTAGTGAGTCATAACGTATAAAAAAAAAGACCCTTACCCAATTATATTTCTATCTAATTTTACAATAAAATTGTCTCTCAAAAAATATTTGCACCCTGGGAGGGGCAGCTCAAAATATGTTTTTTTTTTGGGGGGGGGGGGGGGTTGCACCGGGGCCCTACATTCCCTACCTCCGCCACTGATGGTGGCCAAACAAAATATTGACACTTTGGGCCCAATATGGACATTTCCACTTAGGGGTGTACTCACTTGTGCTGCCAACGATTTAGACATTAATGGCTGTGTGTGGAGTTATTTTTAGGGGACAGCAAGTTTGCACTGTTATACAGGCTGTACACTTACTACTTTACATTGTAGCAGAGTGTCATTTCTTCAGTGTTGTCACATGAAAAGATATGATATAATATTTACAAAAATGTGAGGGGTGTACTCACTTTTGTGAGATACTGTATATATATCACAATATATTTGGGTGATTTGTGAATAAGGTAAATTCTCACAATGTAGTTTTTGGTATAAACAGAGTGTAAGAGTTACATAATTGAGCAAGAAGAACCTGTGTCTTGAGGGGAAGCATCAAATGAATGCTGGAAACTTATCTGAATCAATAATAGAAACACCAAATCTCTCTCATTCCTATTTTTCCATCCCTGTTTATCTGAATAGATAAAGTATTTGTACCTGAGGATGCTGCACCTTCTCATACTCAGATTCAGTACTCTACATGGAAACAAAACAATATCAGATTATTACAATTTAGTATACATGGACGTACAATTCTTATTGTCACAACCTAGTCTTCAGATGGGCTTGAATTGGCAGAAGCCAACTGATTCTACTTCTAGATACCTTCAGGTTTCAGGGATCCCCCATCTCGGGATTGGCTTATGACTTGCAGGATACAGTAAACACACTCTTCAATAAAGTCACACCATGTATATGTGTCCCAAAGAAGACATAACCTTTTATCCGGTGATCCTTCTTGTACCCCTAACATCAAAGAAACTTGTACTGAAACGTAACATTGTGTAAATTGCTGGTATGGTCTCTGGTCATGTTCATATTTCCCTGTCTATCTGGAATGTATCAGCAATGAGTATGGTAGGATTTCACCGTATAGTCTGCCTAATGGGGGATCCACCAATCAGGGGTTAGTGGTTAAGGGGATGAGTGAATGAATTACAAGTTTGGGACCAGGTAGGGAAGATACAGAATTTCCTCAAAAGGGAAGAAAAGTAGGACTGAGGAGAAAAGGAACTTGTGTCATATAGGTCTTATAAGCAAGCACGGGATCTAATCTGGCTTACTATATCAGTTTGATATAGCTGTTGTTGTTTTTCTTAAGCAAGTGCTTGAGTCACACAGTCAGATGTTCCATTAAACACATGTTTATATTTTGTTATGATCTGACAGCTAAAGCAACAAAGTTGACTTTTGGCAGTGAAACTGCTCTGCGTGTACCAAGGAGGATTTGTAAATAGACTACTATGGTTGGGAGAAAAGCAGAAGATAATCCCCTAATAAATGTCTATAAGGCTTTTTAATTGATGCCACAATAGCATGCCCTCCACGTATGTCGAAAGTACCCACCTGTGTGTAGCATAAGGAGAGGACAGACGTTCCATACAATTTGGGTCTACCAGTGCAGGAATAGTCAATAGGTGGACCTGGGTTTGAATCAGGACCTTCAGTTTCCTACTTCTGGACCTACACTTAATTATTATAATTATTAGGAATACATCATGAAGATTTTCAATATTGAAATAAGCTATCACTTAAATAATGTCCCAACCTTGGTCTCTTACATATAATCTTCAATCCAACACCCTTTGCACTGCCGTTATATTAAAACATAGGTATGTACCCATCAACCAATATGGATTCCGGTCTTTTACTTCTTTTTTACAAATATGTTTGGACCTTTTTTAATTTTCTAAAAAAATAATATCTACCTCTGTACTAGTGTATCATACCATCCATTTTCCTGTTTTCTATCTTTCTTCCTTATCAGTGATACAGACTGAGGACCATTTCCTTTGAGCTGTATGCCCTGCCTGTCCTCCATATTGCCTGATCCTTGCAATTCGCTCACACACATATTTAAGTCATAAAGTTAATTCAACTTCAGATAGTAGACATTTATATGTTAAATCACACAGTATTTCTTACCTGTGGATGCTTCTTGTTCTTATGTACAGTATTGTCCTCTTTGCTGTATCTATCCACTGAACTGTTTTCCTAGAAAATATTTAGCAAGAATATAATATGAGTAATAAAATGTAATTCATATGTACTTAAATGTAATATATATTAATTGCTTTCTGTATTTTTATATGGCCATTGTAGTCTAAATGTCTTGTTGAATGTATTTGAAAGAACATATTGTATACATTCTAAAAGTTTTTTGCATGACAATTTAATTTGATTCAATGGGTGCAACATTAGCAGAAAATGTCCCAGAACATAGTCCTTACTGTTTTAAAGTACAAGGGCAAATTTACCACCGGACTTCCCATTTACACCCACAAGCAGGAGAAATTTGCACAGTTATATGTCCTACATACAATGGAAGCTGTTGAACAACGGATGACGCTTCCTGAAAATAAAAAATGCTTAGCCACAGTTTTTCAAGATCTGTATAACATTATGGCCAACAACCCATATACTCAAGCATCCCAAAAAATTAGCAGAGGATAAAAAAGAACAGACACATGCTCACATAAATCATTTGCCAATGCCAAGAGTAAATATGGCTCTTAAAAGATATCGCTATTCTGCTCAAAGACGTTATAATTTACCAACAGCAAATGAGGTTGCCATGGTGAAATGAGGTTGCCATGGTGAACCACCATTTCATCGGGATATTAGAATATATCCCCAAAATGAAGAGCAACCTTTTATAAATATAAATATATTAAGTAGTAATTTGGATCCAATGACATATCCCATTTACTTCCCAAATTGTGAGCCAGGATGGCAACCAAAATTGCAATTGCAAAGTTATCCCAATAGTAAAGTTCGTGTCAGAAACAATATTTCTATGCTGGAATTTAAAGTGGCACAAACTGCTATTCGTGATGATTATAATCCTATTTGATATGGAGGGGAAACTCACACAACAATGGATCGTTGATTCATATCTACAAGGTGAAGCAAATAATCAAAATGTTATAACATTTCAACAACAGAAGCTGCGGGTAGGACAATATTGTGGATTGATGGATTTTGTCGCTGAATTGGCTACAAACAGAGACATTCCAGCTGGAAGAGCAATCATTTTGCCATCCTCTTTCCAAGGATCTACTTGCAATATGCGAGAAAGATACAAAGAGGCAATGGCTATTGTGACTAAATTTGGAAAACCAGATTCATTTTGCCATCCTCTTTCCAAGGATCTCCTTGCAATATGCGAGAAAGATACAAAGAGGCAATGGCTATTGTGACTAAATTTGGAAAACCAGATTTATTCATTACATTCACATGTAATCCACAATGGCCAGAGGTCAAGGAAAATTTAAAAGATGGTCAGAATACTTCGGATCGACCAGATTTAGCGGCTCGAGTATTCAAAATAAAACTAAATACATTAATACATGACATAACTATAGCACAGTTATTTGGGAAATGTGTGGCTTTTGTTTACACCTTTGAATTTCAAAAAAGAGGCCTTCCACATGAACATATACTTTTAATCCTCCAAGAAAAAGATAAATTGAATACGACAGAGAGAGTGGATTCAGTGATTGTAACACATAGAATGATTCACGGTCCATGTGGAGATATAAATCCCCAATCTCCATGTATGGAAAATAAAAAATGCACCAAAGATTTCCCAAAAGATTTTCAACTGCAAACATATGCTAATTGTGAAGGATACCCTTTATATAAAAGAAGAGAAGGTCAAACTGCTATTATTCAAGGCAAAATTGTAGATAATCCATATGTAGTTCCATACAATCCACATTTGCTGATGAAGTTCAATGCACACATGAATGTGGAAGCTTGCACTTCTATCAAATCCATAAAATATGTGTATAAATATATATACAAAGAATATGGTAAAGCAACTGTTGTTGTGCAAGGTGCACAAAAGGAAAAAGACAATCCTACTTTACATGATGAACTTTCATGTTATCTAGATGCTCGCTATGTAAGTGCTCCTGAAGCAATGTGGCGTCTTCACAAATTTGAAATGCATGATCGCTCACATGCTGTGTATCGATTAGCTGTACATTTGCCAAAGAGTCAATTAGTTTGCTTTACTGCTGGTAATGAAACAAATGCTCTAGCCCAAAATGAATCTAAAGCAACAACACTTTCTGCATGGTTTCAATTAAATTGTACGGACACTGAGGAAAGACAATTTTTATACATTGAGATTCCATATCACTATGGTTTCATAAATGGCCAATGGCGACAAAGACAAAAAAGGGGAAATAAAATTATCCCAAGAATTTATACTGTTAGTCGAAGAGACATTAAGCGTTTCAGTTTAAGGTTACTTGTTTAAAATGTTCCTGGTACACAAAGTTATGAACATTTATGCACCGTAAATGACATTGTTTCTGATACTAGCTGCGAGACATCGAAACTTCCTTGCAGATGGCAAAGAATGGGAAAGATGTCTCTCAGAAGCAGCACAAAGAGCATTATTTTTATCTAGATGGCCCTGGGGGATCTGCAAAAACGTATCTATATAATTTATTGATGAGTTTCATTCGATCTCAAGGTGAAATAGCTATGCCCTTTGCAACAACTGGAATTGGGACACTATTGTTAGAAGGTGGTATAACTGTACACAGTGGATTTAAACATCCAGTTCCCATTTTAGAAACATCAGTGCCCGATATCAGAATGACATCATTACAAGCTAAAAAACGAAGAAAAACTAAATTAATTATAATAGATGAGGCAACAATTATATTGTGTCATGCCCTGCAATGTATTGATTGTTTGTTGAAATAAGTGATGGCTATGGAATTGCCTTTTGGGGGAAAGGTGATGTACGTGGAGATTTTAGGCAAGCTTTAGCTGTTGTGGCACATGGAAACAGGATGGACATAGTAGAAAGATGTATAAAGACAAGTAAACTCTGGAAAATATCCATCAGAAATTATTTGCAAAGAATCATTAATATCTGCAATCTTCCTAAATACTATCAATAACGAGGATAACTCAGACATTGCAAACAAAGTAATATTTACCTCAAAAAACAAAGATGCCTTAAATCTAAATAACAACATTTTAAAATTAATCAATACACCTCAAAAAAATTATTACAGTGCAGATTCTGTTCTGGCTGATGACAAAGAGAATCTGACTTTACAACTGAATTTATCAATTCATTAACTTCCTCTGGAATGCCACCACATGTTTTGCAACTCAAAAAAGGAGCAATTGTCATGTTACTGAGAAATATGAACCCAAAAGAAGGTTTGTAATGGGACAAGATTAATTGTTCAGAATTTAAGAGACCATTTCATACATGCAGAAATTATGAATGGTACACATAATGGTGAACAAGTTTTCATACCAAGAATAGATTTGGCACCAAGTGAAACTAGCTTGCCTTTTGTCCTTCAAAGGAGACAATTTCCCATTATCATGGCATTTGCTATGACCATAAATAAATCCCAAGGACAAACTTTTAAGTCTGTGGGTCTATGACCAAAAATAAACAAGACATTAAAGTTTTCATTAAAAAACTGAACATAACCTGATCGCAAGTGACTGAGGAAAGCATAGCTTAGTGAATGCTAAGGATGCAGGAAAGGGACCAGCCCAGTGTTGTACATAGTGATGGCATCCTACCCAATATGGAAGCTAGGTCTACCAAATATGGAAGCTATGTGAACATTACAAATTCCAAAATGGCTGCTGTGACACTACTGGCTTTGATCTTTCAAGGTAGATATTAGAGCACATTTTAAATTTAAAAATATAAAGCATTATTTTTTTATATTTCATGCCTTGGGCTGTTCGATTTCACTGTATACTGTGGCTGCGGCTGGCATATTTCCTTGGGATGTGCTGGATTCCAATGAGTTTTGCTGGTTAATCTGCAATAGAAAAGTAATATTATTGTTAAATGATCAATGAACATTTGAATTAACAGCTATAATGTATTTGTGTTTTCTTCCATACTACAAATGTGACTATTACAAGGACAATGAAGTCCCATTTTCTGCCAAGCATTTAATAATTACAAAAGTGAGCTATTTTGGAGAAAATCTATGTAAAAGCTACTTTTGATAGAATTGATAAGTTCCCCTTTTGTTAGAGTAGCAAAAGTGATGCGAGATTAATCTTTTGCTGCATTATTACCATTCTGTTTAATACTCAACTAACAAGACAAACACGAATAACCAAAACATTTGCTTAAGCTTCCTCCTAGCTTTGGATAATTAACAGGTCAGATAGAAGTGGAGCACACAACGTCATATGAAGCTATGCCTGTGCTACTCTTATTTTATTTTAATATACTCCAAATTAGGAGTGAAGAAAACATATCTAACACATAGGAGCCAGACAAGCTGTTTCAAAGAGCTTGGATGAAAGTTCTTTATAGATATACATTATACTGAATTACCAAAATATTTAGGAGCCACAAGTATAAATGTTAGGAGCTCAAGCACTTACATTGCAGAGAAATTGGATCTATCCTGTTATATGTACGCACGCATTTGAGGAAGCGCTCTTGAGTCCTGTGTCCCGATCTAGATGTCCAAAGTAGGTAGTACACCACAACCCACTAACCCTCTAACCCTAACCCCATAACCCTCTAACCCTAACCCCCTAAACCTCAGTTCCTAACGCTAACCCTCTAAACCTCACTTCCTAACCCTCTTACCCTAACCCCTAAACCTCACTTCCTATCCCTAAGCCCCTAACCCTAAGTCCCAAACCACTTACTGGGCGTAACCCTAACCACCAAACCCGCTAACCCTAATCCGAAAACCCCTAACCACTACCGGGTGAAGAGACACAGCTAGATGGGGACATCGGCGGCACGCTTCCCATCGCTTCCACAAATGCATGCGTACATATAACAGGATAGGTCTGAGAAATTTCCACCACTGTCCCAAAGCCTTCATTTTTATTAAAAAATAAACCTTGTTATATAAAAAAAATACTCAAAGTCATGATAAAAAAATTGGGACTACAGTGTTCCTGTAATCAGTAAATGGAAGTGAGCAGTAGTAAGAAGAAATGAGAGGCCTCATTGGACAGTTTTGGGCATGTTTGAAAGGTGATGACATTGAGGACAAGGGAGACAATGTATTTGCAGGGATCTGTGGTAAAGGTTATTAAAGGCATATTTAGGGTTCCTGGATTATGAATGCATTTGATAGAGGAGAATCAGTAGAGTATAAAAACATTTTTTTGCAAGTAGAAATACCAAAATAAACATTTCCAAAGTCACCCTGATGTTTGCTAAATCTTTTCAATTTGCAAGCTGATGATTTTGTCAGTTGAATCCCTGCTAAGATTAGCATAATCTTTTGGCCAATCAGGAGAAAGCAGATACTTTTGTCTCATACTCTGGGGTTTCTGTGTTGCATAGAAGCCTGGGATATGTAGTATTTTTCTCTTTATATCCTTGTGATCTGATTCAGTTGTAAACTAGGACCACACCCAACCATGTGGTGCAATCCAGCACCAAGTACTTTCTTTGAAAGGTCAAACTCCATACCTTACTATATTTCCTCTGCATACTTGGTAATGTCAGTTTCCTCTGGGTGTGGAAAGCTGGAATTTACTTTCCTGCCTATAAATTTGTGAGTACACTGACTTTATCTATGTAATCACGGCCTGTTTGTTACCAAACATTTGAAACCCAGGAAACTTATATACTGTATACCTTTAAGGTAGTGCCCAGATTCCAGAGGTAAAGGTAGTTTGCAATTTTGCAGGGTAAGATAATATCAGAAGTGGGTAGTTCCAGCAGAGTGGGTCAAAACCACAAGACTGTATAGATATTTGGAGCATGCAGGTTTTCTGTGGACAATATTTAGGGAATGCTCATGTTTCAGATGAAGGGTGTATGAAGAGTGTCCTTCGGTGCAAAAACCGACACTACTTGGAATGGTACAAAAAAGAGTAAATCCGTCTTTTATTGAAAAGTCAGCTCAGTCAGCTGCAAGACCTTTGCTGCTCCTCTCTTACACTGACTGCCTTATCTCCAAGCCAGACCATTGTGCGGCACCCCCCTCAGCCCCCTACATCTCAGCCCTCATTTCCAAATACTCACCTATACATTCCCTCCGCAGACCTTTGCCCGGTGTCTCCTCTCATAACCCCCCTCCCACTCCCACATATCAGATTCCTCCCAAGTCTCTTCTTTGGAACTAATTTCAATCTTTATCAGACTCTCCCCAAAGTTTCAAACTTTTAATTACACCTTAAAACGCATCCATTCAGGACAGCATATCCCCAGCACTGACACCATACTAACTGGTAAATTAGACAATAACCTTCCCCCAACCACAATGCATCTGGCCCACTTGGTACCACACAGGATTACTTTCTAGCATAGTTACTTCTAATGTAATCACAAATAATACTGGTTCAATATCACAAATATGCAATGTCCCCTGCTCCAGACACGACTTTATTGCAATTAATATCCAATCCACCTTCTATACGACTCTCTCTCCACTCCAACCTTACCTTTTTGTACCTCCTGTGCTTCTAGTTTGTGATCTAGAGAAGTGCCCTCATAATCTTCCAAATTGGTTGGTGAACTTCTAAATGGAAATGTAACTACCTTCAACTCTAGTGACAACATTTTTTGATGTGTTTTAAATAGTCTGTCATAATAACATTAATAATAATAATGTTATGTGCTATTTAGACTGTTCCTTTCAATTACTTACGAGAGACATAAGTAAAGTTAGTGTAGTTCATGCGCGCATAGTGACATTGTACTTGTATGGATTATTTGTATAAAGAGTATATCATTGTTTAGAAGAGAGAGTAGTCTAGAAAAGAAGTGTAAATGGTGTCAATATGAAAGGATGTTTGGGTCCAGGCACTAAATATTGAGATGGGTCACTTTAAGAAGTTGATTTGGGATGTGTAGTGTCTATAGGACTATTGGGTCATGGGCATGGACCACGAGGATATTTTTGTGGAATGTTGGGGTAAGTTGGGGAACTGGAAAATGTTTGGGAGTTGGGCTGTGAAGTTATGGAGAGAGCATTATATGGCACCATAGGATTCAATGGAAGTTATATTATTTTAGGTGTCTATGGTCCAGAGGACAGGATGTTTGTGATCTAGGAGAGAGTTAAGCAGGACAGTTAAGCAAAAAAAAGAAGCCCCTACACTATATTCCTTAGTGTAATATGAAATGTGGCGCTTCTAACTATATAGTGTGAAAATAAATGTGTGTTTTAGAGAGTCTGCACACAGTGATTGGTGTCTAATTGTGTCTAATTCTTTAAGCCAAAATTATAAGTACTTCTTGCCTTGGGGTGGGTAATCTGGCTATACACCGTTTCTGCAGGTTTAGGATTTGTTGCAGGATTTTCGCTCACATATGTATTTTCTTTGTCAGGTTTCTGAACCTGTAACAAAAATGTATACAAACAAGATAGGAAATAAACAGCAATGTATATAATAACCAAAAAGTATTACACAGACTGAAAATGTAGTGGAAAAAGAATATCTAAAAACTCATAGGCAAATTAAAGTTACATTTTTTTAGTATGCATTTAATAGAGCATTCTGAAATATTACATGTTTGTGCATGCCAAGCTCACTCTGTTCAAGGCAGCTTTTGAAGATTTCATTATCTTCCTCTGATAAACAGATCGGTATGTGTGTGTAATCATCCACTTACATTCTGTGCTGAATCTAGTTACACCAGCTTACCCTCTAGAAGTAATAAATGTACGCATGCATCTGAATAACTCAGCTGGTGCAGCCCGTAATTGGCTTGATTGGCTACCATGTACACATCCAAATTTAAGTTTACTAATGGGATGCCATTTACCTTTCAGACGCTCTTCTTGTGCATGGATTATAGTACTTTTTGTTAACCCCCAAAGCCCTTAAGAAACTATATATTTGAATTATGCACTGATCATTAATAAATCTACTATTTGATATTTTAAAAGCAATACTCAAACTTCTGCTGCTGGTCTCCTCCCGCTATAAGGTACAAGGCACAATGCTATATCACTGCAATGATCTCTGTTGGCTGGAGACTTGCTGTATGGCTTGGCATCATGTTGTCTTGTAGGAGAAGCCTATAAATCCATGTTTGGCCTCTTATCTAATCAGTTTGTTCTTAAAGTTCTATAAATCTTTCTCTCAGGCAAAACCCTCACCCTCCACTTGATGACCTTATTAGGGTAGAGACAATCACAAACTGGAAGCTGATTTTTTAAATGGAATTTAATATTAAATATTGCTATTATAAAACTGTAACTGAATTATTAATAATATTAAATGCATAACTAAAATACCTAGCCCTTCTTGTATTATGGAACACCTGAATGAAGTTCATGGACCTTTGGGTACTCTGCTTTAGATCATTTGATTTTTTGATATGTTTAAAACTTAGAAACATTGATTACAGACCATAAGGACCAGATGACCCATTTAATCCTCAGGATGTCACTGTCAGTGCATGTGAAATGGACCAAATGTATTAAGGAGAGATTGTTGAAGAACTGTCAGACAACCTCTCCAGTTGCTTTGTTGTCTTGTGGGGTGGATTTTTAAGACATGACTTTAACTTAGCCCAATGAGGTCTAACATAAAAGGTTAAATTGGTAGTGTTGATGTAAAAATATTCTAATTTCTCTAATATTACCACCATCTCAGCTAATCATAACTGTCCTGACAGGGGTCTTATGTGCCTTTTTGCTTCAAAGGCCATTGAAGGCAAACATTTGCCTGGAAAGACCACCTGGTCACCAAATAGATGGAGAGAAACAGCTCTATAGGCTACAAATGTTAGTATTTAAAGCTAAATTGCATTTTTTAAATATTTCTAATCATTTTTTAAATAATGTTGTGGTGAATATAATTAAAGCTTAATAATGCTTGCATTATGGTTATTATAAGTAGACCTTGAAAGGTATCCAATAATTAGTCTGGGTTCTAGTGGGGGTATAGTATGGGTCCCTGGATAGATACCCACTTTGCCCTTACAGAAGATCCCTACTGATCAGTTATAGGGTCTCACCATTAATCCTCTACGTCAAATTATACCCCAGTGCTTTGTTATATGGATCAAAGCAAAAAATCAAAAAACATACGTATTGAATCCAAATTTCCTAATAAACTTTAAACAACGAAGTGCAAGTAAATAAATAATTTCGAACCTGTGCATAGACGGTCCCCTGCTGCTCCATCAGATTTTCTGTAAATAAAAAGAAAAAGTATATGAACTTTAAAGTAAGTAACTGATATTTTTTAGTTTGTCAATATGTTTTAAGCCTTGAGAGTTTAGCAAATGTGAAAAGGTGTGAGAAGCTTGGACAGGACGGTCAGGGACTCCACCAGATGAGATGTAAACTGAGACCCCTCTCAATCTACCTTGAGTAGCTGTAGATTCTGAAAGGATCACTGTATGAAAGTTTTTTTTAAGGCATACTGCCCATGTGTGATAGTATGCCAAAAAATGAGAATTGAGAAAAATAAACTCACTTATTTTTTTAACATTTTATTTTTATTCCATGTGATGCCATTTACCAGCTCTGATCAGGCAATAATGTCCTCCCTTGTTGTTGTGTCACTCTAGGACCCCTTTTGTAAATGATGGGTTAGGTACATGGCTGTGCACAGAGCTCGTCTGGTCTCATTCACAGAGCCTGAAGGAACAGTGTACACTAGCACATGCGTCCCTCCCCCCCACCCAAAAAAAAAAAAAAAACATACAAACCTCTTAGAAGGACTCAGTAGTAAAAGAGAACATCACCTGCCTGATCAGAGCTGCAAATGGAGTTACATAAATCAGATGAGATGTGTCAGAGGAGATGTTTTTTGTGTCACTGGCAAAACCCTTGGTCAGCTGATTTAAAGTTTTCTCAGAAGGAAATAAAATCCCCCCAAAATCCCAGAGTCCAGCAATAACATCACAAAACCACAATGCTGCTTATAAATACCAAAAACAATCCCTCCACACCTTGAGTAGCTCAAAAGTTGAAGAGTCATCTCTCATTCTCCTGAAATCTTAGAGAATGCACCCAAGGAGCATAAACAGAGACAAGGGGGGTATTTACTGGCATTCACTGTGCGTGCATTGTGCTTCTGTGTGCTCTGTTTCCTATGAAGAAAATTGCCATTGCATCCCATCACATCCCCTGCAATGCTCACTATACAGTATGTTCCCAAAGAAAGAACATAAATATAGACTAAAATAGAAGATTGTTTTCCTTAAGAGTGGGACTGTCCCTACAAAAGAGAGACATTTGTGGGGTTCGGAGGGACAGAGTGATACTTTCCCTCCAAAAGAGTATTCTGTATGTCATACAGAGCAATAATAAAATGTGAAGACTAAGTAAAATATATCCCAAACCATGCTGTATGTTACAATGTAAGAAAAGAACAATTGTACATTGACATTTGTATAAAAAAATATTATAAGGGCGGTTTACAGTATAAGACGTGAAAATGAGGTTTGTCTATAATGAGGAAATTCAAAAACCTTGGTCAACTGATTTAAAGTTTCCTCAGAAGGAAATGAAATCCCCCAAAAAATCACAGAGGCCAGCAACATTGCGTTATATGTTCATGGAAACTGAAAAAAATATGTGGAATAAATTAACTAAAGCTTAAAAAAGGTTGTGTTTGTCCAACCCTTCATTCAGACATTCTGGGCTTACATTTCCAAGAGTACCTATCCAGTAGCCATCCTTTCTATATAAAGCTTGTAATCCTGCATATCTGGTAATGCAAGTGGAAAAAAAAAACATTGATATATTAAAGGTATGTGGAAGTTTGTGGGATATTATGTGTAACTTTGTCTGATTGGTCATCTCATATCAAATCATATTATGGAGGAATTCTCTATATTTGTAATTCAAAATACATTTAACATTTCTTGTGTGAGCTCCACCCCAACTATGTAGGCAGAGCGTCCTAGCCAACGAGCTGGGCAGAGTTGTGTCCTATCCAATCAGCTGTCAGCCAATCAGCTGTCTCCCAAGAAGCTTTGTCTCAGCCAGTGCAAAGGATACAGATTTTAGCTTGGATGTTCAGGGGCGTCCTTCTCAAAATCAACTGCCTAAAACCTAAATACGTTTTGCAAACTAGGATAAGTTTATTAATGTTTATTCTTGAATTTTTTCATGAAAAAATGTTTTCATACCCTACTGATTCTCCTCTATCAGATGCATTCATGATCCAGGAAACTTCCATATACCTTTAAAGATGTGACTATATGTTTCTTTATTTTTGATACATTTGGCATAAAGAATTTCTTATTTGGCAAGTTGGGGAGGTTTCTTGAAGAACTCTTAGAAATAAAATCCATAGCCTGTTATTGAGATGAAAACTCTCTCATTAGTGAGCACATCCAATAGATTATGAGCTATATCATCAACAGAAAAACAAGCTCACCTGATCTTTTGCATTTCTTTCTCCAAATCACATAAAATACAAGAAGAAGAAGAAGGAATAATAAAGAAAATCCAATCGCGATGTAATGCCAAATGTGATTGCGTGGGTTTTCTATCCTTTTGTCGGCTCTCTCTGAAATAAGAGTTTAAATAACAATATTAATGATATGACAAACATTAAAATATTAGTTTAGAAGCACACACAAAAGGGGATGGATATTTTATGTACACTACTACAAAATCATCACTGGAAAAACTTGAGAAAGGATATTTGCTAGCATTAACATTCTCAAGTCCAAATACCATGTAGGAAGGGTCTCTGTGTGAGTGACTGATGACATTAGTGTTGCTTACACCGCCGGTGTAAGCGGTGCAATGCACCGGGGCCCTCCTATCTACTGAGTAAGAGCACTTTCAAGTGTAGTTTAGAAATTACTGATTTAAGCCTTTACCAAGTAATGTGTACAATTAGGCATGGCGCTTGTATCATATCAAAGGATGAAGAGAACACCTGAAAATAATCTATGAAAACCCAAAGGGCATTTTCTGTAACTTTCCATTATCATATTCCGACAAATACTGTATTAGACAATATTATTACCTTTTCCAAATAATGTCCATGGAATGATGCTTCTGGAGACGCTGCTGACCGGGTTCTTTGCTGTACAGGTGTAGCTCAAGTTTAGATTTTCATTGCTTACATGAAGGGTGTGATTTGTCATTAGTTTATCACTAATACTTATGTTATTCCAGGAGATGGTCACATCTGATTCATTTACATGACAGGTCAAAGTAACACTATAGTTGGAATTAGAGGTATTGCTGGAAATCCAAATATCTTCTTCTGATAACTTTCCTGTGTGGGGCAAATATGAAATATCAGCTATAATAGAGAAAACCAGGGCGAGCCAGAACATACAGGCATGCCAAATTATCAGAAGTACTGTTGTTTTCCTGAATGGTATACAAATATATATCTATTAATATGTTGTTCAAAACAACAGGATCAGTCAATGTAATGTAAATTATGTCAACATCACCCCTATTACAATTAATGTATTCTTACTACATTAAAAGTGTTCTACTTTGTCGTTCCCTAATAATTTAGTTAATTTATACTAAATGTTTTCGGGAAGAAGCGAACAAATAAGTAGTTCATCTACTAGTCCAAGAACTATTGCAAATGTAAATGGCGTTGCTCAGTTGTGTCCCACTCTCCGTGAGCTCATGGACAACACATCATGCTGATCCACTTGGTTTTATGGCAGAGATACTGGAGTGGGTTGTCGGTTTCTTCTCCAGTGGGCCACATCATACAGCTCCTGGTATTCCCAGGTGGTCTCCCATCCAAGTACTGACCATTGTGACCTCTTGGTTCCCTGGCTGGATTTGAACCCAGGATGCTGTGGTGAAAGCACCTGCATCCTAACCACTGGACAGCCAGGGAACCCTCCAAGTATTATTAGGTCGGATATAACAGAATTAATCTGTTTGTTCTTTTATTTTGTAAATATTTATTCATCATGAGATGCATTTTTATTTTATTGTATTTTTATGTTTACTTTAAAAAAAATCAACTACAAAGTAGATAAGAGTATTAATACTCTTGCTGCTGGTAACACTGATACTAAAAGGTCTCTGAAAGTATATATATTTTTAACTTAATAGTAAGTACTTATAGGTACTGCAGAAATACGTTCTATTATATTTAAAATCAATATTTATATTATCCCTGTATCTAACCCTGATGTTAGTAGGCTAATGCACTGGTCGAGATGTTTTGAGCTTAGCTAACTTTGTCTATACTAAATTATATATCTACAATTGTTCTTTCCTGCCCCCCTTTCCTCTCTTTCCTCCCAGTATCTCTGTGTCCGCCTCTCCTTCCCTATTCTCTTGCGTGTCTCATTGTTTCTCTTTGATATCTTCTTCTTCCTTCTATGTCCTTGTAGTGTGTAAGGAGCCCATAGACTGCCACTGTTTTGTCCTGAGGGTATGAAACTGATTTAGGCTTTGTTTCTTATTTTATTACATGATACACCCTCTTTTTTTCATATCTTATTTCTTACCATCCCCATACTTTTCCTTTCCTCTGTCTACCAAAACCTATCATTTTAATGACACAATCAGATGTTAGATTTGTTTTTTTATATTTAAAATTTATCGTAGATATTGTCAAAATAGCTTTGAGGAGAGTCTTCCTCCTTCAATTAAAAAACAATATGGCACAACTGTCTTGTGAGATCATAATCTACAATGCCAAACAAGGTTTGATTGCTTTATAGAATGTCATCTTGTTGCTTTCAACATGCTCACCTCCTCCATATAAAGTTGACAATCTTTAATGCACTTTCAAATAAAGTATTTTTATTTACATGCTTCTTATATAAACATACTATCAAGTTTAATATGAACATTTGTTTATTAAAGGGACACTGTAAAATTTAATATTACCATGTGGAAGAGGACTATTAGAAATATAATCTTTAGGGTTTATAGCATCTATAACTGTATCTAAAAACATAATATTAAAAGTGCTGACTTTCTCAAGACCAAGTTTCACTCTGGATGCAAGATCTTCTGCTAGTTTGTGCTGAGTGATCAGATGCAGGGACCTTTGTGCACCATCACATATCGCAATTATGCAGTGAAGCTATTAAAAATTTTAAAATTCTAAGGAATTGATTTAGCTTTAGGCATTTTTAATTAGTATAGTCAGTGAAGCCCCCAGAAGCAATCAAGTGTGTGAAGGTGAGTCAGCTATTAGGAGAGACAAGCAGCTGCAAGGACTAGTGAACATAACTCTCTTTGTGTCTCTTATCAGCTACAACTTGCTTTGTAAATAGCAAGAAAATGACTATAATTGTTAATGTAACACAAAGCATCAGAGAAGCATATATATATATATATATATATATATATATATATATATAGATATATATATATATATATATATATATATATATATTAAAGAAGCAATGATCAAACTGACAAAAAAGAAGCACAACTTAACAATGCTGTAAAGAAAGAAATGTCCCCTACTATAACATTTATTATTTAACGCTAAACAGTTAGATAGAGAAGTAATATTTTTTACAAAAAGTATATATGATCTTACCAAGAGAAAATAAAACAAACTGAACTATACTATTGTTGTTTAGTTGCGTCTGACTCTCTATGACCCTATGAACCGCAGCAATCCACGTACATCTGTCTGCCACTGCCCATCTGAGCTCCCTCAAGTTTATGTTCATTGCTTCAATTACCTCATCTATCCATCTCAGCCTCCATCTTCTTCGAGTGCCTTCAATATTTCCCTTCGTCAGATTCTTCTCTAGGGAATATTGTCTTCTCATGATATGGCCAAAATATTTGAGCTTTAACCTTTTGATCAAACCCTCCAGTGAACATTTTTGCTTGAGTTCTTGCAGTCCAAGGAACTCTAATCAGTTGTCAATCCTGCAGCACTCCACCTTTATTCAGACTTGCCGTATCTTTCCTCCACAGAAGCAAACGTCTTTTCATTTTATGGCTACAGTCAGCATCTGCAGAGATCTGTCACTGCCTCCACATCTTCCCCATCTATTTGGCAGGAACTGAGATTGCTGTTTGCCATGATCTTCGTCTTTTTAACATTGAGCAGCACTCTCTTCTTTCACCCTCATCAATAGAGCATTTAGTTCCACCTCACTTTTAACCATCAGATAAGTATCATCTGCTTATCTGAGGATGTTGATATTTCGTTGTGCAATATTTATTCCGACTTTTTATTAGTCCAGCCCGACCTTACACAGGATGTACGCATGATCCATTTTGTTGTGATCTGCATTGTCGAAAGCTTTACAATAGTCTATGACGCAGAGGTAAATGTTTTTCTGGAACTCTCTTGCTTTCTGTATTATCTATTGGACATTAGCAATTTGATCTCTTTTGCTTCTGCCTCGGCTTACACATCTAGCATTTCTCGGTTCTTATATTGTTTGAGCCAAACTTGTAGGATCTTAAGTATTACCTTACTGGCATGTGAAATGAGTGCAATTGTTTGTTAATTGGAAAACTCTTTGACACTTCCTTTTTTGTGATTGGGATGTAGACTGAACTTTTCCAGTCCATTGGCTACTATTGAATTTTCCAAATTTGTTTGCAAAAGACAAGCAACACTTTCACAGCATCATCTTGTAGGATTTTGAACAGTTCAGTTGGGATTGATTGACTCCTGCAGCCTTGTTATTAGAAGGCATCCTAGGACCAATCTTACTTCACTCTCTCTTCGCAAGGCATTCTAGGGCCCATCTCACTTCACTCTCCGGCATGTCTGATTCCAGCTCACTCGACAAACTATTCATGTTATCAATGCTTTTAAATTCCTTCCTATTTAGATCTTTTTTTGTATTCCTTCCACCTCTTCTTGATCTGCTTCTGTTAAATCCCTACCTTTTTTGCCTTTTACCTCGGCCACTTTGGAATTAAATCCCCAAGTTCCTTGACGAGACCTCTTGACATTCCCATTGTGTTATCTTCTTCTATTTCTTTACATGGCTTACTGTAGAATGTCTCTGTGACGAAGTGCCCTTCACCACTTTGTCTTGGAGAGGACTGTTTGCCAGCCTCCTGCCCTGCGACTATGGCCCTGGTACATATTGCCCTTCAAACACAGTATTCGGCCATACCAGAGTGTATGTCACTCATTCTGGCCCTTTACATACAGGGGGGGGGGGGGGTCATTCGGTACTTGCCCTGTGTGAACCATGATACCACAGATAGATATGCCATGGAGCCCATTCATATGATGAAAGACTATGGGAAAGACTTTAGCTCCATGGCAATTGAACTTCAGTAGTTTTGTGCGCTCAGATCCCAGCTGTAACGGAACCCATCACTGTTTTACCCTGTTTATGGTTATTTAATTCTTGGTTAAAATATGATCCTAGTAATATACGGTATGTATGTTGGTTTATGCTCTGCAGAATATTGGCCCCAGGCTAGTGCAGACCTTGGCAGGAGAGATAATCCTGTTACAGATAAGGGAGTCAATGGTATAAAGTGTTTTCATTCTCAGATAAGAACAAAGAAGGCTGATTTAATCATTGTCTGATTATATCAAGTTGCCTCAGAGAGGGGTGACCACACCTATTGTCCTATATGTGTATTGTGTGGGGGATATGTGAAATGTCTGTGTGTTATGTGAAAAACATACTTTTACTAACTTTTGAACCCCTGGTCTGATTCATGCCATTTTGTAATATGTTGTTCCCCTGGGTGAGAGCTATTGAACGGTGCTGGACTTAAAGGTGTACCCCCTGTTTTTGGGGTACACCCAGAATGTGGTTAAAATTGTGTCTGTTTTAATTGTGTTACCTGTTATCTGAGGGGAGGAGACGAGGGGGTTGAACCATGTATATAATTGGCTGTGATAATTATGTGGGTGTAGCCCTTCAGAGGGCACCATTGCATAAAAGGAGATTCCCCTGTCATTAAAATATAGTTCTACCTGACCCTTCAAAACGTAGTCTCATCTCGTTATTGGAGGGGATCGCTATATCATACTGGGGATTGCTATGCTTTTGCATACTCCCTTGAGCTGTAACTACTGAACGCTTGTTCCTGATGTGTCCTCCTTGGAGGAGAGGTCTTCCCCACACGGTCCTGGATGCTGGAGATTCATACAGGGTGGAAGGAAGACGGCGCGGCTCCAGCTAAACTACGGCGGTTGTGGAGTCTGTGGTGGTTGAGGTGTCTGGTGCGGTGCTTGTAGGCCTCGGCGCAAACTAGGACGCGTCTATCAACGGAGGTACCCGGTCGGGGTGCCAGGAGATCCGTTACAGTCTCCTTGTATCTTCTTGCTATCCTCTGGAATTCTGCATTCAGTTGGACAAATATTTTCCTATCTCCACTACCTTTAACTTTCCTTGATTTCTGGACAACTTTGAAAGCCCCACCAGATAACGAGTTTGCCATCCTAGTTTCCTTTCTTTTGGGGATATTCTTTGTCGCTGTTTTCTGGACAATGTCACAAACTTCTGTCCAAATTCTTCAGGCATTCTATCTACCATGTCTAGACCCTTAAATCAAATGTTTTACCTTTACTACATATTCACACAGTATATTCTATTTCAAATCTGGTTGGTCTAATGATTTACCCTTCTTTTTTGTTCAGTTTAATTCTGAACTTTACAGTAAGAAGCTCATGGTCTGAGCCCCAGACAGCTCCAAGTCTTACTTTGCTGTATATAGCTCCTCCATCTTTGGCTACAAAGTAAATGGTCAATCTGATTTCTATATTATCCATCAAGTGACGTCCATGTGTAGCATTGTCTTGGAGGCTATTGGAAAAGGGTGTTTGCTATTATCAGAGAATTTTCCTGACAAAATTCTACTAATCTCTGACCTGCCTCATGTTGTACTCCAAGACCAAATGTTATTCCAGGTATCTTGTGTTTCCCTACCTTAGCATTCCAATCTCCTTTGAGAGTAAGATCTTTTCTTGGTGTTATTCCTATGAGGTGCTGAATATCCTGCCCATCGTTGGTGACCCTACATGGTATAGCTCACAATTTCATTGCAGTACACATGTCTCTTTACCCTACCATAGTCCAGATGTCATAACAGATCCTGGACAGCAACAAGGAATTCATAATGAAAACATGACAACGGTCCAATCAAATACAAACTGCCAACCCTGAAGATAACAGAACTAGAGGAGGTATAAGCATGTTCCCACCACAAAACGGCATGAAGTTCTATGCAGATCTAGAGGAATTCTTCAGGAGATTACCACTGAAGGAACATTTTTATAGCAAATAGTGCACATGTTATGAATTTAACAATAAGAAAAAGAACACACTTTATTACACCAGATGTCACTCCAAACTGGACAACTATATTGAATGCTTTAAAATGGAACTTCATCTCTAATGGCATCTAAGCAAACTGACATACAATCTGTATTTAAAATCACCAAAACACCCAGATAAAGAAGGTGCCATGGTGATCCTGAACACTGAAGATAATATAAGAGTTGGGTACAAACAACTTTCCAACAGAAATGATTAAAGGAACCTGAGATAAGACCCCACTAAAGAATACAGCTATTGGGTCTGATTAAAACATTCACAAGAGACTTACAATAAGAATTAGAAATTCTGATTACACACATATAAGTGTGAGTACCTTCTCTCTACAAGACCATAAACCATTGTACCCAAGAAGACCCAGAATAACAGGTATGGACACTGATCAAACAGTTGTCTGGCCTGGTACAGATTAGGCCTCTAGTTACACAAATAAATGATTTATACAAGATGCCTCTGACTTTATCCGATTAAAGGACCCATGTAGTTTGAGAAAACCTTCACATTCTTGTAAATTATTTAATAAACTAACAACATTGGCATATATGCAAGATAGGAACATAAAATATTTTAAAAAGAAAATGTTATATTTAGCTTGCTATGCGTGTGTCATTGTTGATTCCATCTTAGACTGATAGTCTGCCTGTAGCCTGAGGGGGGTGATTATCCTATGGTTGCTTGCTCATTCATTCTCGTTCTGTTGTCAAGTGTGTTATTTATTGAACACTTTTAACATAATTCAATAAAGATCTTATCTGAATCCAAAGCTGAATACTATAATAAAGACTGTATTTACTTATTTTAAAAATGTTAAAAAGATTTTCTATATCACAAAGTCAAGTTCTCCAACAGAGTACACAATAAATATGATTCAACTGTTGTCCTTTACATCCTACTAACACCACACCTATAACCACTGATGTGGAGTCCCTGTACAGTAATATCTCACATAAGGAAGCCATGTATGAAGCTTCACTTACTCTCATCAGATACCTCCAATCTGAAACACAGCCCTATAGTTAGCACCAAAAAGTGTCACAAGCCTTATAAATATCGTAACATAGATATATATATACTTATTATACGGACAGAAGATGAATAATCTTTTAAAATTTGTATATATAATTTTATTTTTCTGTCCACTTATCAAACTTAAAATTGATTAATATCATTTAAAAATCCTAGATACCATCATGGTAAACTCTACACATCTTACTGAAAACCAACAGACAGATGTTATGTCCACAACTTGAGCATCCACCGCTGTCACACTAAACAAGCTATCACTTATGGCTAAGATAGAGACGATTGGAAGAAGCATCTAAACACACTGTTTAAATCATTTAAACAAAAAGAATATAAACTAATGATTGTCA
Organism: Discoglossus pictus; assembly: GCA_027410445.1. Taxonomy (NCBI): domain Eukaryota; kingdom Metazoa; phylum Chordata; class Amphibia; order Anura; family Alytidae; genus Discoglossus; species Discoglossus pictus. The sequence continues at coordinate 284,771,012 of CM050168.1, forward strand.
ATAAAAAATCCATCTGCATTGAAAACACCATATGAATGACTGCTGAAAACAGAGGAAAAGAATCCTTAAAGCGTATATATGTCATACACTGGGCTTGGCCCTGGTTAGTGGTGAACCAAATATTTCAAAAAGATTAGGGTAGGGTTGGTAGGAGGGGCCCCTTGATCTGGCAGGACCGGGGTATAGAATAGGAAGTGACCTGACATCAGCGGTATTATGCCCCCAGCTAGCCATGTGTGAGGATACCCACCCACCCGTGTGTATTTATCAAGTTGATAGGTATTAAGTACGGTAGTTGTTTGTTCTGGGTATGATGAATAATGTCTGTAATATATGTTAACAAAAAATGTATTATGTTGTCACATCGGCGGATGAAGTAGGTGAGATCCTACCCCTATGGTGGTACGGCTCTTCCATCATGTTAGGGCCTAGACGAGGGTTCAGGATATAGGGTGCACTGTCTCTGGCCAGGCTCCTCCCCTCACTTGGTCATTGGTTAAATTATTCATTGTTATTTATTATGGTTATTACATCATTTGTGTTTACCAATAGACTCTGTGGCCTGCTTCCCTCCAATATGTGGTCTGTGTGTAATCATTATCCACAATATGTGATTTGTGTCTATTCTTTATGGTTAATATACCAACTGGGCCTTGCTTTGGTCATGCAAAGCACACGCTAAAGATCATCATTAAAAAATCCATCTGCATCAAAAACACCACATGAATCCCTGATAAAAACAGAGGAAAAGAATCCGTAAAGCGTATATGTCATGCATTGGGCTTGGTCCTGGTTAGAGGTTTCCAAATATTTCACAAAGAACTTTAATCACTGCAGTCTTCCCCAACGTATGTAATAAACTATACCAGACAGACTGGTGTAGCCAGAAGACTATTTTGTCATGGGGAAGGGTCGTGTGCTTCAATGAAGATGTGAGCTAAACCGTGTAGGGTCACCAAAGATGGGCAGGTCACAGCAGAGAGATCAGACAAATTGAGATTGCAAACTGAGTCTGAGGAGAGGACAATATGATCCTTTTGTATTTAATGATGTGTAATGATATGTTTGGATTGCTACCTTGTCATGGTGAAGGGGCTTGTGCTCCTCAGTGAAGCTGTGAGCTATACCGTGTAGGGACACCCAAGATGGACAGGTCATACAGACAGATCAGACAAATGAAGGTGCACTGGAGAAGGAACTGACAACCCACTCCATAATGTTTGGCTTGAAAACCTCATGGAGTAGCACACCCAGACCCAAGGTATGCCTGGCATCCTGCAACCCATGGGGTCATCGAGAGTTAGACATGACTGAACAACTGAACAGCAACAGAATTGTAGCTTTCTTATGTGTTTGTTCTCTTATTATGTTCATGTTAAATGTTTTTTCTAAACAGGTTCATGGTTGAAGTTGTGACTGAGAAATAATGACAATTCTTCCCATCTCCATGTCACGACACGGGGTCCACTTCCAACCATACTATTAATGCAGCTGCTTGTGAGAGGTTTTTAAGGTTTATATTCACTAACTAAAATGGCTCTGGCAAAGTAAAATGTTAATCAGTTTTTCTAAGTGTGTATAAATGTATAAATTGGCCAATAGAATAGGGTCCTTAGTTTGTGGAGGCTGTGTTGCTAGTGACCTCGTAGCCCAGATTTAAAATAGTAATTAAAAATGTAAATGTAAATATTTACAAATATATATATATATATATATATATATATATGTGTATTTATATTGATAGATAGATATATAGATAGATAGACAGATACGTAGATAGATACTCTGATTATTCATCTAGATTACTGGACACTCACGGCTCTCTCACTTTTCTAATATATATCAGTCAGCTGGTGGACTTTATCTTTCCCATAGGTCTCCAGTTGGACAGCACTGGATTAGTAACATAGACTGACTTACTGTACACTCTGAGATCATATTCCTTGCACGGGGCCCCCCCACTCGTGATGAGTATATTTGCTCTGTAGATTCCTTGATCTCTGCTGGATAATTTTGTTATATTTAAGGACCCATCAGATGTTCCATAGATTCGTCCTTCAAATAACTTAATTCCTCGAGGTCTGATTATTCCACCCGGTTCTGTTGAAGCAAAATGATTATAATCAAATACCCAAGAGATGTCTCTGATTTCAGTCCTATTCACTTGTAGTATGATGTCTCCTCCTTCTGCGCCATTAATGTGATCCGGATTTCCACAGTCTGTTTTGCATAATGTATCTAACAAAGGAGGTAAATAGTAAGTGTTAATTGAAGATATAAAGCACAAAGCAAACCAGCATCTTAGAAGGTATATTAATCACTTTCCCATTTATATTTAGTTTTAGTGACCACAAAGAAAAGCGATTTAGAGACAAAGAAGAGCATTGTTCAGATTGTGAATTTTTATTATCAGTTATTTAAACATATTCACATTATTACATATTTTTTCTTTTTCATAACTAACATGATAATCACATATATAGTTGTGAGCATGCGAGTTGTTGCTAACGTTTGCGGGCTCGCGTAGCGAGCCGCGGGCCTCGTCTAGCGAGGGCCGCGGTTCGCGTAGCGAGGGCAGCGGGTGAGTGCCTCAGTTGCTAGGCGCTCCATGCCAGCAACTGCGACCCTCGCAAACTTTACGTCGCAACGCAAACAACACGACACACCAATTACGACCCTTTCAAACTTTTCCTCGCAACGCAAACAACATACGACACACGTTAACACACATTACGACCTCGCAACACTTGGATGCAACTCGCGAACATTACAAAATTCAAAACACAATACATACACACAGCACATACATAAAAACCTTACCTACAGCAACAGGGACCATCCCGGACCTCAAAAAAGCAACTTACACCTTGATTTCACTCAAAATAAAAGAGTTTACACACTAAAAAATTTGCTAAGCGACAGAAAAAATGGCCGCAGAGCAAAATGAAAACAAGGCTACACACGCAAACACCATACGAGACACGTTAGCACACATTACGACCTCGCAAAAAACGGACGCAACACGCGAACATAAAAACATTTAAAACATAATAAATACACACAACACACACATAAAAAGCTTACCTACAGCAAGAGGAAACATCCAGCACCTCAAAAAAACAAGTTACACCTTCATTTAAATAAAAATAAAAGAGTTTAGACACTAATAAAATCACTAAGCGAGAGAAAAAATGGCCGACGAACAAAACTAAAACGAGGCTACAGCACTCTAAACACGGAAAACACCACAACACACTTGCAAAACACCACAAGAAACTCGCAAAACACCACTAAGCACCTACGGAAAATCCGCGAAGACGCATACCACAGATTACCTGCCATTTTACGCCAATGCGGAACTACACCACTACGCTAACGGCCTCGTCTCGCGCATGCACACTATTACACTGCACACATTCACCACGCTTACACAGCAGCTCCACACCACTAATGCTGCAGCAACATCAAAACAGATTGCAGCTCTTCAACACAATGCTTCAAAATAGGTACAGTATATTCATTTATTAATGTATTATTTATTTCATTATTATACACCAAACAGCATTAGCTCACTTACAATTTCATTGCCGTCATTTTTTGACGGGCAATTCGCTAGTAATAATAATAATAATAATAATACACTTCTGTATTTTATAGATGGTGTAAACATGCCATAAAACATACGCTTTTATCAAAATTCTTAAAAACTAAAATATTAAAAAATATAATTTAGCAGAAATATACAGTAAGATCTGGATTTGCTGCTCTATAAGAAACTTCCTTGTGAGTGTTCAAAATGACACACACCTCTAGGAACCAAGTACAGGAGGTCTCCGGGTTAGAGACGATTCGACATAGACGACCTGACTTACAGACAGACCCGACTTACAGACGATCCGACTTACAGACAGAACCATACTTAAGAACGGGCTCCCAAGGCTTTTTGTATAAATTTGTTTTATGTTCTGTTTTTTTTTTTTTATTTAATAAAGAGCACAATCGTTTCTGTAATTTACAGGGGTATTATTATTATTACGCTATTATTATTATTACAACAAAGGAGCCATTATAGTATTATTATTATTATTATTATTATTATTCAGGGATTCGACGAAGAATGTTCTTAGGAGTGGATCTTTTTTTTAACCTGGGGACATGGAAGTAGGAATCGAAAAAATCTAGGGGGGGATAGAGTTTTAAAAAGAAGACCCAAGCAGTGACTGAATGAGCAACACTACAGTTCTACAGTAAATGTGTGGGTGTGTATATATATATATATATATATATATATATATATATATATATATAGTTATCTTATCCTGGTGTATAATACTCCCTCCCCAGCAGTTTCCAGTAATTTCCCTCTTACCTGCACAGGATTACTGATAGCTGGGTCTCACAAGATCATGCAAGATTATCTCGAGTGATCTTGTGCGATCCGGCAATCACAGTCAAAGGGACTGGAGGTAAAGGGGGGGCTAAGGAGAAGTGCTGGAGTGGGGGAGGGAGAGGGAGAAATCCCAGCACGTCATTGGTTCCAAAAGGCTCGAAGAGTGGCAGATACGAGTACCAAACTCCCATAAGTATAAATAAATAAAAATATAAATGATATAACCTCCATATTAAGGTTCATTAAAGGTACTGCTCTGTTGTTTATTTCTGTTTCCTTCACAATGTATTCATTGTATCAAATTTACACAACTTATTTTTAACAAGCCAACAAATTCGTAGATTCTCATCTGGAACCTCCCACTTTCTCCCTGTATGCTCCTCTGCATGTTGCCATGTTTCACATCTGTGATCTGGCACACTGCATTGTGGGTATGAGGCCATCCCCACGGGGGCTTGGCTTTACACAGCCAATGTCTGTTTCAAGCTGCAGAGACAGTTTATAATATCAGGGTTTTTCAAATTAAAAAAGCAAATAATCAAATTAATGTGACCAAAAAAAGAGGAATTATAGGAATGTGAAATTAATATTCTTGTTGCTCAATATGACCTATTCATGTAACACATAATATTGCTGGGAATTACCCCTCTCTATAATTCCTTTATTTTAATTATAAAAATCTTTCCTCTTTTGTTTAAATGTCAGTGTTATTTATAAAAATAATTCATGGTCAAAAAGGATGTTAAAAGACCATTGTAATATAGAAAAAATATTGTTTGTGACGCATATAACAAAATAACATCACTGTATAAGTCATGAGCATAACAACATGCAGAAAAGCTTAATTTCAACAAGGAATGCTTGTCTATAGAAGGTTCCACGCCATCTGACTACAGCATCTTCTTCTAGCTTTGTGCTTGAGGAGTGTGATTTTCTAGTGAAGCAAAGTATCATGGTTTCCTCAGGGATCAGTAGAGGCATCAAGTTTTATTTTTATCCAGTTAAAACCTGGCTTTATGACCTTTTCTCTTTCTAATTCTGCTTTTTGCCAGACCCATAATTTTCAGACATATTTTTTTTCACCATACACTGACCTTTAATATTACGTATCTCTTTAAAATGTACAAAAACTGAAATAAACTGCTAAAGCTAACCCCACCTCTTGCTTACAACCCGATCAGGTAATTCTTCGCATCACATATGACATTATCACCTATGTCACCAATAACATCAGGTGCCATAATCACATATGCCATATACTGTAACATCTGAATTACCGTCTCCAAATTTCTGACAACAATAACAGTTTCATCCAAAATGGCAGTTTTGTCCAATCGAGCATGTGGGACAGTGTCCCAAGGTTTGAGCTAGCCCCAATACTTTGACTTAGTCCCCAGACCATAATGTTTTCACCAGTGTCTTAACAAAACTCTAAGGATTGTAGTACCCCTACAACCTTAATTTAATCTCCAGACCATAAATTGTCCACCAGATTTTAACAAAATCCCAGTGCTTGGGCAAGTCCTTGAGACCTTTATTTAGACCCCATACAATAGCATTTCATCAGGCTCTTAACACAACTTCAATTTTTGAATCAGCCCTTAGCATACCCACCAGACACCAAACTGTTACCAAAACCCCACAGTTTGAGACACATCCCCTTGATTTAGTCTTCAGAAACCCCATCCTTAAAGTTGTGCTGCAAAATTGTCAACATTTTAATACACTTTTAAAAAATGCTGTGTGTTTTTATTGCAATAATCTGCTCTCGCCAACCCCTTCCATTATTCACAGTTTTTTTTTATTTTACATCATGTGGGAAAAATGAGTTACAAGAAATGGGCACTACTCACATCACCCAAATTTCTACATTATTGCTGAATTAGAGGCCGGGAGTTCAGCCAGCATGGCCACATGTTCCAAAATGATGGTAACTGGCCTGTTATTTCATGGAAGAGACCTTCAAATGAACATCTTGTTGCTTAGTGGCACAGCTGTGGTCCCAAATATGATATTATTTCAAACTATAGGTAATAATAAGTTCTTTATCAGTTGAGTGTTATTAGAAAATACATTTTCCTACAGTAAACTAACATTGAATATAATATGAATATATTTTGTTAATGAAAGCTCATTGATGTTAATTACTAATCACCCCTTGAGGCATTTGTACCATTAGCTTGCGTGCAGTCACATGGCTAGTCTTTTTTTATGCAATTGATATTGGTAATATGTGTCTAAAAAGGATTACACTTTATCGGAAATTCTATAATCCAATAGGCACAGCAAATGACAAGACAGAGGAAGTGACGCTTGTAATCGTATTTTCTGAAGTTTCAAGGACTGTGAACAGCTGGGTTTATCATAAAATTAAGTACTTCCGTAACACTGAAACTATCATGTTTTACAAAAAAGGACTTAATTTAACACATTGTAAGTATATTATTATTAGTGCTAACATTTTGCGCAGCACCTTATACATCGGGAAATACATTACATTTAGTGACACATAAGACATAAGGGAGACACCGGAAGTAACCTGTTTGTAAGAAAGAAAACAAGGCATATTCGAGAAATGCTTGACCAAAATATTTTTAAACAACGTACCAGGTCACATAAATATAACTACATGGTGGGTGACCCCTAATGCTAATCAGAGGTCAATGCATAAGGTTGTCAAGCAGGAAAAAATAAGCAGCAGAAATGATGCGCCAAACAGGAACAAACAAATGCCAGAATTAGTTATATACCATATTTATAGGCGTATAACACGCATCGGCGTATAACACGCACCTCATTTTAAGAAGGAAATTTCAGAGAAAAAAAAAAAAATCAAATAAAGAATATTGAAGCAAAATCCTCAACCTCAAACTTCCTCCTCATCCTCAACCCCCTCCTTATCCTCCCTCCTCAACCCCCCATCCTCAACCCCATCCTCAAATCTCCTATCCTCAACCCCCTCCTCAACCCCCTCATCCTCATCCTCCTTCCTCAACCCCCCTCCTCAACCTCAACCCCCCTCCTCAACCTCCCTCCTCATCCTCAACCCCCCTCCTCATCCTCAACCTCCCTCCTCATCTTCAACCTCCCTCCTCATCCTCAACCCCCCCTCATCCTCCCTCCTCAACCCCCTCCTCAACCCCCCATCCTCAAAACCCCTCAACCCCTCTCAAACCCCCTCCTCAACCCCCCATCCTCATCCTCCTTTCTCAACCCCCCTCCTCAACCTCCCTCCTCATCCTCAACCCCCCTCCTCATTCTCAACCTCCCTCCTCATCCTCAACCCCCTCCTCAACCTCCCTCCTCAACCCCCCATCCTCAAACCCCCCTAAACCCTCCTCAACCCCCCATCCTCATCCTCCCTCCTCAACCTCAACCCCCCCTCCGCATTCAAACCCCCCCTCCTCAACCTAAACCCCCCGCCTCAACCTAAACCCCCCTAAATACCTCCCCCTCACTTACCTGCTTCTGCTCCGGCCTCCGCTCCGCTCCTTGACCCGGCGTGCATGTGACGTCACAGGCGCGCCACGTCATTAGCATATACCGGGTGCCGGGGTGAGGGGGAGGTATTTAGGGGGGTTTAGGTTGAGGAGGGGGGTTTAGGTTGAGGAGGGGGGGTTAGAAGGAGGAGGGGGGTTAGAATGCATAGGGGGGTTTAGAATGAGGAGGGAGGTTGAGGATGAGGAGGGGGTAGGAAATATCGTCGTATAATACGCACCTATCATTTGCCCCCTATTTTCAGGGAGAAAAAGTGTGTGTTATACGCCGATAAATACGGTATATATATATATATATATATATATATATATATATATATATATATATATATATATATATATATAAAGAATGTTTACAATCAATACCCTAAACCAGTGGCTCTCAGCATTTTGATCTTGGGACCATCTTGTTATCGTCCAATGCTCGTGGAGAATCCTTTCAGACCAAGAACATTTTGAACATTTAGAAAATATGACACTGAATTTTCAATACATTTTCAATTGATTTGAATAAAGTAGAGTTTAGATGCAGATAAGTTCCTTTATATTCTATATATAACTGTGATTAGTGGTAGGTGCCCAGTGTTACCTGTCTTCTTGTCCCTACTTGTCCCCAAGGACTGGCAAATTAGAGGTCAGAAACTAGCACTGGTCTTAAGACCGGCTGGTGAGAACCACTGCCCTAAAAAACACTCTCTGGCATTATCTAAGTGGAAGAATTAAATAAAGTAAAGCAAGGAAAAACTAAAAGACATAGAGCCACATTCAGTTCCAAGCCCTCAACTAGATCGCAGACGGCCGAATGTCTGCAGGTTTGTTGCAGGCTCCTGTTTGTCTCCGACTGCGATGTTATTCAATTGAGCAAGGGTGCGAGTTACGAGCCGAAGCCTCAAGCCCGGAAAGCGTGTTTTCACCCGTAATGCTTCCGGGTATCCGATCCGATGAAGCGCGCCAAAATCAGTCAATGCTGTAAGTTGCTATCCCTTCACAGGCCAATTAACCAATAGGAAGCGGAGGACACCAATCAACGCAACGGGAACCGTTCAAAAGACTTCGAAAACCGTAATTCTTTGACTGAGCTGTAGCTGAGAAAGTCCACACAGAGTTCTAGGCTTTGGTTGGTTTTTGAGAGAGATAAACAGAGAGAGAGATAGACGAGACTGAAAGAGTGATAAAGAGTGTTAGAGAGAAATAGAGAGTGTTAGAGAGAGATAGTGTTAGAGAGAGAGATAGAAAGTGTTAGAGAGAGTGAGTGAGAGCGTCAGAGAGAGAGAGATCGAGAGTGTTAGAGAGAGAGATAGAGAGTGCTAGAGAGAGAGATAGAGAGTTTTAGAGATAGCGAGTGAGAGTGCCAGAGAGAGATAAAGAGTGAGGAGAGGAGGAGAGAGAGGAGAACACTGGAGGAGGAGAGTGCGGAGAGGAGAGATAGTGGTATGGAGATAGGGAGAGGAAGCAGCAGGCCAGGCCATTTATTGTTAGAGATTGGAAATGCAGCTAAGCATGGGATAAATGAGACCAGCAGTTCAGCTAAGGGGAGCAGGTTCTTGAGTACACTCAGGGATTATTATCTGGCCCAGGTTATACAAGAGCCTACTAGAAATGAGGCTATCTTGAATTTAGTTATCACAAATAATATTGATATAGTATAAAATGTGGAAATAGGGCAACCTTTGGGAAACAGTGATAACAACACAGTTTCATTTGAGATTGAATTAAAAAAAAACATAACTGTAAGGGGCTAACGAAAACTCTTAATTTTAAAAGGTACACCTTCACAACGGGCAACACCTCTAGCCTCACCACAGCACATACAGAGTCCAACATCGTCCAGAGACGGAACTCACGTCCCCGCACCTGGCACCTTGAGTGACATATATCAGCACATCTGCTTGGCTGAAGAGCGGCAGATCGGAGCAGTCCAACAGCTGACACGTCAGAATGAAATTTCTATCGGGCAGGTGGAAAGCATCCGAGCAATATATGGTGAGGTGGGGAGGCATAATCTTTGGATGAAGAGGTACGAGCAAATGGCTCATAGGAACAGACAAGCCCAGACACATCACTTGGCGCGGCTGGTGCAGTTGGCTGAAGCCCACATGCCTACACTCCAGCCTTCGGTTCCAGAGGCTCCACCACCACCGCAGCCAGAGCCTACAGCCTCCTCATCTCACCCTTTTCCGCCAACGACAGCTGCTACACAGCCACCACAGTTGGATGCACACCTCAATCCAACACCTCCTGGCCGTGGTAGAGGGAGGAAGCGCGTGGTTCTGGAAGTTGTGGGCTCAGATGAAGTAGTTGTGAATGTCCCCCAGGTCAGTGGTTGTCAAACCTCTTTCCAGGACCCACCACACAGACCATGATATGGGTGAAACACTGTGTGAATACACATGTGAAGCAATTTGAGGCTCCCATATTTGTTTATTGATTCCCATAAATCTTGGCCTGTCTGATGACTCCTGAGGAGAGGATTGAGAACCACTGCCCTAATCCTCCTCATCTACACTACACAATGAATATCATTTTGTATTAATGTTGACATACTAATACTAACTTCTACAGTGTGTGAATGGTAAATATTTCTGCAATTGATGTTCAATGTGGATTGCTGTTGAGATGAGATGTTGAAGTCAATCCAAATAGTGTTCTGATTGATATATTGTTCTTGTCTCTGTAGGTGTTAATAGCCCAATCTCATGACCATGAAGGCATGTTCCTCAACCGCCTCTTTCTGTGTCACATATTCTGCTAATCAATATTAGATTATTCCTTCATATCTGACAACACACTGCGTTGAATAGATCTGTATGACATTATCCTTGATTATACCATCTGTTTCATTGTGCAGATATAGGCAAGTTGTAAGTTCTATGCACTTTAATGGTTTCTTCAATTAAATGGAGTGATTCCTGATGATCCCTTTTCTCACCAGATTCCGGTTGCAGTGGTGTAGTGACCACATGATATGTGCTATGCATCTGCTTATTCTAGACTATGACATCACCCCTTTTTCCACCAAGCCTCTTGCTCTCCCAGGATCTGCCCACACCACACCCATGATATTAATGCACAGCCTTGACCATTTCTGATTGTGCTCTGTGTATGAAATAAAACTATGTTATGACGTTCTAACCATGTCAGTGTGTTTGCAATGGTTGGGGTTATGGGACATCCACATTCATCACAAATGTGTCATATTCCTATACATGAAAACTAATGAGCCCTAGTTACTATGTAATAGATCAATACATATAACAATAATAATAGTCATAATAGTATTAGATATCATATAATAGTATATATTATATATAATCAACATGGTGGTGTGAACTCTATTATTAGGAAGGTAGGCAGGGTGATTTGTCACCCAGATCCCAGCAATCGAACAGTTTGCTGTCTCCCGGGTTCTCGGGTTCGGCATGTTGTGGATCGGGTAGATCAATTATTGGAAGGGGCTGGAAATGAACCGGCAGTCTTGGTACATAATGGTACCAATGACAAAGTTAGTGGAAGATGGAGTGTCCTAAAGAATGATTTTATAGAACTAGGTAATAAGCTGAAGGCAAGGACCTCCAAGGTAGTATTTTCTGAGATACTACCAGTGCCATGTGCTAGCCCTGGAGGCAGAAGGAGCTTAGGGGGGTTAATGCATGGCGAAAAATGTGGTGCATTAAGGAGAGGTTTGGGTTTTTAGAGCACTTGGCTGACTTCTCACTCTATAGGAGGGATGGATTGCACCTTAATGATGAGGGAGCTTTTGTGCTAGGGGATAGGATGGTAGAATGGCTGGGGGAGTTTTTAAACAATAAGTGGGGGGAAGGGATGAGATAGAAGTAATGGCGTAGAAAGTGTAGAGGGGGTAGGGAACACATTAACTAGTCATGGGGAGGAGATGCGGAGGGTTAGTACAGTCAATAGGAAGATATTGCTAAGTAACTCAAGTACAGTGGCAGGTACTTCAGAACTACAGACTCATAACATAAGGTGTATGCTCGCTAATGCCAGAAGCTTGCCAAGAAAATTGGGAGAGTTAGAATTATTAGTAAATAATGAGAATTGGGATTTAATAGGCATTACTGAAATGTGGTGAATCTCATGACTGGATTGTTAATCTGGATGTTATAACCTATTTAGGAAAGATAGGGGCAATGGTAAAGGAAGAGGAGGGATTTGTCTGTATGTTAAGCCTGAATTTAAGCTTTTAGTCAGAGAAGATGTTTATGCTGGAACTAGCTGTAATGTTGAATGCTTGTGGGTAGAGTTAAATAGCGGAACAGCAAATTCTAAAAGAATATTAGTAGAAGTATGCTATAAGCCCCCCAAAATAATTGAAAGTGAGGAAATGCAATTATTGTTACAGATTGGAAATGCAGCTAAGCAAGGGCAAGTTCTAATAATGGGAGATTTTAACTACATTTAAAAAGATGGGAAATGTATATCTATGCTAAATGTATTCACATAATGGTAATTTTGGATAAAGATAAGATCCTGTAATACAATATGTACATTTATTTTTCAGAGATCTAAGTTAGTATTTTTATTAGTTGCTACCTAATAAATACAATATGGCTATATTTGTGAAATACATGGTTCATTAATCAAGCACTATGTAAATTTAGCCATATATGTTAATACACTGCAACTTCTATATACTATATATGCATGATATATTTGATAGTCCCAGGCTCTTGGTCACTAAGTATATATTTAATAATCAACAATAGGTGTTATATCTAAAGAGCATTATATGCTTGATATAAGCAATGTGATATGCTTGATACAAGAAATAAAATATGTTTTATACATATTCTTTTATTATTACAAGTCAAGTAGCTTTTACAATATATAAAAATGTAGCTCTTTCACCTTTCATTTAATCCATAGGATCACCTATCATTTAATCTATAGTGGATTAGTGCCGTGTATGTCAATTTGGCGTTTGCAAGCTTGATTGCGGCTGCGGTGTTGAGCGATTTTGGCAATTGAATAGCGATTAGCGGGCTTGAAAGATCAAAGGCTTCGGGAGGCTGTAAGTTACAGGTTTAGCCATCGCCTTTTTTTCAAGGCTGTAACTTGTAAGCCGTTCGGAGCACGCAAAAAGACGCCAATTGAATAGCAAATTAACTTGCGACCTCACTTACGAGCTACCGGATCACCCGAAACCTCAGTTGAATGGGGACCATACTCGATACTGTGTATATGTTAGAAGCCTCAGACAATAGAAAACTGAAGCACATACAAACAATATAATGTATACTTCTGAAGATAGAATAATATCCTCCAAATCAATGATACTTTTCAGATGTTTTATGACACACTTTATAACTTGTACAGGAAGAAAACAATGCCCTTGCAAAAGAGATGCAACCATAGGACAGCATTGATGTGCCAGACAGAGGGTGGAGGCCTAAACGAAAAGGTATAAAGATATAAATCTCATCAGGTCTCCATCACCTTTTTTTGAAAATAATCCTGTGGGATTTATGACTGGACCACACTGTACTACAGAATGCATGAATGTGTGTGTACCAGTACCCAAATACACAATATTACAGCAGAGTACTAGAGAGGAAGCACCTGCCAAACCCTGCAGATATGACTAAATTAGGAATCTGTTGCACTTTCAGTTTCTCCCCTGAATATGAATTTATATTGTAACGTACCTGCAAACAGTAAAAGACCAGTTTATCACATCTCATAAATGTCAGGCTTGTTTTATTCTGTCATATTACCCAAAATATAATATATTTTTGACTTTATGCTGTCTGAGCCACGTTCAGCAGTAATACATCAGAGCAATCAAATTATTAACAGATGCTAAAATATATTTTATTGTATATTCTGGAATCTAATGACTCAAGATCTACACAAAATGTGTTAAGGTGTCAAATGTGTTACATTAGTGAGACCACCATACAGCAAGGTAAATGGATTCATTGTTATATTCTTTACAGTGTGAAATGAAACCTATTGGGGCTGTCCACTCTCTCCACTACTGTTAGTAAATAATTTATATTGCTGCCTAACTACACATCGATTCACATAGACAAAGCAATCAACCAATTAATTAGGACTTACATTCTATAATACTTATGGCTACCCATCCTAAACAAAAAACCTATCAATACATTACTTCAGATATTGTCTAACTGTATTAGAGCCCTAATTAACCATCTGAAGATCTTATTGATCCCCTGCCATTGGTATTGGTGTGATCAACGCATGGAGAGTTAGAGTAGAGACCTATGAGATAATGACATATATCTGGTCCTGTATAACTGCCATATACCTTACACCCTTACATTTTTATACTGTATTAAGTACATGGAAGTCACATATTTTTCTAGCACTAGTCTGAAGTCATGCTTTAAACATTACTAACATTATTTTTTTGCATTAAAATATAGTACTGCAAAACTTTAAAAAAAAAGATTGGTTGTGCAGTTTTGCACTACTGTCAGAACCTCCAGGACCCTCTTGTTTATAGAGCCCCATACACCAGTACCCCCAGAACCACCAGAAGGCTTCTCTCCTAACTTCAGTCTCTTATGCACTCTTTCTCAGCCTTGCACCCTTTCAATCTCTATCAGACTCTCGCAGTCTCTCTCAGACTCTCATAGTTGTTCTTTCTGACACTTGCAGCAGTCTCTATCACAGTCTTTCTGACTCTTCTTCTCTGGTCAGTTCTTTCTCACAGTCTGTCTGTCTCTCAGTTTCTTTCAGGATGTCTCTCTCTCTCTTTATCTCTCTCAGGGCTCTTGCGCAGCTTTTTTTCTCACATTTTCCTGCATTCTGTCACATCTCGGTCCTGCAGTCTCTCTTACATCCAGTCCGTTTCTCAGTCTCTCTGCTTTTCTTACAGTCTTCCAGCTTTTCGGTTACATTCTCTAATATTTTCTCTCTTGCATTTTCTCTCTGAGTGTCTGTCTGTCTATCCCAGTCTATAACTTGCATCTCTCTAAGTACTAAAGACGTAATAAAAAATGTGAAACAACTTACCTCTTTGAAAATAAATAACTATTAAAATCCAGTGAAGATATTTCATTTTCATCGACTTTCACTCAATGTTCATATTGACTTTACAAAAAAAAATGGAGGAACAAAAAGTATTTCCTTCCACTCAGATCTTGTCAGATGTAGGTTGTGTGTAATGTGACCACATGAGACTTGTGGTCTGTGCAAGGAACTAGAGCCGGGTTTAATGTTTTAATTCCTCTTTATGTATATACTAGCAACTTGCCCATCAAAAATGACATCAATAAGATTGTAAGGCAGGTAATGTTGTTTGTGTGCAAAATTAATTTTGTTGGTGTTCCAAGATCCTTTGGCGCTCATTGTGAGCCTCACGCTGAGCGCCTTTGGCGCTCATCGCGTGGCCCGCAATAACGCTCATTGCGAGGCTCTTGGTTGTTTGTGTGCTATGAGCAGCGTTGGGTTTTATTTTTGGTATGGCAATAAATAATTAATAAAATAAGAAATGAATATACTTTACCTATTGTGAAGTAATATATGCAGCATTGTGTTGAAGAGCTGGCAATCTGTTTTCATGTTGCTGCAGCATCAGTGCTGTAGAACTTGCTGTGGGTAAGCTTTTTATGTGTTTGTTGTGTGTATTTCTTGTGTTTCTAATGTTTTTCGGCTTGCGCTTCGCGAGGGCCGCAGGCTCGCTATGCGAGCCCGCAGCGTTAGCAACAACCTGCATGCTCACAACTATATATGTGATTTGTACATGTATATATATATATATATATATATATATATATATATATATATATATATATATGAAGAGTGAGGTAGCCGTGAATGTCCAGTAATCCAGTTGAATAATCAGAATAGTGATACCTTTTTTATTGGACAAACGTATTCATAATAAAGCAACAAGCTTTCGAGAGATAATGCCTCTCTTTATCAAGTCAAAAAGCGATACTGATACAAGTATGAACTAAAAACAGCAAACAGAAAGAGATGGAAAAAAAATAAAAAATTAGAGAAACAAGGAACAGAGAAAATGGCACCAAACCCTGCAATAAAAGTCGCTGCAAACTATGCCAACACATCTGCAAAGAGGACACAGCCACGCACAACAACAAGACCCACAACATAAGAGGCTCATATTCATGTACATAATCAAATGTAGTGTACATGATACAATGTACTGTATGTGAAAGGGGGTGCTACATTGGGGAAGCCAGCCAGAAACTACACATGCGAATGAACCTCCACCGAAGCTCCATCAAAAAACACCATGAAGACAGCTATTGTACTCCAGTGGGACACCATTTCACCCAGGAGAATCACTCCATCCAGAACCTCAAAATAAAAGTACTCAGAGGGAATTTCAGGACTATCCAACAGCTGAAAACTTTTGAATTAAAAATGATTCAATTTTTTAATACAAAGGATTTAGGTATTAACATCGACTTAGGCTCTCTGGCCCACTATCTTAATGTCTTATATCTAACACATTCTACTTACCCCCCCCCCCCCCTTCTATTGCTGTTTTTGTAAGCTACATGCTATGCTGAAATGTATTGCTCTTTATTTTACTTTGCTGTGTTCTTATCTACAACCTGATCTATAGACTTACTGACCTATCAGGACATTATTCACAGTGCTGGTCTGTCTCTCACTTAACTCTGGCCAATTAATTTAGTCTTCCTTGTTTTTCCAATTCGCTTTTTGACTTGAGAAAGAGAGGCATTATCTCTCGAAAGCTCGTCGCTTTATTATGAATACGTTTGTCCAATAAAAAAGGTATCACTATTCTCTGCAATACTCTGATTATTCAACTATATATATATATATATATATATATATATATATCTGACACATTGTATTTTCTAAAAGTGGCTCTGGATGTACCTTATTTATATAAATAGTATTTTTTTATATAAAATATGTATGAATCACATATGGGAGCTCTGACATTTTAGAAAATAAGTATTTAAGTTAAGTAAAAAAAATATTAACATGTTATGGTATAAAAACAAGGATTGGTACCCAGGACCTATGGTTCCAATGATTTGTGAGGCCCTGCTCTTGGAAGCTCACAATCTCGTGGGGATGGCAGTACAAGAGGGTCAAGAAGGTTAGGTTGGAGCTATGAGGGACAGTTCTATAAAAGGTTGAATGGGATAGTAGTTTCAATAATGTAGCACCTTGACCAGGGGACATGGGATAATAGTGATATGTAACCGGTGTGTTGTATGATGAACAGTGAAATAATAATAATGAGACGCTAGTCCAATGCATAGCTGGTTTTAATGTCGTTTAGGATTTAAAAGAGAGCCTTGTAAGGTATATGTATCCAAGAGACATTGATGTGTTTGATATTG
Organism: Discoglossus pictus; assembly: GCA_027410445.1. NCBI lineage: Eukaryota > Metazoa > Chordata > Amphibia > Anura > Alytidae > Discoglossus > Discoglossus pictus. Next base: position 284,788,234 of record CM050168.1, read on the forward strand.
CAAACATGTTTAATATTTTTATTTTATAAACCATCTCTCATTTTTATTCTTAAACTAGTAATCACTGGTGTGGGTTGAACTGTGATCATAAAATACTAATTTAACTATGTGATAATGAAACATGGATAAAAAGCCATTGTTATTTTTTTTAGTGGTTGTAGGGGTTAATTTTCTCACACTTTGTGCTGATTATTGATTAATATAATTGTTACATATTATTAAAAAAAAGAGATAATTGAATTCAACATGAATATCTCTCCTTAAAAGACCTAACAACATGGGCTAGATATTTTAGTAATTAATAAAATTCCCATTCAACGATTTAGAAAAACAAGCAATAGTCAACCTTAAACTTACTGACAAAGTTCAAACTCAGCTGCTGCTGGTATCCACCCACTGACAGGTCAATGGGGGGTGGCTTAGTCTGCCAGGAATGGAGACCCGCTCCAAATCATTCTCTAGAGCACTGTTTTAAAGCACAAATCCACAGGACGCACCTAAAATACCAGGTTTATAGATGTTTCTGCTGATTGGAACTTATCAACCAGGGTTTAATCATGTATTACCTAAAGGGCTACTATACAATGGAGACATCCATGATACATTGGTGGAAGTTGTGTATGTGAGAGGACATTTACATTTCTGGAGAACTGTGTTTAAATCTGTTGATGCAAACTTCCTGCTTTAGGACTTGCAATCTTCCTGCTTCTGGACGGTGTGGCCAATTTCAGTCTGATCAAATTATCTAACAAAGCACCTTGACTTATTTGTTTTCCTTCCTTCCACTGAAAAATACCCCTAGCTGTCTGGAAATGATGCAACAAAATCAAAATGGATTATTCAACTCATAAATAGGTTCTTCAAAAGATTCAATTTTTCCCAAAAATGTTTTATGTCTATAGATTATTCAGTTATTAATATTGTTAGTTTGTTACATTCATGCCCATTCTCTATGTTTTAGTGATTGCTTATTACCAGCTCATTTTAACAGTATGCTAGAAATCTGTGCAGCACTTGGAAACTGAAATATTCACATATATTTGCACATGGTTGCCTAGTAGAATACATTATAAGCATTTTTCTTATTTTTTTTATTGCTGGATAGATTACATTGGTTCTGTTTAATATATTTTATTAATACAGTTTTATTCAGACAACAACCAATGACATGTGATATCAGTGTTGCTCAACTATTTCATATGGATATAGTACTCCTGGACAACTAATTGTGGTCACAGTGAAGCATTTCTTGTAAATTACACATCTTTACTAATGGTCATGGCAGGTCATGTAAGTGCTCTTTACTGGTTACTTCTATTAAATGTAGTGATGTATGATGAGATTTCTACATATGACCATCATTATTATACAGTATTACCTTTAACCTCTAAGGTTTCTCCTATTTCCCAGACAGACTCTTGTCCTTCCGGGATCCGTCCACACCACACCCATGATATTAATGCACAGTTGTATACATTTATGCCTGTGCTCTTTGTATATAATAGAGTTTTGTTATACTGTTATCACTGTTACCATGTATTTGTAATGGTTAATGTTTTAGGACATCAACATACATAACATTTAGGTAACAATCATATATTTGTACGTAGATCATCTTCCTGTACACCCAACTGTTCATCCATTTGAGTACTGTAATCATATGTTTGCATGTCACTACAATTAACTTGGGATGTGGTGTTGTTTTGGCCAAGTGTTTACACTTTCTATGTTAAAAGAAATGTTTATATCATAATTTAAAACATAATTTCCCTTACTGGAGGCCCATAACAACTAAAATCCCCATGAAGTGTGCCATCCTTATAAAATACCTATTCCTATTTACTGTCCAATACATTGTTTTGTGAAAATTGCAGCCCATTACAGTGACACAGGCGTGGATTTCAAGTGATCACATGTATTAACATTTCTAAAATGCATTTCATGTGTCATTATCGCAATATTTTCCATCATGCATGAACAACATTATTGGTGATGTTTGTGAGTTAATACTCGAGAACAGTATACATTGTAGCACTGTTCAGAATCACCACAGGATTCTGACAGGATTTTTTAAACATAATCAATTATTACAATAAAAATAATTATTATTGGTATACATCTTGCCACATTCACAACAGCTATGGCGTGGGAATTTACAAGATGGGTGTACACAAGATTGCCGTGATGGAGGTCGGTTTGTTGGTGCTCCATGTGCCTCTTCACAGCCTCATTGTGTGTTTGTTGGCCTTCCGCAGCAACTTGAACCCATTAATGAAATCCCCCTTGTCATAATTTGACCCTGAAACCCCTGTGTCCCTTTGTTTCTACCACTGTGTTCCTTCCATACTCCCTGGGACAACACAATGCCTGGCCTGTGTTATTTGGGGATATACCCATGTAGCCACCATTAATGTCACCTCCCCCTCTCTTTAAGGCCGGAGGCTGTCCATGCTGACATATTTCACAGCCCAGTTTTTAAGACCCAAAGTTCTGTTGTAGATATATATTAGTCCACATTTGAGCCTCTGTGAGTGTTTCTAAGGCAGTTACATGTTGTTGTTTTTTGCTATTTAGTCATGTACTGTATCTTTAATTGTTTTATGCGTCTTTCAGCAACATGTTTAGTATTACCATATGCATGACCAAAATATTATATCAAAACATTTTTTGGCATATTTATTCCTTAGAGACTGTTCTGCAATTAATTCTAATGTCTTTTCCATGCTTTTAAAGTGCAGTATTGTGTGTTTAATTGCAGCTACAGCTATAATAAGCGTTTTAGAAAGCCTTTGAGAATCCTAAATAGTACTCATAATATTTTTGTCAGAAACTTGATACTTTTTCTAGTTGTAGGTCAGAGTTAATTTGCAAACTAGACGTAAAGTTCTTATAGAATATAGATTTTTTTTGTAACTTTAATTATTTAGCATTTATAATGTTCAAGCTGTGCCAAAACCAATGGAGATATAAGCCACGATTTGTGTCTTTGGCTGGCCCGTAGTAATTGTGTGCGGGAAATCATAATCGGAGTGCGAGTAGCTAATAGAATGTGTGGTAATTTAAGAGCAAGTTTTGTGTGTAACATTGCGATCTGGGCAATATAATAAGGTGTAAAGTTCCTAAATCTAGCAATATATAGGATTCATGGTTATATTCAAACCTTGATGGCTGGTGCCCTCTTGTGTTTCTTTGTGTAATTACTATCTTTTAAACGGCTACTGTTATGGTGCAGCTTTCATAATTTTTGAATAGTAAAACTCATTATAAAAGCATTTTCAGTATATCATGATTACAAAAAGTGTAAAAATAAAAATAGCATTTTTTTCCATCAGCTTTTCCATATTTTTTAAAACTGAGATAGACTTTCCCTTTTTCTCCCTGTATACTCCCATGCATGCTGCTATCTTTAAGATCTGTGACCTATGACACTTTATTCTTTGGTCTAAGTGATATATCAAAATACTTCCTTTTATGTATATTTTGTACCTACAATGTTTTATTATTATAAATGTTTAAATATAATGTTTATGATTAAGAATGAGGAATTTTAGGAAGGGGTAATTCATAGCAATATTATAGGAAGAGAGACGAGAATTGTAATTACCCCTTACTAAAAATTCCTCCTTTTTAGTCATAATAATTTTATTATGTTATAATACATTGCCGCTATATCTAACAAGAATTTATGAAACTTGTGAATACAGAAATGCAGAATGAAGAGCTGTCCTCTGCTCTTGCAAAATGTTGTTTCACCTGTATAGAAGGTTTTTTTCTTTCAGCACAATATGGTCAGAGGAAGCTCTGGCTGTGTCTAGAAGAGCCGACTCCACCAATTAGAGGAAGGGCCTTGGTGAGGTGGAGTGGACCTATGAGCAGCAATATTTGGAAATAGACATAGGGTTTGTATGTATCAGTGAAGACCAATGGAGTTCCTAGTGGACAAGCACATTTTAGACTGTGTTTAGAAGAGTGCACTCCATCACTTGGAGGAAGGGCCTTGGTGAGGAGGAGGAGGAGGCGGTGACAGAAAGTCAGTGCAAAAGTAGGAACAAAAGCAATTATAGTGATAGCAATGACACAATAAATGATCTATCTCCCCCTATGTTTATATATGGAGATTTTATATATGGTCACAACATTTGCGTTAATCCTTACTTGCTCCTTATGGGGCTATCTATAGAATATCAGTGAAGACCAATGGAGTTCCTACTGGACAAGCACATTTTATTTGTCGGTTCACGTTTTGACAATACTCAAGTTGGATTGATTACTGAACAAATGCTGTGGCCTATTTTTTCACTCTATAAATCTTGTTTCTTTTTCTTATTGAGGATGACTGCAGGTTCAACTGTTGAAGAGGTTTGCATGGGCTCCACATTTCACTTTGCTTGTGTGTCATACTCTCCCACATGTTGACTGTGCGTATTATTATTATTGAATATAAAAAAACAGTACAAACCCAAAACACCAAACATATATACCCCTAGGCACTTAATTTAACTTATCGTTGGCTTCCCCAGCCATTCGAAAGCTGATAAGGAAATTAGATTGAAGTAGGCAAATAGTGAAAGAGAATTCACGTATATACATCCAAACTATTTATCTACTTCTGCAAAGTTTCTCTGTGAATCTCCATTTCAACTAATGGTCTTATATAAAATGTACAATGTCCAAGGGAGGGAAATACATCCTAGTAACACTGCTTTTATATATATATATATATATATATATATATATATATATATATATATATATATATATATATATATACATTTACACATATTTTTCACAGCAATTTACGAGGAATAAGATTCTCAAAGTCTGTTAGCGACCTACTATTGTCTAGATGGTACCTAGAAGCTAACAGCGCACTGTATAGTTTGTTATATTCCAACCAATAGAGGTTTGGAATTTCAAATTTTTTATATAATTCATGAAAGTTAAACAGTTTATCATTTAGATAAAGATAGTGTGATCGTTTGCCCCTTAGAAGTTATACAAGCAAGTGGAGTACGGAGTTCTGGACAGAAGTGAGGGAGTTAAAACTTCTGGAGTACTCCTAATTAGTGCGACTGCCCTTTAAAAGTCTGGAAAGCAGACATGGAAGGGGGGTGTGGCCGGCGAGGCTCTGTGCAGGTTGTGTGCTGCTGACAGAAGCTAGCCACAGAGTGAAGACTGATCCGGTGTGGAAATACAGTGGGCTTTGTGAAGCCTGATTTACTGGGGCTGCGAGTACTACAACAGTGAGAAGAGTGTGCTGATTGCAGTCGCAGGACGAATTGAGCTGAAAGAGCGACTACAGACTCAAGAGGAGAAAAGTACAAGGAAGCCAAGTAAGTGAAGGGATCATTGAAGATCCCCTGCAGTTAGGCCCTGTTTGGCCTAGCAGAGGGAGGCCAGTGAGTGAAGGCCTCAGTCTAAAGCAAGCCAAAGAAGGACGCTTGTAGCTATCTGCCATATATAGGAACGCAGTACTTTCACGCAGTCTGCTGGAAGCAGAAATTGTACCAGGCTGAGAGGAGCCTGACAGTTTACAGACAGGAGTAAAAAGGCTGTTGGGTTTGCTGACAGAGGCACCGAATGAAGGTTCCAAGACCTTTTATGCCCCAGGGAAGAGTCTGAGAGATTACCGAAGGAAGGTAACACCAGTGATTGTTGTGATATCCAAGGGTCCCTGGGGTGAAGCATGCGGGAGAGACGGGCTTCATCCGCTGTTACAAAGATAAAGAGCGGAAAAGAGTCTCCCAAGTTAAAGAGACTACTTGTATCCTGGCCACAAGGTGGCAGTCTCCCAAGTTAAAGGGAATATTTGTATCCTGGCCACAAGGTGGCACTATCACAAGTCTAAGGGACTATTGGTATCCTGGCCACAAGGTAGCAGTCTCCCAAGTTAAAGAGACTATCTGTATCCTGGCCACAAGGTGGCAGTCTCCCAAGTAAAAGGGAATATTTGTATCCTGGCCACAAGGTGGCACTATCACAAGTTAAAGGGACTATTTGTATCCTGGCCACAAGGTGTCACTATCACAAGTCGAAGGGACTATTGGTATCCTGGCCACAAGGTGGCAGTCTCCCAAGTTAAAGGACTGTTTGTAACCTGGCCACAAGGTGGCATTCTCCCACGTCGCAGAGACGTAGATATTTATGTTCCGTTATTTTAAGCAGAGCTACTGCTTCAGCTGTTAATTTTTTTTGTGCAAATAAACCAATTTGCTGCATTTGAAGTCGGTATCAGCCCTTTATTCAAGACACCAGCGCTATACGCGGCAATCCTGGTCACACTGGTGTCAGAAGTGGGATCGAAAAGTGTCTGTGTTGAAGAAGACAGCCCACCGTACAGCATAAATATGGAGGAGGCCCTTAAAGCTTTTATAGAAGCACAGCGGGTAATGAACAAGCAGCAGGCAGAGATGAATAGAGTGCTGGCTGCTAAGCTAGGTCAGAGCCAGGCAGAAAAGAGTGAAATGATTGCAGAAGATAGCATCCAAGCTGCAAAAGAGGAAGATAAAGGTTTTGGAGAGGTAGCTGCAAGATTTAGAGAGGCCACAGAGACATGGCAGAGACAAATGGAAGAGGACAGGGTCCAAATGAGAGAGTCTTTAGAAGCACAGAAAGTGCAGCTGCAGCGATTGAGTTCTACAGAGAACATTGTGGGTTCAAAATCAAGCAGGATTATGAACCCTAATTGCTTTCTAAAGAAAATGACAGCTCAGGATGATGTAGAAACCTACCTCCTGAATTTTGAGAAGATTGCTACCAGGGAAGGTTGGCCTAAACAGCACTGGGCCACAGTCCTGGGTCCCTATCTGTGTGGAGAAGCACAGGAAGCGTATGGGGTTTTGCCTGAAGAAATGGCAACCAATTATTGCACCCTGAAAGAGGAGATCCTTGACCGTATAGGAGTAAAGAGAGTACAGAGAGCGCACCCCTGGAATTTTTTTGGCAGACAGGCTTATCGCTACCCAAGAGACATACTTGTTGGTCCAAGTATAAGATACAGTTTCCCTGTTAAGGGAAGACCAACCAAACCTGACCTAGCAGTAAACAAGGAGAAAGAGAGAGTGGAAAAAGCCACCAGGTGCAGTGCCATGAGTGAGACGGCAGGAGCTGCGAGTGAGACGGCAGGAGCTGCGAGTGAGACGGCAGGAGCTGCGAGTGAGACGGCAGGAGCTGCGAGTGAAGCGGCAGGAGCTGCGAGTGAAGCGGCAGGAGCTGCGAGTGAAGCGGCAGGAGCTGCGAGTGAAGCGGCAAGAGCTGCGAGTGAAGCAGCAGGAGCTGCGAGTGAAGCGGCAGGAGCTGCGAGTGAGGCGGCAGGAGCTGCGAGTGAGGCGGCAGGAGCTGCGAGTGCGGCAGCAGGAGCTGCGAGTGAAGCGGCAGGAGCTGCGAGTGAAGCGTCAGGAGCTGCGAGTGAGGCCGCAGAAGGCTCCCCAGAGACCGCAGAGGGTACCGCAGAAGGCTCCCAAGAGACCGCCGAGTCAGAGAGAGTGCCCGCCGAGTCGGAGAGAGTGCCCGCCGCCGAGTCGGAGAGAGTGCCCGCCGCCGAGTCGGAGAGAGTGCCCGCCGCCGAGTCGGAGAGAGTGCCCGCCGCCGAGTCGGAGAGAGTGCCCGCCGCCGAGTCGGAGAGAGTGCCCGCCGCCGAGTCGGAGAGAGTGCCCGCCGAGTCGGAGAGAGAGCCCGCCGAGCCGGAGAGAGAGCCCGCCGAGCCAGAGAGAGAGCCCGCAGAGAAGGCCGATCCAGCCAAAGAGATTGCTGAGAGAACAAGAGAGATTGCTGAGAGAACAAAAGAGATTGCTGAGAGAACAAAAGAGATTGCTGAGAGAACAAAAGAGATTGCTGAGAGAACAAAAGAGATTGCTGAGAGAACAAAAGAGCCTGCTGGAGCAGATAGAAGGGCCTTAGAGGAGGAGAAACAGCGTCTTTCAAGGCTCCAAAGACAAGCCCAAGTTAAAATGAGGCCAGAGTATATCCCTGAATGGCGGAGGAAGCCTGCGTTTGAGGACTACCGAGTGTCCTACAGGAATGAGAAATTGATGCCTATTTGGGAGCAGAGGAAATGTCCCCCAAAGCCTAAGCTGCACGAAACCGTGGTGTGGGAGCGGCCGCACAGTGATAAAGAGCTGAACATCTCTCAATTTCGACAGAAGCCCCGGCGAATACGACTGTTGACATTAGACAGTGGGGAAAGTGACAAAGAGGCTTCTTATGGAGACCAGCTAGAAAGTGTTGCTAGGCCAGTGTCCGATGTGAACACCTTAGAAAAGACTGTTCCTGTAGCAAAACTGGAGCATACTCCACTAAATGAAGCTGGACAAGCTGCACAAGCAGAAGGATTCGATGATGACTCTGATGAACCAGCCGTAGTTCCGCTGGCTGAGTTTGATGCGGCTAAGCAAGAAAAGTTAGATGCTCAACGGTCTATGGAAGCCTCTGTTACGGATTCATCAAAAGAGCAAGGAACAGTACCTGAGAAAGGCACTGAAGAACTAATTCATGCTGTCACTGTGACTGTGATAGAGGGGGAGAGAGCTGTTACCAGTCTTAAAGAAAGATCTCCATCCTGGATTAGTGCGACAGTGACAGAGCAAGCAAAGGAATTTCAGTTGTCTAAGAACAAAGATAAACTTGAAACTGAAATAATTGTTGAAGCGGTTAAATTTAGCACAGTTTGCCAATTAGTCACCTGCAACAACCGATGAAGCTACACCTGAGCCAGAGGAAAGTGCCAAGAGTGTGGAAGAACAACCGAAGCCTGGTTGAGCTGAGCATTTGCAAGCATGGGTCCAAGAGTTTAGTTGAGGAATGTTTAACAAGCACAGCTCCACAGCTATTGGAGAGTACTCTTGAAAAAGCAGAAACTGTACAACATGTAGTAGATATTATTGAAACGAATACTGAGGTCTTTGAAATTATTTGCACATCAGAAAATGTGCCATTACTTGACGAAAAACTCCCTGAAATCATCCCTGCTGATGGTAATGAAGAAGAATTTACGTATTTGATGGAGGAGGCAGCAGAGGAAGGGGCTGCACAAAGGACTCCTTTAGCAAAGGAAGTGACTGCAGAAAGCATTCATGATTTCTTCAAGCGTCGGCCAAGGCCATCTTGCGAAGGGAATGACGTGCAGCTTATTAAATCAACAAAGTATCAGCCACGCAGTTTGGAAAATAAGATGGACATTAGTGATAAAAAAGAAATCAAAACAAGAGATTCGGCTCCAGCAGAAGAATGTAAAGGGGATGCAAATAATACTATCCAAGCATCACAGGCTTGTACAGGCGAGGTATTAGAAGGAACTAAAGTTGGAGGAAGTGAGCCAGCCAAGAGTTCTGATGAGCCACAAATGGCTTGGCACACAGTGGATTCGGAGGACCATGTGGATAAGCCAGAGTACATTCCAAAGCCTGTAAGTGAAGATGAAGATCCTACTTGTGAAATCCAGCAGGAAATCCTGCTGCCTCTACTGGATACTCAGACTATTGAGGAGACATCTAAATATCCTGGACCAAAACAACATAAAGCAAAGTTTTCCAAGCTGGAAAAGCTCTGTGCTCTTAGGGTGGATCTCTCCTTAAAGCCCTGTTTGTGCCCTGATGTTGGCTCATTTGTTAAATTGGATGAACCAAAGCAAAATAAAGAACTAGAAGCTTGGAAAAAGCGTTTTCTGAAGCACTCCCTGCATAAAGCCAAGCCTGTGATTGAGAGGAAAGTTAACCTAAATATCGTCCGCAAAGAGACAACGGCAGATGGAAAGGAGGAGCTAAAGGCAGATGGGGTATCTGTCATTGTGTCTGCTTAAACAACTGATGAGATAATTCGGAAAAAGCCAGGTGAAAAGCTCCCACTTCTTAAAGCAAAGCTGCAGGAAGCAAGGAAACAGCATCGTACTGAAGAGCGGCAGAAGCGCCAGGCTATGTTTAAGTTGGACAATGAAGATGGCTGTGAAGTTGAGGATGACGAGGGAAACACGGAGACTGTAGAAGATCTCCTGGGAGTTGAAGTTAATGAAGAGATTGGAAATGATGACGTGCTCGAAGAGAGTGCAACGGATATTGTTATATCTGTACCCAGACATGTGACTACAGAGTCCACCACGAGGCTGTTCGAAGGACAGCTCTACAAAGTTGGGGGATTCACTCCTTCCCGATAAAGGCGACACACATGAAGGAGGCAAACAGACCAGTAAGGAAAGGAGAAGATGGATTTACAGGCGGCCACTATCACAGCCTTCTATCTCAATGCGGACGGCACTGAGGAGGAATGGTTGGCTGGGCGAAGAGCTCTTAAATGGTGAGCGACCCTACCGGATGTCCGGCCTCTCGGCATGTCGCCCAACACCGTGCTGTTGAGCTGAGGGGGAGGGTGTGTGATCATTTGCCCCTTAGAAGTTATACAAGCAAGTGGAGTACGGAGTTCTGGACAGAAGTGAGGGAGTTAAGACTTCTGGAGTACTCCTAATTAGTGCGACTGCCCTTTAAAAGTCTGGAAAGCAGACATCGAAGGGGGGTGTGGCCGGCGAGGCTCTGTGCAGGTTGTGTGCTGCTGACAGAAGCCAGCCACAGAGTGAAGACTGATCTGGTGTGGAAATACGGGGGGCTTTGTGAAGCCTGATTTACTGGGGCTGCGAGTACTACAACAGTGAGAAGAGTGTGCTGATTGCAGTCGCAGGACGAATTGAGCTGAAAGAGCGACTACAGACTCAAGAGGAGAAAAGTACAAGGAAGCCAAGTAAGTGAAGGGATCATTGAAGATCCCCTGCAGTTAGGCCCTGTTTGGCCTAGCAGAGGGAGGCCAGTAAGTGAAGGCCTCAGTCTGAAGCAAGCCAAAGAAGGACGCTTGTAGCTATCTGCCATATATAGGAACGCAGTACTTTCACGCAGTCTGCTGGAAGCAGAAATTGTACCAGGCTGAGAGGAGCCTGACAGTTTACAGACAGGAGTAAAAAGGCTGTTTGCTGACAGAGGCACTGAATGAAGGTTCCAAGACCTTTTATGCCCCAGGGAAGAGAAACACCAGTGATTGTTGTGATATCCAAGGGTCCCTGGGGTGAAACATGCGGGAGAGACGGGCGGGCCCGATGCTTCATCCGCTGTTACAAAGATAAAGAGCGGAAAAGAGTCTCCCAAGTTAAAGAGACTACTTGTATCCTGGCCACAAGGTGGCAGTCTCCCAAGTTAAAGGGAATATTTGTATCCTGGCCACAAGGTGGCACTATCACAAGTCTAAGGGACTATTGGTATCCTGGCCACAAGTTGGCAGTCTCCCAAGTTAAAGAGACTATCTGTATCCTGGCCACAAGGTGGCAGTCTCCCAAGTAAAAGGGAATATTTGTATCTTGGCCACAAGGTGACACTATCAAAAGTTAAAGAGACTATTTGTATCCTGGCCACAAGGTGGCACTATCACAAGTCGAAGGGACTATTGGTATCCTGGCCACAAGGTGGCAGTCTCCCAAGTTAAAGGACTGTTTGTAACCTGGCCACAAGGTGACATTCTCCCACGTCGCAGAGACGTAGTTATTTATGTTCCGTTATTTTAAGCAGAGCTACTGCTTCAGCTGTTAATTTCTTTTTGCAAATAAGCCAATTTGCTGCATTTGAAGTCGGTATCAGCCCTTTATTCAAGAAACCACTGCTATACGCGGCCATCCTGGTCACAATAGACAAATCCCTTCTTCAAAAGCAACCTTAGCAATAAAGAATATGATAATTTGGCTAAAGAAGCGAGTGCAGTAATTAGGCTCGGAAAGGGAATCAAGGAGTATTTAGCATTAAGTTTAAAACAAAAGGTGACGTTATTCATAATTGAAAATTCACCTTGGCACGAAATCTTTATATCAATTTTATCCTGAAAGTGTAATAAATCTATGTCTCCTTTTGCAACACTAAAGTCTTCATTTTGAAGCCAATGATGGGAATCAATTGGATCTGTGCAATTAATCATGTGGGTGGCTAATGTAGCTCACTGAGAATTCTTAATTAGTGGGTATGCCATACCTCGTTTATTGAAATTACCGTCCATATGAATTTTCTTAATTCTCATCCTCCTGTCATTGTGAATAAATTTATCTATAAGAACTTGAAATATATTGATTATATACATAGGGACCTGGTATGGGATGCAGCGCATTAAATAGCTTATCTTCAGAAGAAGGGACATCTTGACCTCCATGATCCTGCCCGACCACGAAATGTTCACATTTTTCCAGGCTGCGATGAAATCCATCAACTTCTTATATACTAAGTAATAGTTATAAAATATTTATTGTTTTAAATCTGTTTGCAGATTAAAACCTAAGTGTAATATTGAGTTGCCATTTATTTGCAAAAGCTGCTTTTCAGGTTTTCACCTTCTAGGCTGGTTACATTCATAGCCATAGCCTCCAAATTTGGATAAATTTAATCTATAGTTGGAAACCTCACTATATTCAACTATCAACTCCTGAAGAGCTCTCAATGAGTTGAAAGATTCTTCCATGGTTACCACAATATAATCAGCAAATAAAGACAGTTTATGTTCTATTTTACCTACTCTTATACCATGAATTTGATCAGAGTTCCTCATAGCCGCAGCCAAAGGCTCAATCAGGAGAGCAAAAATAATAGGCGAAAGTGGACAGCCTTGTCGCGTGCCGTTTGAAATGTCAAATCTCTTGAATCTAAAACCCAGGCCCATGACCATGGAAGGAAACACATACAAAGAACGAATGGCCCTGGGCCCAAAATTGGCAAAACCATATTTGGCAAATTTAAAGTCCATGTATTCCAGTGGCGACTGGTGACCTTCCAAGTTGGGGGGACGGAAGACATAGACCTGGCCCCTCCCCTTACATTGACTCCACCCAATAGTATAGATTCCTCCTCCTCACTCCAGGTTGACCCCTATATATCTCAACCAATAAAATAAATAGGCCCTGCACACAGACACAGATTACATCCACCTACATTATTTTTTTCCCTGTTACTTTACTTACTTGCAAAAATTAAATAGAATACATTTTAGATCAAGACATTTGTTAGTGGCAGCTCATAGAAATAGACAAAAGTGATGTCATTTACTTTTAAATAAAATACATTATATGAGGGATAGAGACAGATAGATAGGGATATAGAGGGGGATATATCCCTCTCTGTCTCCATCTTTCTATATATTAATCTCTTTAATCCTCTAGCTCTCTAACCCTTTCCATCTTTCGATCACTCTCCCTATCTCTCTCTATTCCTCTCCCTATCTGTCTCTCTATCCCTCTACTCTATACCTCTCTCCCTATCCCTTTTGATATCTCTCCACCACTCCCTATCTCTCTCTTCCTCTCCTTCCCTTCCTATCTCTCTCCCTCCACATATCTTTCTCCCTCCCCTTTCCTATCTCTCTCCCCCTTCCTATTTCTCTTCCTCTCCACCTATCCCTATCTTTCCCTTCATCCCTCTCTTTCCCTTCTCTCCCTACCTCTCTCTCCCTCCCCCTCCTTATCTCTCGCTCCCTCCCCCTCACTATCTTTCTTCCTCCCTATCCCTCTCCTTCCCTCTCTCTCCCTCCCTACCCCTCACTCTCCTACTCCCCTTCGCTATCTCTCTCCCTCCCGATCTTTTTTCTCCCTCCCTATCTCTCTTCCTCCCTATCTATCTATCTCCCTATCTCCCCTATTACTCTCCCTATAACCTCTTTCCCTATCCCCATCCCTCTCCCTATCTTTCTCTCCCTCCATCCCTCTCTCTCCCTCTATCCATCTGCCTATTTCTCTATCCCTCCCTTCCCCTTCCAATCTCTCTCTCTCTCCCCTTCCCCCTGTCCCTCCCAACCCTCTCTCTCCCTGTCTATCTCTCTCCTCCCTCCCTATCACTCTCTCTCTATCCCTCTCTCCCTATCTACAGTATTTCCCTCCCTCTCTCTATTCATCTCTCTTTTCCTCCCCTTCCCTATCTTCCTTCCTTCCTACCTCTCTCCTCCTTCTCTCTCTCTATCCCTCCCTATACCTCTCTCTCTATCCCTCTCTCCCTATCTCTCTGTCTCTCTCTCTATTCCTCTCACTACCTCCACTTCCCTATATTTGTCCCTACCTTTTTCTCTCCGTCCCTACATCTCTCTCTCTCTCCCCCTCTCTTTCTTCCTCCCTATCCCTCTCTCCCTATCTCTGCCTTTCTATCACTTCCTCCATCCCTCTCACTATCTCTCTCTCCCTTTCATTCACTATATCTCTCCCCCTCTCTCTCCCTCCCTATCCCTCTCTCCGCCCCTCTCCCTCCACAACCCTCTCTCTATCCCTCTCTTCCTACCCTATCTATCCCTATCTCCCTCCCTCCCTATCTATCTCCCCCCTTTTCTCTCTCTGCCTATCTCTCTTTCTCCCCTTTCCTTTGCTCACCCTCCCTCTCTATCTTTCTCCCTCCCTAACTCTCTCCCTTCCTAACTCCCTCCCTTTCTCTCTTCCTCCCTATATCTCTCTCTCTATTCCTATCTCCCTCCCTCTCTGTCTTTCTATCTATTCCTCTCTCTCCCACCCATTCCCTATCTTTCTCCCTCCCTATCTCTCTCCCTCCCTCTCTCTTACTCCCTATCTCTCTCCCTCCCTATCACTTTCCCTCCCTATCTCTTTCCCTCCCTATCCCTCTCTCCCTATCACCCCTATATCTCCCTCTCCCTCCATCCCTCTGCCTATCTCTCTCTCCCTACCCTTCACCATCTCTCTCCCTCCCTCTCTCTATCTCTCTCCCCCTCCTCTATCTCCCTCCCCCTCTCACTCCCTATCCCTCTCTATCACTCTCTCCGCCCCCTCTCTCTCCCTCCCCAACCCCCTCTCTCTCTATATGCTTCTCCCCCTCCCTCCCTCCCTATCTCTCTCTCTATCCTTCTATCCCTCCCTATCTATCTCCCTCCCTTTCTCTCTCTCCCTATCTCTCTCTGTATTCTCATTCTTCCTCCCCTTACCTATGACTCTCCATCCCTATTTGTCTCCCTCCCTAACTCTCTCCCTTCTTAACTCACTCCCTATCTCTCTCCCTCCCTATCTCATTCCCTTCCTTTCTCTTTCCCTTATTATTCCTCTCTTCATATCTCTCCCTCCCTCTCTCTCTCTCTCTCTCTCTCTCTCTCTCTCTCTCTGTCAATCCATCTCTCTCCCTCCATCCCTCTCCTTATCGCTCTCTCCCCCCCTTCACTATCTCTCTTCCTCCCCCTCTCTATCTCTCTCCCCCTTCTCTCTCCCTCCCTATACCTCTCTCTATATCCCTCTCTCACTCTCTCTCTCTCTCTCTATTCCTCTCTCTCCCTCTCCTTCCCTATCATTCTCCCTCCCTACCTCTCTCCCTCCCTCTCTCCTTCCCTACGTCTCTCTCTCCCTCCCTCTCTTTCTATCTCATTCCCTCCCTATCTCCCCCTATATCTCTCCCTATTGCTCCTCTATATCTCTCACTATCTCTCTCTCCCTCCCCCTTCCCTCCCTATCTTTCTCCCCCTTCCTATCTCTCTTCCTCCCTTCCTCTCTCCCTCCCTATCTCCCGTCCTTCCTCTCTCCCTCCCTATCTTTCTCACCATCCCCTTCACTTGCTCTCTCCCTCCCCCTCTCTCCCCTCTTTATCTCTCCCTCCCTATCCGTCTCTCTCTATCCCTCTCCCCCTCTCTCCCTCCCTACCCCCCACCTCTCTCCCTCCCTATCCCTCCCCCTCTCTCCCTACCTATCCCTACCCCCTCTCCCTCCCTATGCCTCTCTCTCTGTCCCTCTCTCTCCCTCCCTACGCCTCTCTTTATCCCTCTCTCTCTATCTCCATCTCCCTCTCTCTCTCTTCCTCCCCTTCCCTATCTTTCTCCCTCCCTACCTCACTCCCTCCCTATCTCTCTCCCTCCCTAGCCCTCTGTCTCTATCTCTCCCCCTCCCTAGCCCTCTGTCTCTATCTCTCTCTCCCCTATCCATCTCTCTCTATTCCTCTCTCCCTATCTCTCTCTCTGCCTCCCTCTCTCCATATCTCTCTCTCTCTATTCCTCTCTCTCTTCTTCCACTTTCCTACCTCTCTCCCTCCCTATCTCTTTCCCTCCCTACCTCTGTCCCTCCCTATATATCTCCATAGCTATCTCTCTCTCCCTCCATTTCTCTCCCTATCTCTCTCTCCCTATCTGTCTCTCCCCCTTCCCTTCCAATCTTTCTCCCCTCCCTATCTCTCTCCCTCTGCCCCTGTCTCCCTCTCTCCCTTACTACCCCTCTCTCTCTATCCCTCTCTCCCTATCTACCTCTCTCTCTCCCTATCTCTCTCTCTCTTTCTATTCCTATCCCTCCCTCTCTCGCCCTCTCTATCCATCTCTCTCTATCCCTCTCTCCCTCTCTCTATCGCCCTCTCTCTCTATCCCTCTCTCATTCCCTCCCTATCTATCTTCCTCCATCTCTCCCTATCTATCTCTCTTCTTCCCCTTCCCTACCTCTCTCTCTCCCTCCCTACCTATCTCCCTCTCTTTATCATTTCCCTCCCTATCTCCATATCTCTCTCTCCCTTACTACCCCTCTCTCTCTATCCCTCTCTCCCTATCTATCTCTCTCTTCCTATCTCTCTCTCTCTATTCCTCTCTTCTTCCTCCCCTTCCACCCCCATACATCTCTGCTCTCATCTCCAAATACTCCTCCACACGCCCTCTTTGTTCTGCTAACGACCTTCTTCTTTCTACCACTCTTGTCCCCTCCTCACACTCCCGCCTCCAGGACTTTTCTCGTGCTGCCCCTATTCTCTGGAACTCCTTGCCTCGCTTCACCAGACTATCCTCCTGCCTTAAATCCTTCAAAACTTCAATAAAAACGCACCTCTTTAAAGAAGCCTATAACCTTCCTCCCTAACATGCTCAGCACTACTCACTCCCTACTGTACCACATACAAACTTTAACCTTTAGATTGTAAGTCTGCGAGTTTCAATCCTGCGTGGTGCTTTAGGGAAAGCGCTATGGACAACAGATTACAAGCTCAAAGACAGGGCCCTCCATTCATTGCAATGTTTGAATCTTGAACTTGTCATTGCCTGGAACTTACCTTATCTACAGCGCTACGGAATATGTTGGCGCGTTACAAATAAACAATAATAGTAATATGTATTTCTTTCTCTCTCCTTCCCTCTATCCCTGCCTATCTCTCTACCTATCCCTTTCTCTCTCCTTCCCTCTATGCCTGCTTATCTCTCCATCTATCCCTTTCTCACTCCCTATCTTTCTATCTATCCCTTTCTCTCTCCCTATCCCTCTCCCCCTCCCTCTAATCCCTCTGCCCCTACCTATCTCTCCCTTTCTCTCTATCTATCCCTCTCTTTACCCCACTCTCACAATCTATCCCCCTGTCTCTCTCTCTATCCCCTCTCTCTATCTATCCATCCTCCTGTCTATCTTTCCCCCTATCTATTTATCCCTTTCTCTATCCCACTCTCTATCTATCCCTCTCTTCCAATCTCTCTATTCCTCCCTCTCTCTCTGTCACCATTTCACTCTCTACCTATCCCCTTCCCTCTCTATACCTATCCCTCTTTCTATCTATCCCTCTCTCCCTCTCTATATCCTTCCCTCTCTCTCTATCCCTCTCTCTCTCTATCCTTCCCTTTCTCTCTAACCCTCCTTCTCTCTATCCCTCCCTCCCTCTCTCTTTCACTATCTACCTCCATCCCTCCTTCTTTCACTATCTATCTCTATCCCTCCCTCTTCTTCTCTCTCCCCCTCCTCTCTCTCTCCCCTCCTCTTTCCCCCTCTCCACTCTCTCTCCCCTCCACCCCTCTCTCCCTCTCACACTCTTCCTATCCCCTCCGTCTCTATACCTATCCCTCTATCCCTCTCTCCCTCTCTCTATCCTTCCCTCTCTCTCTATCACTCTCTCTCTCTATCCTTCCTTTTCTCTCTATCCTCCCTCTCTCTATCCCTCCTTCTTTCATTATCTATCTCTATCCCTCCCTCTTTCACTATCTATATCTATCCCTCCCTCTCTCTCCCCCCTCCTCTCTCTCTCCCCCTACTCTCTCTCTCCACCTCCTCTCTCTCTTCCCTCCCCGTCTCTCACCCTCCTTTCTCTCCACCCCTTTCTCTCTCTCTCCCATTCTCTCTCTCTTCCCTTCACTCTCTCCTCCTTCTCTCTCTCTCCCCCTTCTCTCTCTCTCTCTCTCTCCCCCTCTCTCCCTCCATCATCTCTCTCTCCCCTTCCTCTATCACTCTCCCCTTCCTCTATCACTCTCCCCCTCCTCTCTCTCTCCCCTCCTCTCTCTCTCCCCCTACTCTCTCCCGCTCCTCTCTCCCCCTTATCTCTCTCCCTCCTCTCTCTCTCTCTCCCCTCCTCTCACTCTCCCCTCCTCTCACTCTCCCCTCCTCTCTCTCTCCTCTATCTCTCTCCCCCTCCTCTCTCTCTCCACCTCCTCTCTCCCCTCCCCGTCTCTCACGCTCCTCTCTCTCCCCCTTCTCTCTCCCCTTCTCTCTCTCTCCTTCTCTCTCTCTCCCCCTTATCTCTCTCTCTCTCTCCCCCTCTTTCTCCCCCTCGTCTCTCTCTCTCCCCCTCGTCTCTCTCTCTCCCCCTCCTCTCTCTCTCTCCCCCTCCTCTCTCTCTCTCCCCTCCTCTCTCTCTCCTCTATCTCTCTCCCCTCCTCTCTCTCTCTCCCCTCCTCTCTCTCTCCACCTCCTGTCTCTCTCCCCTCCTCGTCTCTCACCCTCCTCTCTCTCCCCCCCTTTCTCTCTATCTCCCTTTCTCTCTCTCTCCTCCTTCTCTCTCTCCCCCCTTCTCTCTCTCCCCTCTTCTCTCTCTCTCTCTCTCTCCCCCCTCTCTCTCCCCCTCATCTGTCTCTCTCCCCTTCCTCTATCGCTCTCCCCCTCCTCTCTCTCTCCCCTCCTCTCTCTCCCCCTCCTCTCTCTCTCCCCCTCCTCTCTCCCTCTCTCTCTCCTCTCTCTCTCTCCCTCTCCTCTCACTCTCCCCTCCTCTCTCTCTCTCTCTCCCCCTCTTTCACTATCTATCTCTATCCCTCCCTCTTTCTCTCTCTCTTCCCCTCCTCTCTCCCCCCCTTTCTCTCTCTCTCTCCTCCTCTCTCTCTCCCCCCTCTTCTCTCTCTCCCCTCCTCTCTCTCCCCTCCTCTCTCTCTGTCACCTTTTCACTCTCTACCTATCCCCTTCCCTCTCTATACCTATCCCTCTTTCTATCTATCCCTCTCTCTCTCTCCCTCTTTCACTATCTATCTCTATCCCTCCCCCTTTCGCTATCTATCTCTATCCCTCCCTCTTCGTCTCTCTCTCTCTCTCTCCCCCTCCTCTCTTTCTCCCCTCCTCTCTCCCCCTCCTCTCTCTCTCCTCTCTCTCTCCCCCTACCA
>CM050168.1:284807630-284827630 GCA_027410445.1 Discoglossus pictus
ATCTCTCTCTCCTCTCTCTCCCCCTCCTCTCTCTCTCCACCTCCTCTCTCTCTCTCTCCCCTTCCCGTCT
This sequence comes from Discoglossus pictus, assembly GCA_027410445.1. Lineage (NCBI taxonomy): Eukaryota > Metazoa > Chordata > Amphibia > Anura > Alytidae > Discoglossus > Discoglossus pictus. The sequence goes on from CM050168.1 coordinate 284,807,701, forward strand.
CTCACCCTCCTCTCTCTCCCCCCTTTCTCTCTCTCTCTCTCTCCCTTCTCTCTCTCTCCCCTTCTCTCTCTCTCCCCTTCTCTCTCTCTCCCCTTCTCTCTCTCTTCCCTTCTCTCTCTCTCCCCTTCTCTCTCTCTCCCCTTCTCTCTCTCTTCCCTTCTCTCTCTCCTCCTTCTCTCTCCCTACCCTTCTCTCTCTCCTCCTTCTCTCTCTCTCCTCCTTCTCTCTCCCTCCCCTTCTCTCTCTCTCCCCCTCCTCTATCGCTCTCCCCCTCCTCTCACTCTTCCCTCCTCTCTCTCTCCCTCCCCCTCTCTCCCCCTTTCATTATCTATCTCTATCCCTCCAACTTTCACTATCTATCTCTATCCCTCCCTCTTTCTCTCTCTGTCTTCCCCTCCTCTCTCCCGTTCTCTCTATCTCTCCCCCCTTTCTCTCTCTCTCTCTCTCCTCCGATCTCTCTACCCCCTTTCTCTCTTTCTCTCCCCCTCCTCTCTCTCCCCCTCCTCTCTCTCTCTCTCTCTCTCCTCCTCCTCTCTCTCCCCCTCTCTCTCTCCCCCTCATCCCTCCGCTCTCTCTTCCCCTCCTCTCTCTCTGTCACCTTTTCACTCTCTACCTATCCCTTTCCCTCTCTATACCTATCCCTCTTTCTATCTATCCCTCTACTATCCTTCCCTCTCTCTCTATCCCTCCCTCTCTCTATCCTTCCCTTTGTCTCTAACCCTCCTTCTCTCTATCCCTCCCTCCCTCTCTCTCTCTCCCTCTTTCACTATCTATCTCTATCCCTCCCTCTTCCTCTCTCTCTCCCCCTCCTCTCTCTCTCCCCCTCCCCCTGTCTCTCCCCCTCCTCTCTCTCTCACCCCCTCTCTCTGTCCCCCCCTTTCTCTCTCTCTCTCTCCCTCATCGTTCTCTCTTCCCCTTCTCTCTCTCCCCCCCTCCGCTCTCTCTCTCCCCCACCCCTCTCTCACCCGCTTCTCCCCCCCCGCTCTCTCTCTGCCCATCCTCTCCCCCTTCTCTCTCTCTCTCCTTCTCTCTCTCACCCCCTCCTCTCTCTCTCCCCCTCATCTCTCTCTCTCCCCCCTATGTCTCTCTCACCCCTCCTCTATTTCCCCCTCCTCTCTCCCCCCTATCTCTCACTCACCCCCTCCTCTCTTCCCCCACCTCTCTCTCTACCCCTCCTCTCTTCCCCCTCCCCTCTCCCTCCCCTCTCTCTCCCCTCTCTCTCCCCTCCTCTCTCTCTCTTCTCTCTCTCTCTCTCTCTCTCCCCCTCCCCCTCTCTACCCCTCTTTCACTCTCTACCTATCCCCTCCATCTCTATAACTATCCCTCTATCTATCCCTCTCTCCCTCTCTTTATCCTTCCCTCTCTCTCTATCACTCCCTCTCTCTATCCTTCCTTTTCTCTCTATCCCTCCCTCTCTCTCTATCCCTCCTTCTTTCATTATCTATCTCTATCCCTCCCTCTTTCACTATCTATATCTATCACCCCTCTCTCTCCCCCTCCTCTCTCCCCCTCCTCTCTCTCTCCCCTGATCTCTTTCTCCTCTATCTCTCTCCCCCTCCCCGTCTCTCACCCTCCTTTCTCTCCCCCCCTTACTCTCTCTCCCCTCCTCTCTCTTTTCCCTTCTCTCTCTCTCCTCCTTCTCTCTTTCCCCTTCTCTCTCTCTCTCCCCCTCTCTATTGCTCTCCCCCTCCTCACTATCCCCCCCTCCCCTCACTCTCTATCTCTCCCCTTCTCTCTCTCTCCCTCCTCTCTTTCCCACTCCTCTCTCTCTCCCCCTCTCTATCGCTCTCCCCTCCCCTCTCTCTTTATCTCTTACATTCTCTCTCTCCCCTTCTCTCTCTCTCCCCTTCTCTCTCCCCTCATCTCTCTCTCCCCCTCCCCCTCTTTCCCCTTCTCTATCTCTCTCACTCTCCCCCTCCTCTCTATCTCTCTCCCCTCAACCTCCCTCTCCCCCTCCTCTCTCTCTCCCCCCTTCGTCTCTCTCTCACCCCCTTCTCTATCACTCTCCCCCTCATCTCTCTCTTTCTCCCCCTCCTCTCTCTCTCTGCCCTCCTCTTTCTCTCTTTCTCTCTCCCCCCTCCTCTCTCTCCCCTTTGTCTCTCTCTCTCCCCCCTCCTCTCTCTCCCCCTTGTCTCTCTCTCCCACCTCCTCTCTCTCCCCCTTGTCTCTCTCTCTCCCCTCGTCTCTCTCCCCCTCCTCTCTCTCCCCCTCTTTCACTATCTATCTCTACCCCTCCCTCTTTCTCTCTTCCCCTCCTCTCTCTCTCCCTCCTCTCTCTTTTCTCTATCTCCCCCTCCTCTCTCTCCCCCTCCACCCCTCTCCGCCCTCCTCTCTCTCCCCCTTCTCTTTCTCTCCCCTCCTCTCTCTCTCTCCTCCTCTCTCTCCCCCTCCCCTCTCTCATCCCTCCTCTCTCTCTTCCCCTCCTCTCTCTCTCCCCCTTCTCTCTCCCTCCTCCATCGCTCTCCACCTCCTCTCTCTCTATATCTCTCCCCTTCTCTCTCTCTCTCCCCTTCTCTCTATCTCTCCTCTTCTCTCTCTCTCCCCCTCCTCTCTCTCCCCTCCTCTCTCTCTCTCGCCCTCCTCTCTCTCTCTCCCCCTCAACCTCTTTCTCTCCGCCTCCTCTCTCTCCCCCTTTGCTCTCTTCCCCTCCTCTCTCTCCCCCTCCTCTCTCTCCCCCTCCTCTCTCTCCCCTCCTCTCTCTCTCGCCCTCCTCTCTCTCTCTCCCCCTCAACCTCTTTCTCTCCGCCTCCTCTCTCTCCCCCTTTGCTCTCTTCCCCTTTGCTCTCTTCCCCTCCTCTCTCTCCCCCTCATCTCTCTCTCCTCTCTCTCCCCTCCTCTCTCTCCCCCTCCTCTCTCTCTCTCCCCCTCCTCTCTCTCTCCCCCCCTCCTCTCTCTCTCCCCCCCTCCTCTCTCTCTCCCCCCTCCTCTCTCTCTCTCTCCCCCTCCTCTCTCTCTCTCTCCCCCTCCTCTCTCTCTCTCTCCCCCTCCTCTCTCTCTCTCTCCCCCTCCTCTCTCTCTCTCCCCCTCAACCTCTTTCTCTCCGCCTCCTCTCTCTCCCCCTTTGCTCTCTTCCCCTCCTCTCTCTTCCCCTCCTCTCTCTCCCCCTCGTCTCTCTCTCCTCTCTCTCCCCTCCTCTCTCTCCCCCTCCTCTCTCTCTCCCCCCCTCCTCTCTCTCTCTCCTCCTCCTCTTTCTCTCTCCCCCTTCCCTCTCTCCCTCCACTCTCTCTCCCCCCTCCTCTATCTCTGTCTCCCTCCCCCTCCTCCTCTCTATTTCTCCCTCCTCTCTATCTCTCCCTCCCTCTCCCCTCGGTGACCCATCTTAAGAGGCCTGCTGATGGGCCCAGTTGAAGAGGCCCGCGTGTGGGCTCAGATGAAGAGGCCCGCCTTCTGGCACAGATGCAGGGGCCAGATGTCGGGGCCCAGATGCGGAGGGTAAGAGAGGGGGGAAATAGACACTGGGGTGGGAGAGGGGGGAAAGAGACACAGGGGAGGGAGAGGGTTCAAAGAGACATAGGGGAGGGAGAGAGAGGGGAAAGAGACACAGAGGAGGGAGGGGAAAAGAGACACAGGGGTGAGAGAGGGGGGAAAGATCCACAGGGGAGGGAGAACAGGGCAAAGAGACATGGGATGTGGAGGCCAGAGGAGGCCCACCTGAAGACTCCCATGGTCGTGTCTGTGATGGGACCCTGGGGCTATGAGTGGCCTGTAACAGGGCCCTCGAGCTGCAGGACCCCTGTGATGAGTCTCTGGGATGGAGGAGGCATGGGACTAGAGAGGGTAAGAGTGAGAAATAAGGAAAGAAGGAAGAGAAGTAATAGCGAGGAGAGAGAAACCTCCTGTATGGCTGTGGGAGATGCCACCAGCACTTGGCAGCTCCCACCGCAGTCCTAAGCGGCTTGGGGACGTTTAGAGTGAATGTTCCTAATCACATTATACAGCTGCTTGATTTTGGTTGATGCGGCATCTGACAGACAGGAAAACTGCTACAAATCCTGGCATAGTGACTGTAGGCTCAGCCAGGTTGAACAAGACAGCATTAAGACGCTCTCTTTTAAAATTCTCATCTATAGCAGCAGTACAGCACTAGGGAAAGTCAACAGGCAAGGGCGAAGGCACACAAAGGGCTAATTTAAATAGATAGATGCATATTTTTTACAAAATCATATAAAAGAAGACATGAAAGCTGATATACAGATATAATTCAATTTTATTCTTTATATAAATTTAAATTACAAATATTGAAGTGATTGATAATTTTGGGGGCGGTTGCCCATTTGCCCCTATGCACCAGCCACCCCTGATGTATTCCCATCCGACTCTGTCAAAGGCCTTCTCTGCGTCTAGAGATAAGAAAACCAACGGAGCTTTGTTATTTTTCAAATGGGAGATCATGTTTAGCCATCTTCTATTATTCTCTGTCCCCTGTCTCCCCGGTATAAAACCCGTTTGGTCTTTCGCAATCAAGGAATTATTGAATAATTTGATTAAGTCTATTGGCCAAAATCTTAGCGTAAATCTTAGCATCCGTGTTGAGCAAGGATATTGGCCGAAAATTTTCACATTCCAACGAAGTCTGGTTTCTGAAACTGCAACAAAAATATATACAAACAAGATAAACAAACAGCAATGTATATAATGCCGAAAAAGTATTACATAGACTTCAAATTTTGTGGAAAAAAAAAGAGTATTTAACAGTATTTTACCATGCATTTAATAGAGCATGCTGAAATATTACATGTTTTTGCATGACAAGCTCACTCTGTTCAATTCCTTTAGCAAGGCAGCTTTTGAAGATTTCAGGATCTTCCTCTGATAAACAGATCGCTGTGTGTGTGTGTGTGTGATGCAGCTAATCACAGGCTGCACAATCACCCAACTACACTCTGTGCTGATTCTAGTTACAACAGCTTAGACTAGAAGTAACAAATCATTTCTGTATGCATCTGAATAACTCAGCTGGTGCAGCCTGTGATTGGCTACAACAGACACATCCAAAATTGAGTTTACTAATGGGATGTCATTTATCTTTCAGAAACTGTTCTTGGGCATGGATTATAGTACTTTTAGTTAACCGTTAAAGCCCTCAAGAAACAAAATATTTGAATTATGCATTGATCATTAATAAATCTACTATCTGATGTTTTAAAAACAATATTCAGACTCCATACTCAGCTGCTGCTGGTCTCCTCCCGCTATAAGGTTACAGGCACAATGCTATATCAATGCAATGATCTCTGTTGGCTGGAGGCTTGCTGTATGGCTTGGCATCATGTGCTCTTGTAGGGGTAGCCTATAAATCCGTGTTTGGCCTCTTATCTAAGGAGTTTGTTCTTAAAGTCCTATAAATCTTTCTCTTAGGCAAAACTCTCACCCTCCCCTTGATGACCTTATTAGGGTAGAGACAATCACAAACTGGAAGCTGATTTTTGTAATGGAATTTAATATTAAATATTGCTATTGTAAAACATTAACTAGGAATTATTAATAATATTAAATGCATAATTACAATAACTATCTCTTATTGTTTTTTGTAATACGAGTTGTAATATGGAGCACCTGAATGAAGTTCATGGACCTTTACTACTCTGCTTTAGATCATTTGATATTTTGCTATGTTTAAAACATAATCCTCAGGATGGCTCTTTCAGTGCATATGAAATGGGCCAAATGTATTAAGGAGAGATTGTTGAAGCACTGTCAGAGAACATCTCCAGTTCTTATTTGTCTTGTGGGGTCGATTTTTAAGACATGGTCCAATAAGATCTAATACAATCTAATAAAAGGTTTATTTTGTAGTGTTGATGCAAAAATATTCTAATGTCTCTAATAGTACCCCCATCTCAGCTAATCATAACTTAGAAAACTGTCCTGACGGGCTTTACGTGCCTTTTTGCTTCAATGGCCATTGAAGGCAAACAAACTATTCTGTTGCAAGTAAAAAAAAAAATTCGAACCTGTGCATAGACGGTCCCCTGCTGCTGCATCAGATTTTCTGGAAACAAATAGAAAAAGTATATGAACTTTAAAGTAAATTATTGATATGTTTTAGTTTGTAAATTTGATTTAAGGCTTGAGAGTGGAGCAAATGTGAAGAGGTGTGAGAAGCTTGGACAGGACGGTCAGGGACTCCACCAGATGAGATGTAAACTGAGACCCCTCTCCATCTACCTTGAGAAGCTGTAGATTCTGAAAGGATCAGTGTGTGAAAGTTTTTTTAAGGCATACTGCCCATGTAGATAGTATGCCAAAAAATGAGAATTGAGAATATTAATAAAAAATAAACTCACTTATTTGTGAAACATTTTATTTTTATGCCATTTACCAGCTCTGATCAGGCAATAACGTCCTCCTTTGTTGTTGTGCCACTCTAGGACCCCTTTTGTAAATTACTTGTCAGGTACATGGCTGTGCACAGAGCTACGTCTGGTCTCATTCACAGAGCCTGGAGGAACAGTGTGCACATGCCCAGCCATAAAAACAAAAAACAAAAGAAGGACTTGGTAGTAAAAGAGAACATCACCTGCCTGATCAGAGCTGCAAATGGAGTTACATAAATCAGATGAGCTGTGTCAGGGAGATGGTTTTTGGGTCACTGGCAAAACCCTTGGTCAGCTGATTTAAAGTTTCTTCAGAAGGAAATAAAATCCCCCCAAAATCCCAGAGTCCAGCAATAACATCACAAAATCACAATGCTGCTTATAAATACCATAAAAGATTACTTCAAGGAATTTGTATAAACTAAAAAGAAAAAAGCCAATGCAGCACTAGTAGGGTGATGCCATTAGGAAAACCTTCAAAACCAAGATAAAAATCTACTCACAGAAACAAAAATAAATGAATGGCAAACTGGAGAGATGGAGATAGGGGAGGGAGAGAGTGAAGAGAGAGGGGGGATTGGGAGAGAGAAGGTAGAGATTGTATAGAGAAGAGAGGGGGAAAGAGGAGACAGCAAAGGGGATGGGAAAAGGGGGAGGCTGGGGAAATGAGAGGGATGGAGAAAGATGGAAAATCGTGAGAGAGTGAATAGGGACAGAGGGGAATTGGTGTGAGAAAAGGTTGCCACCTTATGTGCCATATAATCACATATAATAGTTGTCAAACTGCGAGTCGTCACGCTTTGCGAGCGACGCAGTTCTGGTCACAAAAGTGGAGGTGGAGGCTCTACGGCGCCTCACTCGCACTAAAAAATAGCCCAGAAAAGCGGGACTTTGAAAACAAAAACCACAACCCACGGGAGTTTGAAAAATGAAAAATTACGAGGTCCCAAAAATACGAAGTTAACAGCTGAAACGCATACATCAAAAAACACCAAAAACACTTTAAAATATATTCACACACAGCATGGGGGGACAGCCACGACATCTGCCAGTGAGGTTGCATTCTAATTAAAGTCGAATTTAGGGAGTTTCGGAACTTAAAAATAGGCTAAGCGAGAAAAAAAAATGGTGGCCCAAAAAAATTAAAACGAGGCTACACGACCCCGAAAGGCGCAAAACAACACCAGTCGCGTACAACTTTTGACAGGGACGTATGAGGTACAAAAATACACAGTTAGGAAGCACGGAAAAAATCCTTGAGAGACGCGTAGCACATAGACAAACAACACCATTTTACAACACTAACTTGCGACTGATAACATTACGAATCTAAAATGGAGCTTTACACAATTAAACCAATGGTTTGCCCTCGCTCACGCAGCATATTTCTAATGCACAGTTGGGACATTGATGACACTTTCTCCTCAGGGCAGCAACAGTCCAACTGTACATTGTATGCTGCAGAAAAAACAGATTGTTAGCTCTTCAGGATATATTAATTAGAAATAGATAAAGTATATTCATTTAAGTAACTAATTAATTAATTAATAATTTTTTACAAATATAGACATATATATCTGTCTTTGTGATGACAGACAAAGATGCTCAAAGGAGCAAAAGTAAACAAGAGGAGAGGCTCGCAACGAGCGCCGAAGGTCCTCAGAGTAGAAAAAGCTTTACATTGTGTGTCAAACAGCATTGCCATGGCTTTACATTTTATAGCCTCGTCATTTTTGACGGGCAAGTCGCTAGTATAATTATAATTCTTATAATTTGTTGGTAACTTTATATAAAAGTTGGATTTTAGCAAAGACTAGTGATTGGGTGTTTTTAAATAATGAAACGTTGGGTATTTTTCAGTTATCTAGGCTCTGTACTTTCAGACAATATTTAATTGTATAGGTTTATGCAGATATACAGATGTATAATGTGCTTATCAAGTCAAGGAAAGCCTTCTGTACCTTTGTCATTTGATGACAAATCTTTTGCCTCCATTCAACTGTAACTGTTAAAATTTTCAAGAAATTTTCAAGAACATTGCAACAGTTATAGATTGATTCAATTGAACAAGCCCGCAACTACATGGCCAAAAGCCAAAACCGTAAACCATGAACCCATAAGTAGCATTTCAGGGCATGATAATGATCAATTAAGCAAGCCCGTAACTAACGATTTAGGAACAGCCAATAGTAAGACCAATATGATGACATCAGTAAAACATGGAGGATAAACCACAATTAATTAGCGTTTAGAAGTCTGATATGGGATTGGACTCCCAATCCGGCAATGTACAAAATAATAAAAGTGAATGACGATACTGTTCTAGTCCTTGTGGGTGGCCTGATATGTATTAACTTCTTGATTCCCGAGATTGATATAACACGGAAATAATACATTAAGTAATACATTTTTTATTGCAGATTTGCGAGGTTGAGACTGTGCAATTAATTCTAATGTCTTTCATCGCTTTCCCCATCTTTTAAAGTGCAGTATTGTTTTTTATTTGCAGTGCTACAAACAGTTGTTTAACCCCCTTGTGAGTCCGATCTGGTACCCGTAGGATTTTCTTCTACATGTTCCATTTATGTGTGTGAAAACATTTGCGGGCTTGAGTAATTATAGCAATTGAATAGAGATTTGCGATTGTAACATTTACAGGCTGAAAAGATCAAAAGCTTAGATGGGTTGTTTACTCCCCCAGACATCTGTCACACTCCAGAATTGATTACCTGTTCATTCAACAACACCTATCACTAAACTTAGAAGCAGCTTCCATTCGACCCATTTCGTGGTCAGATCATGACCTGGTTCTGATCTCCCTGTCTGGACTTCTACCAGCGGGACGGTCCCCCTCGTGGGCACTAAATCCCTGTCTATTAAACGATCTAGTCCTAAGGGAAAAAATCAGCAGTGCAATTGTGGAATACTTCGGGATCAATAGTGGGGGTGAGGTAGACGGGGGAGGAGTGTGGGCAGCCCATAAGGCAGTGATTAGAGGAGTTTGTATTCAGCTAGGAGCAGCAGCGAAAAAAGCAGATAGAGTGCAAATTAGGGACCTCAATAGCAAGATCACAGAGTTACAATCACTATTTGCCAGGAATCATGATCCTAAGATCTACAATGAAATTCTGAAATACAAACACACCTTAAACACAGTGCTCAGGAAGAAGGTGGTCTCCATGCTACAACGTACGCAGGCCAGCTTCTTTATGAGCACCAATAAACCTGACAGTATGTTGGCCAGAAAGCTTAAAGCACAGAGGGTGGACTCATTCATCCCAAAGATATTTACTAAAGGGAAAGGCCCGGTCTCTAAACCAGACCAGATTGCTGATGTCTTTCGACAATTTTATACAGAACTGTATTCCGCCCCCTCTCACTCAGGATCCTACTCTCACAAATCACAAATTGATGAATTTCTTTCTGGGATTCAGCTGCCACAAATTGAGGAATCACAGGCAGAGACCCTAGCAGACCCCATAACTGCTGAGGAAATTAAACAGGCTATTAAGGCCACGAGATCACATGCAGCACCTGGTCCGGATGGATTCACAAATTTTTATTATAAACAATACATCGATCTCTTGCTACCGCACCTCCAAGAATTATTTAACAGTTTCCTTTCTGGTTCTTCATTCAGACCAGAATTTCTAGAGGCTAAAATTATCGTAATACCCAAAGAGGGGAAAGACCCAGCACAGTGCGGTAGTTATAGACCGATCTCATTGATCAACACGGACCTCAAACTATACTCCAAAATAATGGCAAACAGATTGGCCCCATTGTTGCCGGACGTGATCCATCCGGACCAGGTAGGCTTCATCTCAGGTAGAGAAGCACCCGACAACACCAGGAGAATCTTTAACCTGATAGACTTGGCTACCAGAGAGGATATCCCGCTAATGCTCCTATCTTTAGACGCCGAAAAGGCATTTGATAGGATAGACTGGACTTTTATGTGGAAAACATTGGCGAAGTTTGGTCTGGGGGACGGCTTTTTGAAGGGCATTATGCCTTTATACAGCGATCCCAGAGCATGTATTATATATCAGGGATTTGTGTCCAAACAATTTAATATTACTAGGGGAACTAGACAGGGCTGCCCACTCTCCCCCTTGCTCTTCGCCCTTAGTCTTGGCAGCGGCAGTTAGAAATTGTCCAAACATTAAAGGAGTGCAGATTGGCCCTAATGAGCATAAGCTCAACCTTTTTGCAGACGACATCATGCTGTCACTTACAGATCCAATACCAAGCCTGCCTAATTTATTCCAATTGCTCACAGACTTTGGCAGAGTGTCAGGGTTCAAAATCAACACTAACAAGAGCATAGCCCTCAACATTACACTACCCCAAACGGTGAAACAGAACTTAGAAAACAGCTTTCCCATAAAATGGGCACCCAAACAGATAACTTATTTGGGTATTCATATTCCGCGGTCTATAGCGTTGGTATACGAGGCAAATTTTCCTCCTGTCTTTAACAGAATCAAGGCAGATATCTCCAAGTGGTCCTTCCTTAACATCTCATGGTTGGGCAGAATAAATTCCATCAAGATGAATGTGATTCCCAAATTATTATACCTATTTAGGACAATCCCAACCCCGATCAGGTTACCCGACCTTAGAGTGTTGCAAAAAACACTTTTTAAGTTCGCATGGAATAACAAGAAACCAAGAATTAATAGAACCACAATGTGTGCGCCTAAACAGAAAGGGGGGCTAGCCTTCCCTGATCTAATCAAGTATTATAAGGCCACTAGATTAGCTCAAACCACGACCTGGTTTAAAAAAGAGGCCATACTGGTGTGGGCAGACATAGAGAGGCAACTTCTAGAAGACAAGCATTGGGTACTATCGCAGGTTTTATGGCTTAGCTTAGGTCGGGACCTACGAACAGGAGAGTTACCAATTTGTATTAGCCACTCTTTGAAATTATGGAAAGACCTGAACAGAAGGGTGGACCTCCTGAGCGTGGGTTCTGGCTTGATTCCACTATGGCAATCACACAAAGGTCAGCACCTCAATAAATTTACCCAGATGAAATGGTGGATAAAGAACAAAATAACAATTGTGGCAGATACCTGGGTGACCTCACAAAGCAACACATCGTCAATTATCACTGACATAATTCGGGTGCCACATAGAGAGTGGCTTAATCTGATGGCAATTAATGAGACACTAACACACTCTACGAAAATCAAAATCAACAAATATCACACCAAATCTCCCTTTGAGAAATGCTGTATCAACAATCCCGGAGGTAAGGCCAATATAGCCATCATTTACAATCAGATGGTGTCTCTCACCAACAGGGTTAAACCACATTACCAAACTGCATGGGAGGCTGACTTGCAGGTAACTCTAGACGACAGCCAATGGAATAAGATCCTAAAACAAGCTAATACCTCTTCACTAAACGTGACACTAAAAGAAAACTCTTTTAAGACAATAATGAGGTGGTACCTTACACCAGCAAGACTCCATCTTCTGAACAAAACACACCCTGACACATGTTTTAGGGGCTGCACAGACACTGGTACACTGATTCACATGCTGTGGGAGTGTCCGAAAATAAGACCCATATGGACAACAACATACGACCTATTAGAAACACTTTTGGGGACAACAGTAACACAAAAGCCTGAGGAAGCTTTGCTAGGCCTTCCAATTACGGGGCTATTCAAATCAGAACAATGTTTAACAACACAGATATTTTTGGCCACGAGATGCATCATAGCTAAACACTGGAAACTTACCTCCCCTACTCACATTGAAGTACTTCACAAAATCAGGTTCATTCGGGCTATGAGCGCACTTTCAGCTGAAATTGATGAAAGATACCGTCGATGGGCCTCCTGCTGGGACTTATGGACTCTACGAGGTCCACAATAAGGTTCGTGTGAACTACTTTTATGGGTTGACCTGATGTTTGATCTATGGTTTCACCTTACTGTACCTCCTAGACGCATGTCTGCTTTGAGGAATGTATATATGTTCAAGACCTTGTGTGACTTTATATATATGTTTTACATGTTCATGTGTTATTCTAACCAAAAAAGAAAAACTTTGAAAGAAACTTTTTGATATATCTTGTTGATACTTGAGAGATTTGTTATATGATTTGCTGAACTTACGATGTTCTATTTGTTTATTCTTTCAATAAAAAAGTTAATTATAAAAAAAAAAAAAAAAAGCTTAGATGGGTTGGAGTTACGATTTTGACAACAGCAGGAATTTTGAGCTTCTAACCCGCCGACAACGGGTAGCGAAAAGACACCAATTGAATAGCAAATTATTTTAGAGGCTCCATTACGGGCTCTTGTAACTACAATTTGCTCAATTGAAGGGAGGCCTTTGTCTGATAATACATGTGGGAAACATTACATTTATTTCTGTGTACTCACGAGGCTTGGGTTATTTGTAAGATTATAATATTATATGGTAAATGTGGCCTCTGAAAACCCTCCAATCCCGTGAGAATTCATATTCTGTATAAATTTCAAAAGAGAAAAAGTAAACATCAATATATACGTAAAATGTTAATTTTTACATTGGTTCTAATGAATTTTGCAGGATTTTAACCTGAGGTTGAGTATCTCTATATCATCAATATCTGTATCAGAAATACCCAAAAGGTACATAACAATTATATGTCAGAAATAGGTACATTAAGTTGGATATTGTCCTCAATTATTATTATGTTCATGAAAATGCTAAATAAACAGACATAAACTTAACACTTTCACTGTAATCTGCATAAGAATCTCAAAATGAGATCAAAATATAAACATTGTTTTCTTGAACAATAGACATCTCAAACATGGGCCTATACGTTTATGGAAACTGGAAAAATATGTGAAATAAATGAACTAAAGCTTAAGAAATGTGTTTGTCCAACCCTTCATTCAGACCTTCTGGCTTACATTCCCAAGAGTACCTATCCAGTAGCCATCCTTGCTATATAAAGCTTGTTATCGTGCATATGTGGGGATGTAAGTGAAAAAAAACATTGATGTATTTTGGGTATGTGGAAGTTTGTGGGATATTATGTGTAACTTTGTCTGATTGGGCGTCTCATATCAAATCATATTATGGAGGAATGCTGTATATTTGTAATTCAAAATACATTTTACATTTCTTGTGTGAGCTCCACCCCCATGGCACCTATGTAGGCATCCTAGCCAATGAGCTGTGCAGAGTTGTGCCCTAGCCACTTAGCTGTCAGTATCATGGCTGCCTCCCAAGAAGCTTTGTCTCAGCCAATGCAAAGGATACAGATTTTAGCATGGATTTTTAGGGGCGTCCTTCTCAAAATCAACTGCCTGAAAACTGAAGACATTTTGCAAACTAGAATACGTTTATTAATGTTTATTTTGGGATTTTTTCATGAAAAAAATGTTTTTCATACACTACAGATTCTAATCTATCAGATGCATTCATAATCCAGGAAACTTCCATATACATTTAAAGATGTGTTTGTGAGTATATGTTTCTTGGTTTCTGGTACATTTGGAATAAAGAAAGTTTTCTTTTCCAAGTTGGAGAGGTCTCTTCAAGAACTCTTAGAAATACAATCCAGAGCCTGTTATTGAGATGAAAACTCTCCCATTAGTGACCACATCCAATAGATTGTGAGCTATATCATCAACAGAAAAACAAGCTTACCTGATTTTTTGCATTTCTTTCTCCAAATCACATAAATTACAAGAAGAAGAAGAAGAAGAAGGAATAACAAAGACAAGTCAATTGTGATGTAATGCAAAATGTGATTGCGTTGATTTTTCATCCTTTTGTCGTCTCCCGCTGAAAAAAGAGTTTAAATAGCAATATTAATGATATGACAAACATTAAAATATTAGTTTAGAAGCACACACAAAAGGGGATGGATATTTTATGTACTACAAAATCATCACTGGAAAAACTTGAGAAAGGATATTTGCTAGCGTTAACATTCTCAAGTCTTAATACCATGTAGGAAGGGTCTCTGTGTGAGTGACTGATGACATTAGTATTGCTAAAATCACAGACGGAGCTACCGCCGGTGTAAGCGGTGCAATGCACCGGGGCCCTCCTCTCTACTGAGAAAGAACACTTTGAAGTGTAGTTTAGAAATTACTGATTTAAGCCTTTACCAAGTAATGTGTACAATTAGGCATGGCGCTTGTATCATATCAAAGGATGAAGAGAACACCTGAAAATTATCTATGAAAAACCAAACAGCATTTTACGTAACTTTCCATTATCATATTCTGACAAATACTGTATTAGACAATATTATTACCTTTTCCAAATAATGTCCATGGAGTGATGCTTCTGGAGACGTTGCTGACCGGGTTCTTTGCTGTACAGGTGTAGCTCAAGTTTAGATTTTCATTGCTTACATGAAGGGTGTGATTTGTCACCAGTTTATCACTAATACTTATGTTATTCCAGGAGATGGTCACATCTGATTCATTTACATGACAGGTCAAAGTAACGCTATAGTTGGAATTAGTGTTATTGCTGGAAATCCAAAAATCTTCTTCTGATAACTTTCCTGTGTGGGGCAAATATGAAATATCAGGTATAATAGAGAAAACCAGGACGAGCCAGAACATACAGGCATGCCGAATTATCAGAAGTACTGTTTTCCTGAATTTTATACAAATATATATCTATTAAATATGTACTCTTGCTAGTCATTTTTATCTTTTAATTTTCCATTAAATGTGTTCTACTTTGCTATCTTGGTTCCCTTATTATTTTGTTAATTTATACTAAATGTTTTTATGGAGAATTCTGAACTTTACAGTAAGAAGCTCCAGGTCTCAGCCGCAGTCAGCTCCAGGTCTTACTTTGCTGACTGTATATAGCTCCGCCATCTTTGGCTACAAAGGAAATAGTCAATCTGATCTGATTTCTATATTGTCCATCAAGTGACGTCCATGTGTAGAATCGTCTCAGAGGCTGTTGGAAGAGGGTGTTTGCTATTACCAGAGAATTTCCTTGACAAAATTCTACTAGTCTCTGACCTGCCTCATGTTGTACTCTAAGACCAAACATTATTCCAGGTATCTTGTGTTTCCCTACCTTAGCATTCCAATCTCCTATGAGAGTAAGATCTTTTCTTGGTGTTATTCCTATGAGGTGCTGAATATCCTTCCCATCTTTGGTGACCCTACATGGTATAGCTCACAATTTCATTGAAGTACACATGTCTCTTTACCCTACCATAGTCCAGATGTAATAACAGATCCTGGACAGCAACAAGGAATTCATAATGAAAATATGACAACGGTCCAATCAAATACAAACTGCCAACCCTGAAGATAACAGAACTAGAGGAGGTATAAGCATGTTGTTCCCACCACAAAACGGGATGAAGTTCTGTGCAGATCTAGAGGAATTCTTCAGGAGATTACCACTGAAGGAACATTTTTATAGCAAATAGTGCATATGTTATGAACTGAACAATAAGAAAAAGAACACACTTTATTACACCAGATGTCACTCCAAACTGGACAACTATATTGAATGCTTTAAAATGGAACTTCATCTCTAATGGCATCTAAGCAAACTGACATACAATCTGTATTTAAAATCACCAAAACACCCAGATAAAGAAGGTGCCATGGTGATCCTGAACACTGAGGATAATATAAGAGTTGGGTACAAACAACTTTACAACAGAAATGATTAAAGTAACCTGAGATAAGACCCCACTAAAGAATACAGCTATTGGGTCTGATTAAAACATTCACAAGAGACTTACAATAAGAATTAGAAATTCTGATGACAACACATATAAGTGTGAGTACCTTCTCTCTACAAGACCATAAACCATTGTACCCAAGAAGACCAAGAATAACAGGTATGGACACTGAGCAAACAGTTGTCTGGCCTGGTACAGATTAGGCCTCCTGTTACAAAAATAAATGATTTATACAAGATGCCTCTGACTTTATCAGATTAAAGGACCCATGTAGTTTGAGAAAACCTTCACATTCTTGTAAATTATTTAATAAACTAACAACATTAGCATATATGCAAGACAGGAACATAAAATATTTTTTAGGAAAAAAATGTATATTTAGATTGCTATGCTTGTATCATGGATTCCATTTTAGACTTCTAGTCTTCCTGTAGCCTGAGGGGGTGGTTATCCTATTGGAACTTGCTCATCCACAGTGTTCTGTTGTCAAGTGTGCTATTTATTGAAAACTTTTAACTGAATTCAATAAACATCTTATCTGGATCATTTGAAAAGATTTTCTATATCACAAAGTCAAGTTCTCCAAAAGAGTATACAATAAACATGATTCAACTGTTGTCCTTTACATCCTACTAACACCACACCTATAACCACTGTTGTGGAGTCCCTGTACAGTAATCTCACATAAGGAAGCCATGTATGAAGCTTCACTTCCTCTCATCAGATACCTCCAATCTGAAACACAGCCCTATAGTTAGCACCAAAAGAGTGTCACAAGCCTTATAAATATCGTAACATAGATATATACTTATATTACGAACAGAAAGGGAATAATCTATTATATAAATGTATATATATTTATTTTTCTGTCCACACATCAAACTTAAAATAGTTTTATATCATGGTAAACTCTACCCAACTTCCTGAAAACCAACAGACAGATGTAGTTATGTCCACAACTTGAGCATCCACCGCTGTCACACTAAACAAGCTATCACTTATGGCTAAGATATTAGAGACGATTGGAAGAAGCATCTGCAAGCACCGTCTAAGACCCACATTAAATTTGTGCTACGTGTTAAAACGTAGTATGTAACGTAGATCTTTGGACTTACGGCTAATAAATTAGCCCCGTAAGGCAGGCCACAGACAACTTGAGGGTTAAGGCCCAAAAAAGCCAACGGGATGAGCAATGTTGAACTTCTTAGATCCTTTGATCTGTCAAGCCCGTAACCGCTACTATTCCAATCATGCTATTAAATTGCAACAAAGTCACTCGTGAGCAAGCCCGTAACACGCAAATGGAGCCCAAAGCCCTACGAGTGCTGGAGAGGACCCGCAAGGGGGGTAAAGCCCAATACGTAGCAATTGAAATGCAAATAAAAACACAATATTGTACTAATATTAAAAGGGAAAGTGATGTTAGGTCTTAGAATAAATAGCACAAGATTATCAAGCCCGCAAATCGGCCCAGAAAAATACTTTATTTCATGTATAATTTTTGTGTTCTAGAAATCCCGGCAATCAATGTGTTAATACAAATACTGTAACTCGCATGTGATAGAATATCATATTTATGGCTTTATTAATATTGCATTACATCTGGCCTGTGGGTCCGATCGCAATTCTTAATTGTAGCCCGTTTGAAATCTAACCTGTCCTTTTTCAGTGACGTAATGATGATGATCTCTTTTTCCATTTGCTCCATCTAAACCCGTAACTATGGTTTTGACTAATTGATCCTTCGCAGAGCTGCAAATCCAGCGTTTGATGAATGAGTTACGGGTTTGCGTCTCCAGTTCGTAACTCGCAGCCTTTATTATTTAATAGCACTGTAACTTGGCCAAATTCCAAACCCGCAGCCGTTACGAGCTTCACGTTGGAGTTACTTGCTTTGAATTTAATGTGGCTCTAAATCATTTAAACAGAAAGCACACGCTAAAGATCATCAATAAAAAATCCATCTGCAATAAAAACACCACATGAATACCTGATAAACAGAGGAAAAGAATCGTAAAGCGTATATGTCATGCACTGGGCTTGGTCCTGGTTAGAGGTTTCCAAATATTTTAAAAATAACTTTAATCACTGCATTTTTCACCCATGTATGTAATAAACTATACCAGACAGACTGGTGTAGCCAGAAGACTAGTCTATTTTTTCATGGTGAAGGGTCGTGTACTTCAATGAAGATGTGAGCTAAACCGTGTAGGGTCACCAAAGATGGGCAGGTCATAGCAGACGGTCAGATAAATCGTGGCCCACTGGAGAAGGATCTGGCAAACCAATCCAGTATCCTTGCCAAGGAAAACTTATGGATAAGCACACCCAGACCCAAGATGTGCCTATCGTCCTGCAGACCATAGGGTCATGGAAAGTCAGACATGACTGAACAACTGAATAGCAACAAAATGTTATCTTTATTTTTTATATTTTATGTTTGTTCTCTTATTATGTTCATGTTTTATTTATGTTTTTCTAAACAGGTTCATGGTTGAAGTTGTGACTGAGAAATAATGACAATTCTTTCCATCTCCATGTCACGACACGGGGTCCACTTCCAACCAAGGTTTATATATACACTAACTAAAATGGCTCCTCCAAAGTAAAATATGAATCATTTTTTCTAAGTGTGTATAAATGTATGAATTGGCCAATAGAATAGGGCCCTTAGTTTGTGGAGTCTGTGTTGGCTAGGGACCTTGTCGCCCAGAATTAAAGTAGTAATTAAAAATGTAAATATTTACAAATAGACACAGACATAGAGAGATAGAGACAGCCACAGAGACAGACAGAGACAGACTGCACAGAGACAGACAGAGAAACACAGATAGAGATAGACAGACACAGAGACAGACAGAGAAACACAGATAGAGATAGACAGACACAGAGACAGACAGAGAAACACAGATAGAGATAGACAGACACAGAGACAGACAGAGAAACACAGACAGAGACAGACAGACAGAGAAACACAGACAGAGACAGACAGACAGAGAAACACAGATAGAGATAGACAGACAGAGAAACACAGATAGAGATAGACAGACACAGAGATAGAGATAGACAGACACAGAGATAGAGAAAGACACAGAGATAGACAGAGACAGACACAGAGATAGACAGACACAGAGATAGAGATAGACAGACATAGAGGTAGACACAGAAACAGACACAGAGATAGAGATAGACACAGAGGTAGACACAGAAACAGACACAGAGGTAGACACGGAGGTAGACACAGAGATAGACACAGAGAGAGATAGAGACAGACACAGAGACAGATAGAGACAGACACCGAGATGGAGACAGATAGACAGAAAGACAGACACAGAGATAGGCACAGACACAGAGATAGACAAAAAGAGAGATAGAGATAGACACAGATATATATTGAGATAGAGACAGACACAGGGATAGAGAGATAGAGACAGACACAGACATAGAGACAGACATAGAGAGATATAGGCAGACACAGAGACAGAGATAGACACAGAGACAGATACATAGATAGATACTCTGAATATTCATCTAGATTACTGGACACTCACAGTTCTAAAATATCTAAGTCAGCTGGTGGACGTATCTTTCCCATTGGTCTCCAGTTGGACAGCATTGGATTAGCATCTTAGACTTACTTACTGTACACTCTGAGATGATATTCCTTGCACGGGGCCCCCCCACTCGTGATGAGTATATTTGTTGTGTAGATTCCTTGATCTCTGCTGGATAATTTTGTAATATTTAAGGACCCATCAGATGTACCATAGATTCGTCCTTCAAATAACTTAATTCCTCGAGGTCTGATTTTTCCACCCAGTTCTGTTGTAGCAAAATGCTTATTATCCAATACCCAAGAGATGTCTCTGATTTCAGTCCTATCCACTTGTAGTATGATGTCTCCTCCTTCTGCGCCATTAAT